>JAOXNO010000013.1:90869705-91023456 GCA_028565335.1 Limnodromus scolopaceus
GATCTGCTTCTCTCATTAGTCTGCCTGCCCTTGCCAAGGGACTGTCTTCACCCTGGGCTGGCTGCCCTGCATGGGCTTCCTCTTCTCCTGGCAAGCAGCACCCAACCAGAGTCTTGCTGGCCAAGCAGCAAGTCCAGTGGTCAGCACTGACTTGAGTGGCCAGCTGTCCAGGAGTGAAAAGTCCCAAGAGAGTGATATCTAACTGCCTCTTGAACAGGGTACATCCCATTGCATGGCTCATGGGCTATATCTGCCTAATGTGTTGCTCTTGCTTCTGACATGGCCACCTACTCGCAGCTGTCCTCACCACAGGCTGGAAAACAGTGAGCATGTGTAGGCTAAAGCTGGGCAGCATCCTGTCTGCTTTGGCCACCACCACCGATGGCCATATGACCAGTGCTAACCTTCTTGGGGGCTTGTTTCACGTAATCACTGTGTGGTCAGCTGCTCTTCTCTATTTTAGGATCCTCTGTGAGTGGCAGCTATGCTCATTCACATTTAAGGCCCAAGCCCAAGCATGGCCAGCACCCAGGTTGACTTGGTGACCTGTGCTGGAGCTGCAGGGTGCCAGAGGAGTCAGCAGACCAACAGGGAGACTTGCAAAGTAGCCCAAAGAAAACATTAGGATGCGCCTTAAACCATGCCCATCTCAGGGCAGAGCACCAGGAGCCCCTGCTCTCTTAAAAATTTGCAAGTCTTTACTCTTTTCAGGAGATACATGCCTAAAATCCTTGTATTTTCATCCCTTTGGTATTTTTGAAGTATTTCAGTATTATGAATATGTCAGTAGCCAGCTCATGCAGCCAGGTGGCAAAAGGTTGTTCCCTGATGAAGGCAACTTAGGTCAGCATCTCCCACCTCCCGAGACCATAACACATGGAGACGTGGGACTTGGGGCACTCATGCTTCTCCTGGAGAAGCTGTCCCTCTTTTCATGGCATTGCTAAACACCAAATGGCAGAGATAAAGAGATCATGGGTGACCCAGGGACAGTGCAGTCACAGAGTTCTTCTGGGGAGAAGACAGGCTGTGCTCCAAGTCCTTCGCCTGGAGAACATCTCAGATCCCACCACCCTGTGCACAAACTTGCCAGCCATAACCATGACTTTAGGTAGACGAGTTCATAATTGTGCCCTTTCTCACCCTCAATAAACACATATTTATCCCATACCAAGGGGAGCAGCATAAATTGGGGACTGTGCCTTCCTGGAGAAAGGCAGTTGCAGACACCCAGCCGTCCCAGCACATTCCTGGGCAGAAGTTTGTTGTCACCCTTGAATTAGGCTGTGCTGGTGGGACAGGCGGAGGAGCACCGGGCCTACCACTCCCTAGGGAGGGGAGGTGTGAGATTAGAGACCAGCCCCCACGCTGCTCAGCATTGTCAAGGCAGGAGCACATCAGGGCGTGCTGAGAAGCAGAACATGAAGACCCCGAAAAATGCGAGTTTGGGAAATACAGGCACATTCAAAATGAAGCTGCTGTGTCAATTTTTGGGAAAAGGAAAGCTACAGAAACGGTTCATCTATTGTTTGTGAGTAGTTTGTGGTACCAGGAATTACAAAGTAGATACAGTGAAACCAAGAAGGGCTTGCACATTGGTAGATTAGGTCACCAGAGAATGACAGAAAGAAACACAATGTTGCACCAAGCAATGCGACTGGGTAATTATATTCCCAAAACCTACAAGACATAAAGGAGTGATTTATAAAAGAAGGGTAAGAAAAATATCATGTTATCTGTTGGAATTGCTGCAAGGTCACGGAAGCAATTTGCAGAAATACCCACAACTCACCAAGAAATACCGCCTGTGTCTCATCCCATCCATAGCAGAAGAAAGCTGGCATGTGCAGAGCTTCTTGCTGAAAGCACTAAGCGCATCCTCCTCCTTCTTCTGCCTAGCCCGGTGGTGTAGCAGAGCACTTTTAGCTTTCGCTGAAATCAAGAGTTGAGATCATTTAACATCTACCTGAGCTGTTTTGCATCTTTCAAAATTAGATACTAAAGGCTTTCTTTTCTTTTTTTCCACCCATGCTATGCGGGGTACCTGCTACTCTTGCAGAGGCTAAAGCATTTTCTGGTGTACTCTGGAGCAGTTCAGCTCCAGCCCCAGCGATTTGTGTTTTCTTTTTGTAATGCACCTCTCCCTGTGGTATCTTAGCACTTGCTAAGATGGCAAAATGTTGTTACCTCTTGGCAAGTTCCTTCATCAGGGAATCTCAGAGAGTAAATACATGGCCACTCCTCTGAGTTGCCTAGATTGGATTTGTCCTTTAATTCCGTGTTCTGGTGGGATTGCTTATATAAAGGATTTTTTTTCTTCATTAGACTAAGGTTATAATTCCATGGTATGGAGAGTTAGGCAAACATTTCATATGATAAAACTACAGCTTGTGGGTGTGATGGGCTTTAGGCCAGCATCTCTGAACAGACCGATGTTTTTTGTCATTTTAAGGAGTTAGAAAATCAGACAGATTGCACGGAGATGAGAAATAGTAAATGTGTTTCATTAGAAATTTTCTCAAGATAGTTTCAACAAAAATATTGAATATTGGAAATGTTGTTACACCTTTTTCAGCACTGCGGATTTAGTCCAGGAGGCCTGTTTTAAAGGACTAAGGAGAAGGAACAGAAACAAGTAGATAAAAAGCTCCCCCCAAATCCCAAATGTGTATATATTTATTAGGCAAACAATCTGTTTAACACACGTGTTGATGGAGAAGATGATTTCTTAGGAAAAGGAATAAAACACTTTCTGTTCAGAAGAAGGACTTTGCACAGAGAGTTTTGAATGGCTGCATGAGGGACATACGCATAGCATCATTTTGGTGTCTTGTGTTGGGGTGGCTTACTGAAGAGCGGTGAAAACCACCCAAGAGGGTGAGGTGCCCTCTCTGATTCTTCCCAGAAATGCTCATTGGGCTGACTGAAAAGGTAGGGTAGTCTCCTCTTTCTGTAGATCTGGGAAGCATCTGCAGAATCTGAATGGGACACCCGACCAATCCCTGGCAGGACATTTTCTTTTAGTACCACTATTTTATCCATTTTCCTTTACCCTGGGCATGAACGATGAAATTAGCGCAAACCAGACAATTCCACTTGCTCTTGCCAGCCCTGCAACTAGAAAAGTCAGATCTTTGGGTCAGGGTGGAGGAGCTATGTGGCTTTCATATCCTCCACAACTTTAAGACCAACTGTCCCACTCAGAGCAGGGCTGATGGAGCACTTGGCATAGAGAGCCAGCATCGCCTCCCAGAAACCGCCAAGCCAAAGGGGCACATGAGCAGATTTTGAGTGGTGTGAAGCAGGGCCGACACTGCCTTTCAAAGAGGAGAGAGGTGATTAATTAGCTGCCCAAGCAGCATTGTTTTACTCTGCAAAGTAATCTCTCCTTTGGAGCTGGGAGACAAACTGCTGACAGTGCTTAATCACTCATTCAGGATGCCAAGGTACAGGCTCACCACATCCCTGGGAGGACAATTAGGCCTTGGGAGAGTAATGCCAGATTCCTGCACTGTTGTCCCAGCCCTGGCAGATTTGCTGTGGGCCCACAAGCTGGTCATTTCTGTCCTTCTGCCTTCATTTGATTAGCTGAATGAGTTAAAATGTGTTTGGGCATTAGTTATTAAATAAATTCTATTGTCCTTTGCATATGCAGCACATGATTTAAACATCCCTGTGGCTGTGCATGTTCATTAAAAGCCCAGGAGTGGTTGTATTGCAACAGGTGAGTGCATTTTGGCAGCCCCAGTTTCACAGATGCATCAGGTTGCAAACAGAATTTAACGCGATTTCAAATAAACCATCTGAAAATGTTACAAGCTCTCCCATTTGTTTGGATTAGCATAAGCTCTTCCTCTCCTCATCTCATTTCCCGCATGTTTAAACTACAAGTACAGCTGAAATTAAATGTAATCCTCATGTCTTTACCAACTCATCTTCACTGACAAAAGCACATCATTAAGAAATAGTAGTGTAAGGGGGGACTAGCCCCCTGTTTCCAAATATGATAAAAGCAAACCTATCCAGAACTATGCTAGTGATTTAAATTTATCCCCTAAGCACGATAAAATTGGTATCACAGAGCTTGCAAATACAAAAAAATCCAGGCTCAGGTTTACCAACGCATTTCAGTAATTTTGGGATGCCTTCCTCAGTTCATAAACACTCATTACGTGCAAGCAAACCCAGTGCCTGAAGAAAATGTGCAGTTTAATCTATTATTGATTATTTTTACAATCTTCAAAAGCAGCCAGAGCGTTTCTCAGGGCAGAAATGGAGAAGCTGAACGTGCAGCGCATACCCTGGAGAGCTGCCAATGCCAGTTCCGCCTGCAAAGTGACAAGGGGTTGATCGAAGCCCAGTGCGCCTGGGAGAGGAGAGCGGTCAGAACCTGATTCCCTGATTCAGTAGCAGTATGCAGTCAAACAATACACGTTTGTTTTGGGGCTGGCAGGTTTTTTTGGGTTGGTGCAAGATAGGCTTCCGAGAGACCCATTACTTGTAGTCGGAGTGTCTAAGACCCGAAGTAAGTCGTCACAGGGAAGTTGTAGAGAAAGCCCTGAAAAACTATTCAGCTGAGGCTTGCTTTGCCCTGGCCAAGGCTGGGACTGTGGGAACTACAGCCAAAGGTACCACCCAACCAGACCTGAAAGTAGTTTTCAGAGCAAGAGACTTCAGTGAAGGAAACTAAAAATCACTTTTCAGGAAGACTCCTTACCAGGAGGAGGACGTAAGTGCCAAAATTGTTATAAATTCTAAATTCTTTCATTTTTCTACAGTTTAGATACATATATTCCCCTCTGTTATTGTCTGCTCTGCCTTGGAGAAGATAGTGACCACTGGAAGATGGTCACTTGAGGTGCAGAGACATGTAGCTTGATCATGACCAGCTGTCTCAGTAAAAGCAGAGAGAAGTGAGGCACCAGGAGTGGCCTGGTGTGGCTCTTGTGCTGTGGTAGGAGGAACTATACCCCTTTAAGGAAACCCGTGGCCAATATACATCATCAGAGACGTCAGAGTGCCTATACTGAGTCAGGCTATTTGTCAGTTTGGCCAAGTGTCGAGCCTTTGACCATGGTCATAACAGACTTGTAAGCAAGAAACACACAAACAGGTTAGGCCTGTTTTCCTAAAATATTCTTCCAGTCTTTGAAAATTTGCAGCTCCTGATCCAGAAAGGTTCTTCTGGTGTTTAAAAGCCCACAGTGGCTGTTCATGAATTCACCCAGTTGTTTTTGATCCAGTGTGAATATTTTACCCCAACTCTGTGACGAACCTTTTCCTTTTGCCAGTTCTGCCTTGGCCACCCTCTGGTGTTACCATGTCTCAGTGGGGTACCAAGCTCACATGGGACAACTAATAGTCATTTCCTACCAAAATTCCCATGCTGCTTGGTGGACCTCTAGCACATCTATCCTCAGACATGTCCTTTCCTGAGCTGGAGAGTACTGGTCTCTGTGGCTGCTCCTGGTGTAAAAGCCATTCCACGTTTTTGAAGATCCTAGTTAGACATCTCTGAATCTTTTCCCATCCTCTCATATTTGTGATAAGGACAGATATGCTCTTTGCCGAGTGACATCTCAGTTATGAGGTGCCAGCAGTATCTCTTCAGCTGTGAGACTAGCTTTATATGCCTTTCTTCCACTGCCTTACTCCTCCTCCTCTCCCTCAGCTGCTGTACTTCACCTAGGGCTGGGCAGTGGATGCTGCAACCATATGCCCCTTCCTGTTACCTCTTCTGATGACCATTGCCTCTGCAGCTGAAGATCAGAGAATAGTTGGGCTGCAGGGAACTTGCCAGTCCCCCAGGAGGAGCAGATGCCCTGGGGAACCTCATCTGGGGTGGAAGGTTGTGCCACCACAGCTTCTCCCAGGAGGTGCCTGCCCCCAGGAGCAGGTCCCTTCCCTGCAAAATTGGGTAAACTGGGCAAGGGGAGAACTCAGAGAGCGATGTAAGAGAGAAAACTTTCACCCTGTCATCACCGGCCCCCTTTTCACAAGTTTAGTGCTTGATGGCATAGCAGTGGTCTTCTTTTTCCCCCAGTGTGTCAGTCATGTGAGAAGAACATCACCTTTTTCACGTTGTCGAGACTCACAACCATAACCCCTGCTCTTGTGTTGCGGGTGGAGTGATTAACTTCTTTTGTAAGAGAGAAATAGCGAAATATTTATTAAGGTGAAGCAGTGATTTAACAAAATTAGTAGTAAATGTAACAGTGTTTTATGGGATTCAATGCCAAGGTACACTTGATTATTTACTGCACAGAGGACAAGGTCAGACAAGCTGTCAGGGAGACCCTCCCGTTGAGTCATGAGGTTCAGAAAGGACCCCCTTGCTTTCTAAACTTCTCAGAGAGGAGTTTAGGTGCAGCTGGATCCAATTCTAGTCCCAGACTTGGTCAACAGTTTAAGTCTAAAGGATTATATACATACATATATACACTTATATATACCCCTTTCCAGTACTTAGCTAGGATTTCAAAGTTTAGCATGCTCTTAGTCACTTACCGAGAATCTGTTGCGGCAAGGAATCTCTCAGCCTCGAGGAGTAGAATGTTAAGCAAGCATCCTCACAAAAGGGGAGATCCTGGCGTGCAGCCTGCTCTTGGGCTGTCCGCTATTTATAGAGTAGGATAATTGACCTATAGTCATAGTCTCATGGGAACAAAATATCTAGGTCCCCACTCCCAACAGTGTTCTGGCTGTATTACCAGCCATCCCCCCCCAAAGTCCAGGTGTAACTTATAACAACTGATGTGATGGCCGTGATGGCCATGGCCTGAGCAGAATCAGGGCAGGGCAGGGCGGGGTGGAGATGGGAAGAGGGGGAAAAACAGGGAGAGCACACTGCCCCATCTTGCAAACTGCCCAGCCTTATTGCTGTGCCACACTGTGAGCTTACAGCTGGTTTTCTGGCTCTGCCCCACATCATTGCCCCCAGCACTTTTCCAACGCTGCTGCTTTCCAAACACCTTCAGCCCCAACAAACAGCTACACATGTTTCTTCATTTCTTCTCTGTGTATTAGCTTGTGTTGTCCAGGTTGGATTTTATTACCATATCCTCCAGATAAGACTACTGCCTGCATGATAGAGTCTTTCCCTCCTACTATGAGATTAGCTTCAAATTTAATTTGGGAGCTATTCATCCCCTCTTGACACCTACCATTAACAACAATAAAAGTGGAATTCAACAACTGAGATTCCCAGCACCCTTCGGGTACCTGTCCTTATTTCTGTATGTGGTTGTTGATCGTTTGGTTTTATCTATTTACAGTCCTCCAAGTAGTGTTCAGTATACAGAGCAGCTCTATGACATGCTATTAATCACCTTCTTTGAAATGACTGTAGAAAAGATATTGGGCTGTGAGCCAGTACTTTTGGGATCATGTTAACGGTTTGCTGTCGTATTTCAATCACTTGTGCTGTGCAAAATAACCTAAGATGTCCCTCCCTCAGGGTATTAAGTAAAGATTGCAGCCCCTGAGATAAGGGAAGATTCTGACAAACAGTAATCTGGAGGGAGCAGTTCAGTGGGAAATAAAGGGCAAGAGCATCGCCAAACGGCCTTTTCTTGTGCAGGGGATGCTTTACATAGGTGCACGCACATTTTGGGACGAACCCTGTTTCCCCAGCATTCTCTCATTGCTATGAATATTGGGGTGCGTTTGGGTGGTTTTCAGCATCCAGAGCTTTCAGTTTATGCAGATTTAGAAAATCCTTAATTAAACAACAGAAGGCATATTATCCTGTCTCCTCTCATCAGCTTGGTATCCATCAACTACAGCTGGCACAAAGCAATTATCCCTGTGGCAACCATAGCTTTTGACAGCTCTTGACACAGACCGCTTTCAACTTGTAGGCACCCCATGCTATTTTTGTGCTTTTGCAGATAGATGATCGAAGGCTGTGCACCTCCTTTTCTTTGGGGAAGAGCTGCTGGACTTTTGCAGCGATGCCAGCCCTTGAGACTGTGCTTCACCAGCGGCAGCAGCAGCCAGTGGTGGTGGTGCAGCATAGGAGAAGATGGCCATTCTCATGCTCTGGAAGGAAGAGGTTTCCATCAGGTTGAAGTTGATGGTCCAACTTTTTCATGGTGGCTGTTATTCCCTGCAGCCCAGTGCTGCCAGGGTCGGTGGTGGGTACCCTGAGATAAGCCTGTGTGATGGGGCAGCCCTCTTGTTGTACAGTAGGAGTATGATGCATGTCCCACCGTGCAGAGTCTGGGAGATGGGATATTGTGTCAGGCTGCCTACAAAGTGCTGTGATCACTTGCAGGCTGTTGGGCAGTATGCAAGGCAACAGGAACCTGTTGCAAAATTTGAGAGGAGAGGAATAAAGATAATACCAAGAGGTCTTTCAAGGCACCAATGTCAGTTCACAGCTAATTAGAGGGCAGGAGGCTCTTCCTGGGCTAGTGACCAGACTGGCTCTGCTTCATCGCTGCTTTGCAGCTGACAATCAGCCGTAGATGACCAGGAGCTCAGGCACTGGGCTGGTCCTCTCCACCCCAGTTGACAGCAAAGCAGGCCAGCAGCTTGGCAGTCGCTTCCTACAGAAAGATGGTCTCCTGGCTCAAAAGGACGTTTAGTATTTTCCTTAGTTTGATTCGCTTATCCTTCTCCAAGAGCCTGAGCCAAAAGCTATCGACTTAACCAGACTTTGCATGAGGCTCCTAGTTTGTTGGAATGAGGCACAGATCAAATGGTCCCAAATGTCCTCATTTATAAAAATGTTACTCATTTTCCCTCTGTGCTGAATTCCATGACCAATATAACAAAAATATGAAGCATGTAGTAGGACATAGTCAATATCTCAAGGATTGTATTTTAATTTACAATAACTCCCAGCGGATTTTTAGACCAAATCCCCTCTCATGGAAATCAATGAGTGTTTTAGATGCGAGATCAAGGAGGATCCAGAGCAGAGTCCCTCAATGTTTTTTTGTTTACCGCAATAAGCTACAGCTCTGGGCTGCAAACCCGAGTTTAGGTTTCCATACTTTTCTCCCTTCTTTTAATGGAAACCTTTGTTGGCATAATTTCTGGATAAATCTGAAATATATAGGCTTTTAAAGAATCAATGAAGAGATTGTCAAAGAGTCAAGAGTCTGATTTCCCACACATAGAGATGTTCAGGGTTTTTTGGGAATGAGAAAGAAAATACCGAGTGCCAGTCCGAGGAGTAGGAGAACAATTTTATTACCAAACACAGAACATTCTCAAATTACTGCAGTTTACATTTAAAAGGAGATGTCTAAGACCATTAAGGTTGATATTTTATATGTTGCTTTTGGAGGTGTTTTCTAAAAAGAACTTTTAGGGAAATTTTTTCCCAAGTACCCCTACATGTTCTTAACTGGATTGACCTTTTAAAAATTGTCTCCTTAATCAAAAGGTAACATTTTGAAAAATTCCGTATTAAAATTGTATGGATTTTTGTGAAGTCCGAGGACACCATCAGACTTTCGGATACCTCTAGCACACTGGTAATGTAGGCTCTAAAATTTTAGCCACTGGAGGGCTCCCCAATTTATTAATTAATTTAGTAGGACATAGTGTAGGAAAGAATGAAGGAAGGAGCTAAAGCAGGGTGGTCCTAGTCACTGCCACAATCTCTACAAATACTAGATTCCATGCAAGTTCCAGTTATTATTTGTGTATTCCTCAACAAAAATAATGAAAAAATAATTTTAGTATTTCTGGTAGAAACAATATTCCACTATCAGCTGGCCGACCAGCAAGACTGGGTCTAACAGACCAATTAGATATGCATTGAAATACAAGAAAATGAAAGTTTCAGGACTTGGTAGCATCACACAATCAGGCAAATTCCCCAAAAGTTTTACTTTAATATATCAGTCTTTTACGTTAATGTGTCATTTTTCCATGTTGATGATTTACATTATCATTGCAGCCCCATGACCCCAGCCTGCCAACTCACCCTTATGCTCCCGTTTGACTGATATGCTCCTCAGAGGCAACTGGCCAGAGACACTGTCTTCTTGGGGTTTTTTTGTTGGGTTTTTTTTGGGGTGTATGGGGGGGTTGGGTTGTGGGTTTTTTTTTTTTTATAATTATCTGCTTTTTCTGTACTGAAGATGGTTGCTCATGGCTGTATCAGGCTGATGCACAGAACAGTCTACTCCTGCATCCTGCTCTGGTTGTTGCACTCTGAGCATGGAGCTAGCCATCTTCCAAGATCCTATTCTTTGCTCAAGGAATTGCTTTCCTTTAAATGGAAGAAAGAAAGGAGAGCAAAGAGAAGAGAAGAGACATCCCAAGATTAAGTCACAGTAAGAGTGCCTGGCAAACCACTGCAAGTGGTTCCAGAAGTGGAGATGTCCCAGACTGTGCAGGGCATAGACTTCTGCAGTCACATATACAACATTTGCTTAGTTGGTATACAGGTGACTATAAAGGTAGCCCCCACCCCTGTTTCACCCCTCTGGGTGAATAGCCCATCCAAGAAACTAACTCAAAGCTTGGCTCCAGCTTCACAGCCTTAAGCCACGGGGAAAAAAAAAGCAGAATCTCCTCAAATATCCACACCTGCTGTGGTCAAGGGACTTGCTAGGGGACTTGCCCTACCTTATCTATGCCCGCTATTGTCAGAGACCTGGTGGTGTGCCTCCTGCCAGAGCTCACTGTGCTTGTCTTCCCTAAAGAAGGAGAGGCCCTTTGCAGCGAAACATTTGCTGGTGAAGACAGGAGGACAAAACATAAGCAAGCCTGTCCCACCAGCAACCATTTTGTCAGAGCTAGTCTTGAACTACTTTTCTACATAGTGTTGCTGACTTGCCAGCTCTCTCACCAGCATCATTCTGATCAGGCACAGACCCAGTAGTCTGGTACAGTTTAGATGACACAGATAGGCAGAAGCTGGTATGTACTGCAGAAAGCAATGTGAATGGGGAAAAAGCTGAATTGTGGTGCCCAGACTTGGAAATCAAAGCACAGAGAATGCAAACACCCATCAATGTGGATGAGGTCAGTGCATCCTTAGGAAAGAAGTGTTTCCCTCAACTCTTGTCTTTCCTACTACCTCTGAGCAAATCCACCAGTATCTCACCACGGTAAGCAACAGTTGTAGATTCCTTAGCAAAGAGGCATATTTGCTGCTAATAAAATATTAACCCAGATGAGGGGCTGGTAAAATATTTAAATATCAGACATTCCTCTACTCTTCTGTTTCCCACTTGGCATAAATCACTGCCATGATTTGGAGTCTGATCAAACATGTTTCATAGGTACAAAGAGGTTAATTCATAACAAAGGATTAATCCCTCTACAAGACCAGGCTGGTTGGAATTTCTCTTTCCCCTTTTCACACTGCAAGGCGCTCAAACTTTTTTCCATACAGTGCTTTTGTGGAGAATTTTTTCACCAAGATGACTTACAGCCTTTTGAGGCACGTGTTTTAATTCAGCAACCTGGCAGCTGAAAATTCCTATTTATCCACAAGGCAAGTACTATTTTGCCCTTGGCACTATGAACATCTTTGCAGTAATCCTTCAGCATACTTCGAGCTTGACCCATAGAAGGGCAGGCAAAGTTACAGTGAGCCCAGGCACCAGAAGTGACAATGATCAAGGGTGGCAAGTCATGCCAAATGGGTACCTAGAGATGGTACAAATGAAGCTCCCTTAGGACACGGGAAGTGAGCAGAAACAAGGGGAGCACATGGCGACCTTCACCTCATGTTATGGAGGTACACATACCAAGGCAATGCAGGCCACATTTCAATTACAGGTGATGTGGAACAGCATTGCTTTTTGTTTTAAATGCGCTGCTCTGTCATTTTGATGGGTGCCCCTTAGCACTCTGAGAAACTGTGAATTATCATTTCCTAAGCATCTTTCTTCCACCTTTTCTGAGTGTGAAGGCTTCTGTTACATTTCCCTCACTTCTCTGTCAAGAATCCTCATAAATTTTATATGTCCTCCCTGACAGCATCAGCACACTGAGAAAACACAACTGCAATTTTAAATGGGGGGGTTTTTCACCATGGGACTAGAATTTGGGATTGATTGCTTTCTCTTACCCAGCTTATCTCCTTCCTCAAATTACTATTTCCCACTTCAAACAGGAGCTATCTGACCTAAGAGCAAAGCTGCGTTAAGCCCGTTGTGTTCACCTACAGAGGCACAGCCCTTCTGCTGCAGACTTTTTCATCTGAATAACCAGAAACAGAGGGTGGGGAAAGGGGAGCAATAGTATAACTACCCTGGGGGAAGAGGGGGGCGGAGAATGACCTCAAAACTGTGCGAGAGGCAATTTACTAGAGCAAGCTGTGGAAGGTACTGTGGATCTTTATCTGTGGGATAACCCTCCCCATGCACAGCCTCACACCCCTTGCCCAGGGGTTCCCTGTTGCGATGCCTCCCCTCGGGACCCCTGCCACCGGCGCCACCTCTGCATGGAACTCTTTCTGCCCCACACCTCGGGCACAGAGGTGGAAGTTCCTGTACTTGCCCCATCCTGACATTGCTTGTTCATCTGCCTGTCTTCTCTTCCCCCAGCTGTCAGCAGACAACTTAGCTGGCACTGAAACACCAAAATTGTTAAGCAAGGCCTTTAGCAAAAGCCATTTTGTCTTTGCTGTAGGCAAGTCTGGGTCTTGCATTTTGAAGAAAGATGCCCCCCTGGTTTGCTCTGGAAGCAGATCCAGTTGGCACCAAATAAATTATATCAAAGTAACTCTGTGGTATGAGAAGGGTTTTTTTTCACTTTGTCCAGAGGCAACTGCCTGCCCAGCTTGCCCTGCTGCCCTGGGACAAGCCCCATGTCCCACCGCATTTCTTGTTTGACTCACCACCATAGCAGAGCCACAAACACACACATACAGAGAAGCATCTTCCAGACACATGTGTTGATCATTAGTTAAATAAATTAATTTAAACAACAATTTGGCATTAGAGCTATCATGGAAATTTAAAATCATTAAGTGTTCAATTATTTCCTAGAAAAGCTTTGAAGTGGCGCTTTTAAATTCAGCTCTCCAGCTGCTATCAGTGAGCTGCAGAATAGGGCATTTGCATACTCCTGGCTTGGATGCTGGCAGCCTTCCTGTCTATTATTTTATTGAGTCTAGATGCAGATTGTGTCAGTAATGTAAAGGTTTGTAAAAGTGTTTTTTACTGTTTGGTTTTAAATTTACATTACAAACACCTCTTAAAAAGATACAGTTAATCTCATCTTGGCCTGTTGCCTGGAAAATTTTCTCTGTGGTGCTTAATATTAAGTATAACTCTTGAGGATTTCTTTATTTGCTGAAGTGTTTATAATTATTTCTGTTTTCATCAGAGTTTGAGATTGGTTATTTCATGAGTACACAGGTAAGAATGAGGCTCTTCCTATGCTTCATGCAAAAATCACCATCATTTTGTTAATCACTGAAAAACTATTGCTAATACATCAGCCTGCAGAGCATGAGAAAAGAACTGAAAGGTTTCTGTAAGAATGCCTAAAGAAATGGCAGAAACACGATACAGCTTTCAAACACAGACAAGGCTTCATTCTTTCTGTCTTGTTTGATAAAAAATGAACCGCATAGTGAATGCTGTAGCTTCATGTTACTCCTGTCAAATCTTTAGTAAGTGGGTGTCCAGGGAATTAGATCATAAGTGGAGGGAATGTTCCTCTCATTTGAAAGGTTTCTCATTGTGTTTATTAATTTAACCATTGACATTAAGAAGGCAAAATATGCTGTTTTCAAAGGGATTCAATAAAGTGAGGTCTGCCTGACCCCTTTACAGACTATTCTGAGATACACTTATCCTATGTATCAATGGAAATATCCAGAAAGAATACATGTAATGTAATTATTCATAAAAGAGAGCTAAATCACTGAGCAGTTACACATCACTTAGGCTGAAAATATCTTCAATTAAGGTAGGAATGAAGTAATATCACATTTTATGCAAGTTCCCATCAATAAGCCTGACACATGCCAGCTCCCATTTAATAACATATTTTACTTCTAATAATTCTCCTTTTTTTTCCTGGTTCAAAAAATGTGGAAGAGGGCTCAACTGTGTGTCACAGAAGTGAAATGTGGTTGTAGGAGGAATTTAAGGTTTTATGTTTCAGGGCACAGAACAACCCCCGTCTGAGGAGGCCAAGATGCATTTTCCCATTTGGAAAGGAGCACTGGCATTACTGGGATGCCTCATCACTGGACACAGGAGATGGGGCAAGACAACCAACCTCATGAGTCCTGTGACTCATGCACCTCCATTTCTGTCCCCAAAATGTTTGGGAGGTCCTTTCTGCATGAGCCAGTGCTAACCACCTCCTGTAAGTAAACCAAAGCGAGTGTGTGGTTCTGGAACACAAGTACTTTCAAAGCAGTAGGCTTTCTCAAATTAAGTGAATATAATACAACTTCATCCTGAGTAGCAACTGGTAAGAGAGTGAGAAGTAAAAAAGCAAGGTGCAGGAGGTGGGTTTGGACTCAGGAGCCATCCTGAGTGGTGGGCCCTGGGCAATCAGAGCACCATTTCCAGAACAGGCAACACGCTGCTGGAGAGCCAAGGCTTTTTGCTTCTGTTAAGCATCCTAAATCCTGCTCTGCGGGGATTGCAGGGATGTGCTGCACATAATCCCACCCCCCAGCACCTGGATCTCAGTGTCTGTAGCACAGAGGAAAAACAGGCTGGGAAGGAAACCAAGAACACCTAGAAGCCGTTCCCGTGGGGACCCTCACTAAATCCAACTCACACAAGCACACTCAGTCAGGAAACAGAAGGGCTGCAGCTCCTGACAGGCAACTTTAACAGCAGTGTAATCAGAGAAAAAAAAAAAAGCAAAGCCATCCTGCAGCATCACTTAGGAAGCAACCGCCAGTCTGCAAAAGCAGCAACGTGAGCAGCAGCAGCTAGAAACCTGAATTTCCATGTCAGCTTCTTGTGCTTCTATCCCTCCATTACCTCCATCACTGAAGGGGTTGTAAACTGGAATTCAGCTGTTCAGGTGTCTAGGACACTCTCAGGTTGGAGAGAAGTCTGCAGAGCACTGGTAGGTCCCTGGGAGCTCTGCTTCCCTAGAGCAGCCGCTGGAGGCCAGGTGGGAGAACATCTCAAAAGGCATCACACCTCCATGTCAGGCAGTAAACTCAAGGTAAACTCAAAGAAATCACAACAGATGCATGAATCTAGAATTAAAAGAATGAAAGGTAAAACCCAACAAATTACTGTCAACGCTGCTCTAAATTCAGTTTGTATAAACACACACATACAAATATATTTGTATATATTCATATAAAGAAATTTTTTTAAAATGTATTTTATAAGCTAGGGTATTATTACATGTTGTGAGAAATAACACTTTAAATCAATTGAATATGAAATACAGAAAATTCTGCATAGCAAACACCTTTACTGAGATGTTTTCTGAGGCATCTAACCAGTGCTGGCCTTTCAGGAGACACCCAGATTTGGCAAGCTGTGTGGCAGGAATGCTTTCGTTGGTCCTTTTAATCATTTTTATGTATTGTGATATGACAGCCCCATGTGCAGCCTGGCCTCATTCATCTCATGGGAACAAAGTTCCTTTTTAGTCCCAATGATAGTGCTGTCAAGTTTCTTAGGGTTTTAAGGTACGGGAAGAGTGGGAGTAGAACTTGAGCTTTTCTTGCTGTCTTGCTAAAACCTATTCATATTGCTACACTTTCAGTTGATATTTCCCATTTGTATCTTGCTAGTATTTTGTAACAGACTGGTTCTCCCAGCGCTCATTAAAGAGAAAAAATGGAAACAAGAGGGATCAAGGAAGCTGCAAATTAATACTGATCAAAACGTAAGAGGACAGAGAGTATTCCAGTAAGTCTTTCCTATCCTTCCCAGGATGTGCTTCAACAGACATATAATCTGACCCTCCAAACGGCAATCTAACTAGTGCAGGATTCATTTCTTACTATAACCTACCCAGAAAGCCGTAAGTGTAACTCTGTTATACACGTAAAAGATATCAGCCTTTGGGAATGCGATGATTTCTTAACTATATGCTGTTTGAAACAGGTCAAAAAGTTTAAGTAGAAGAGATTCCCACTCAATGTTTTAAGGGAATTCAAATTACATTTCACATAACATATCTGTAAATAAAACTAAGCTCAAAGGTAAAGAAAAACAAAGGTCTTTATCTTGTTGAAATGAAATGCTCAAACATGACTCATGTGAAGAAATTATTAAGTACTAAGTCAACATTTCCCAGAAATTTTAGGTAGTGTAAAATTTGAAATTTTTGTCTCCTGGTTCCAATTTGGAAGGCTTTTTCCCTTGCCTAAAATGTCAGGACTGTCCTTGGAAAAGACGTTCAGGTTCCCAGCAAGCTCTGCTATTGTGTTGTTCACCTATATTTCCAGTCTCCTGAGCTAAACAAATACAATTATCTTTATTGACTCTGTTTTCATTGGCATGAATTGTTTGACTTCAGTGGTTCAGGAGCCACTTAGAAAGTCTTCGTTGTCTCTGAGCAAAAGCAATGGCTTTCCTCTGTCAGTCATTACACCCCGTCTTCAGGAAGGGCAGAGGAAGCAATTTCAATGTTGTCCTTCTTGAATAATGGTAGAAAGCTTTATGGTCTGCACACGTACACTCACCTCTCTCTGTGCAGCCTCTGGATACAGCTGTAATGGATGTACCTGTGTTTATTCACCTGTAAACTGGCTTTAAAATACACCTAGATAACCCCTCCCAGCCATCCTCCATCCCCATTCTCAGTTATATTCATGTGGCTTGGAACAAATGGACCTGATTTCTCTGGGGATATGGGATCTGGTAAATGAAGTGTGAATGTGATTTTACACCAAATTCTTGAGTCTATAAGTGACCTAATGCACAACATCTGTTTATACCTAATAGAATATCATAAACCTTTGCACAGATAACATGGCCAAAGTCTACAAGCAACTCTAGAAAGCAGGAGTGCAAAAATGGGGTGGCCGTAAGACCAGCTGAGATGTCCTGGAGAGAAGCACGAGGGCACATGAGCTCTCCATGAGCTGTGGCCTGAATGCATTTCAAGTGCATTAGCTCAACTGTAGATGCAGGGCACACATCTGATCTGCCTGACAGCATCAGATCTGCTGCTAGCATCCCTGTAAGATGATCAGCACAGGCAGAACGTGCCTGCCTGGTATTTCTGGACCCCTGCAGGCAGGTCAGAGCCACTGCTGCCACACTGATCAGTTTGCCAGGTATCACTGGACAGTGTGTCCAGATTCTCCAAATGCTGCTCAAAGTTGGTGACGGTTCAGGCAAGCGGTAACACTACAGAGGTGCAAACAAAAAGAAATGTAAGTTACGACGTATGAAATCTCATGCTAGATCATAGAATTATAGAATAGTTTGAGTTGGAAGGGACCTTAAAAATCATTGAGCAGGGACACCTCCCACTAGAGCAGGTTGCTCAAAGCCCCATCCAGCCTGGCCTTGAACACTTCCAGGGATGGGGTGTCTACAACTTCCCTGGGCAACTTCTTCCAGGGCCTCATCACTCTCACAGTGAAAAATTCCTTCCCAATATCTAATCTAAATCTCCCCTCTTTCAGTTTAAATCCGTTACCCCTTGTCCTCTCACTACACTCCCTGACAGAGTCCTTCCTCATCTCTACTGTAAGCCCCCTTCAGGTACTTGAAGGCTGCTATAAGGTCTCCCCGGAGCCTTCTTTTCTTCAGGCTGAACAGCCCCAACTCTCTCAGTCTGTCCTCATAGGAGAGGTGATGCTGTCAATGTGGGAACAGCTACAGCTGCAGTCCTGGTTCCTGGATGGTCCTGCTCTGTTCACTGATGGTGTGGGAGAGCCGTCAGACAGCAACAGGTTACTCTGGGCTTCATAGGGGATGGGGAAGCAGCTGTGCGTCAGGAAACACTGAGAAGGATGAATGTAAACCCACATGTGTAAGGAGTTGGTGCCACACTCTGCCACCCTGTACCTGTGAGTTTTTAAGTCACCCGGGTAGAGAGAAGCAGCTTCAACCCTAGCAGCCGCAGGTTAAATGGGATGGGTGAGATGGCTCCCCAAGAGCTGGCTGACCCACTCCTCTCACTGTGCCATCCCAGCAGGGATGGGGAATGTCTCCCGAGGAACTGGCTGAGTGGTTGTGTGTTTCAGCCTGGTCTGATAAAGCAATGAGACATGAGGGGTGGCTGGGGGGTAATAACGGCTTCACCTTTAATGTGCTGCTAGAGGGCAGAAATCGGACTCCCAAGGAAAGACCTGGGTTGGAGATTTTGTTGTGGCCCCCTCCTTTTTGCCTAACTGCAGCCGAAAGACCTGATGTTTATTTCTGTGGAAAATACTGCCATTCTTGTTGGGAGCTCCCCATCCACAGCGGCTGCCTTGGCTCCAGCAAAAGCCTTTGTAATTCATTGCCAAGTGAGTCAGCTCTCAGGGACACCGGATGCTGGTGGTGGCGGCTCTCATCTGGGGCTCAAATGGCCGAAAGCCAAAAAACCAGGGAGCACATGACTCGGAGTTTAAAATTGCCGTGGTTCTGGGAGGTAAACATTATTTTCAATGTAGTTGCTATTTTTTCATGGGCAGTGCACACTCTGAGAAGCTTCCGTATGAGTTCACTTACCACAAATCGTTACTTTAGTTCTGATGCAACTTAATATACGAACACAGCAGATGATACAACATCTATAGTGAGAGAGGGCAATCCTGTAACTGGTTTTATGATACGGGAAAGAATTAATGGGAACACCAAAACAACTTTTTAAAAATCTCATAGAGCAAAATCAGATTGAAAAGCGGTAGTGATAATACCAGTGCAATTCCAGTTTAACTCCATTAGAACTGAAAAATTACCAGTAAATGACAACAAGTTGTTTGCTGCACACCAGAAAGTCCAGATAATGTCAGATTTTGTTAGCTTTTCTCACGTTACCTATATGGAATACTGCTCAGCCTCTTAATGGAAGTAAGGTTTCACCCTGAGTTTGCTCTGCTCCAGAAAATATCTCCCATTGGTGTGGCATGATTGCTGGGTATTTTCCTCTGAATATACACAGTCCTTTCCTTCGACCTTTACATTTAAAGCTTTTATGGGCAAACACAATGTTCTATAAAATGGTATTGTAGATTCTGTGACTGCATTTGAGTTTACACATCCCCTGGTTAACAGTGAAATACATTTGTTTGAGGTTCAGTAGTCACTGACATTATTCATTTATTACCTGTTGGCAGATTTATTTGCGCTATATCAGGGGGTGTGCAGGTATGCCTCTTTTACATTTGCTGAGAGACTGCATTTTTTATTCCAGCACACCTATACGCACTGTCAAGCACCCAAATGCAGCTGGAAATTCCTTTCACTTCATTGGGTTTTAATTTGTTTCCTGTTTTTATAATAGTTCAGAAAAAAACCAAGAGCACAACAGTATAAAATAGGCATACATAAGCACACGTATCTTTTCAAGATTAGAAACCAAGCCCCCAAAAGCATTCAGAAGGAAACAAAGAGACAAGGCTGTCCTTGAATCAAACTATAACTCCTTTCAGCAGTGTTAGCAAATACTTTTCTGAAGTATGAATACTTTCCCCTTTTCCAGGACCATTTTTAAAATATTTGGTTCTGCTTATGTCTAATTTATCCAAATCTAATCTCTCTGTCATGGATGTCACCCATTCATTTCAGGAAATAAATAAATAAATCCACATTTTGCATAGCAGCCCTCTAATCTGAACTTGGAAAAGTCTGCTCTATGTGCGTGTGTGTGTGTGTGTGCGGACAAACACATGTGCACGTGTGTAGGCAAGGGGACATGGCCAGGAAGGCAACCGGATAATTAAGCAGCTGGGGAAGTAGATCCAACAGCCCTCCATCAGACCTTAGCTACTTCTCCTTGACCTCCCCACTGCTACTGAAGCCTCTGGGTACTCATCAGAGCAGTTCCCCCACATTGCTGGGAGCAAAGCTTACCACAGACTGCCAGAAAAACTTGCCTGCAGGCTGGGGGAGTGTCAGGAGCCATGATGGGAAGGCCTCAGTGAACCTTCTAACTCTGGCCAAGGGTCCAAGCCAGGATGAAAACAGAAATGGAATACAAAATACAACTCTGAATGTGGTAGTTAGTGCAAGTGCCATTAACCTAACACTGGTCAGATATGTGTCAGGTCTCCAGCTAGAAATTAAGTGCCTTGCAGGGACATGTACAGAAGCTGACTTTGGAGGACAGGGATCACTGGTCAACACTCAGGGAGCACCCTGCTGAAGTGCAGCAGGTGGGCACAAAGCTGGGTAAGATTTTGTTCTGAAGGTCCTGTTCATGAAGGCAGGTGTGCAGTGATCCAACACCAGCTGCATGCAGCCACCCTCATCCTCATGGGGGCAAGGAGTCGTCTGGCTCCATCAGAGGAGGACCAGGCAGTGAGTCTTCCCTGAGAGGGGTTAACCCTCTTTAAGCTTCTAATTTGGGCCCAAAGCTTTCCTGATGGCTTCACTGGCACCACATAGATTTCATTCTGCTGGGCTAAACTGGGGGGAAAGCACAGTATGTCAAAGAGCTGCCTCCCATTGGATCTCATTTCAATGGCCCCCAGTCTCGGTGCTGCCGTACTTGCTCCCCAAGTGCTGGGGAAAGGGGGAGCAAGACCCACAGCTGGTGGCTGCTCAGAGAGTTCGTGTGACCTATTCTAACCTCCAGTATAGGTGTCATCCAAAGGTGGGCTGCTGACAGATCATGTGTAGGGAAGGTACTTGGAGCAATCTTCATCTTAAATTAAGACTTTTTTTTTTCCTGTAATTACCAATTACCATAACAAAGAAACTGAAGGGGCTGATCTGATTTGTATTGAGAACAGTTTTGTTTCCACCTCTTTTCTCTTGTCTTGGGAATAAAACATGCAAAGTACCAGGGAAGAAACTTTCTAATAAATTGTTGAATTATAGTTAAGCATTTGAAAGATTTACCTATATATCTGTGTATACATATATACATATATGTAGGAAAATACAGGAAAGTGTAGAGTTGACAGACAATATTTGTCTTACCTTGTGACTCACAATCTCCCTGGAAAGTGACATGCTGTGTATTTTTACCTTCCTGTACTTTGCCATCAAAATTTCTCTTATCCTCAACCGCCTGTCCCTGCAAGCCAAGCTAACAAGCCAAAATCTGGAGTTCCCCAAAGAATCCTAATCATTGTGCCCCACCACCCAGGGCAGGCAGCGAGACACTTGCACTCTGTGATGCTTTCTGGGTTTTATCCCCATTGCTATGGCAGTAATATCAGAGTCCTACAAATACGGATGAAGTAATACCTGCCTT
Organism: Limnodromus scolopaceus; assembly: GCA_028565335.1. NCBI lineage: Eukaryota > Metazoa > Chordata > Aves > Charadriiformes > Scolopacidae > Limnodromus > Limnodromus scolopaceus. Next base: position 90,890,979 of record JAOXNO010000013.1, read on the forward strand.
CTCCTTTTCTTCTGCTTAACTTGTAATTAAAACAGTCCCAGGGTCCACCTTGACTACTCTTAGGACCTACCTAATATGGCACAGGTGCTGTGGAGCTGCTGCATGCTGGCACACTGCTGCCAGCTGTGGTGTTCTGGAAGTGTCGCATCCGTCCCTCAGGGTGCACAGCAGCCATGCAAGTCACTGTTGGGTTTATGTGGCAAGGTTTTGGTGGCCGGGCCGGGCGCCATCAACTTCCCACACGGTGCCACCAACCTGGGGTCTCTGCAGGGTCAGGATCCTTGGGGATCCTGCTGCCTTTGGGCAAGCCAAGCAGAGTCCAGAAAGGTTGAGCCATTAAGCTGGAACAGCCCTCTGCATCTAGACAGATTTTTTAGGAAGAAGAAAGAAAAAGATATACAGAGAAACATGGGCAAACCCGCCTTTTTGTAACCTGCCGTTTCTTTCTCCTGGCTTCTCTTCTTTATCCCTCAGACACTTGAGCTGCATCAGGGATTTCTTTCCTTTTCCTCACTGACTTTTCCATTTCACTTCATAGGTCATTTTAGGCCCACGAACTCGTTTCCCTTTTTCTATCTAACATTTAATGTAACTTCACAATATTCAATTAGGTTTCTGTCCTTATCTTCTCTACCTTGCCAGCTCATGATGTTTGTTCTGGGCTTTTCTAAATTCTCACCAATGCCCCACTCTTCCTTGTCACTCCTTCCATTGGCAGTGCCCTCCCTGGAAATTAACTCTTGCCATGCACCTTACTTTTTTTTACCTCTCCTCCAACTCTTGTAAATCCACTTGCTTTAGGATGTATTCCTGTGACAGAAACTGTGCTTATTCTGTGCCCCTCAGCATTATACCTCTTGGGCTTCCTTCGATCAAAATGCCCCCAGGGGAAAAAGCTTTTCACTGTGCTGTGCACTTTAGTCAGTAAAGCTCCAATCCACACCTGCTCAAAGAAGCTAAAGTAATTCATATATCGGCAGTAAGAGCACTGTAAACATCATTTTTCATAAAAATGTGCACCAGGCTGGTAGGTAGCTCTGCATTTGCATTATTGGGAAAGTGCGCTTAAAGGGATGAGTGATAAATATTTACAGCTCTGTTATGAACTCTGGCTGCAGTAAGATTTGCTTATTTTCCTGCACTAACATACCCACGCCGAGTGGCTGAGAAGAAAACCTGGCTGGGTGTGGGTGCGTTTACACCAAACTCTGTCTTCTTGTTTGTCTGCAGATACTCATTCTGTGACAACTAACTTTTCTAAAATAAGTGATGAAAGTAGGGAAAACATCAGTTTGTTTGGCACAAAGGATTAAAAAGAAAAAAAAAATTAGGCTTTTTTTTACAATCTTTGTCAATTTAGCCCTGTTTTCCTTTGAACGTTCTCATTAACTGGTAACCACATTTAAAGAGTAGTCTAATTAAGAACCATTCATGAAAGAGAAGGGGAGAGAGAAGGCTTTGAAACAGTTGGCAATTGTTAATAGTTTTTCTACAAGCACATTCTAATTCTGCATCATTCGCCACAGCTGCAGAGTTGTAACATCTGAGCCTTGACTTCTATATGAGAAGCAGTCTTACCTTCTGTTCTTGTATAGGTGGCGAACAATCTATGATTTCGGGGCCTAACCAGCAGTCCCTCCACGATGGTCAAGTTGCTGTTCCTTATTCACTTCAGCTTCATCCATTTTATATGTGAGAAAAATGCCTTCCTTCTGCTCCTTAGCTTTGAGACCAAGAACTTGCAGAGAGACTGTGAAATACCCTCTTCAAGCCCTTTATCTGCTTTAGACAAAGAAGATTTTAGAGATTACTCCAAAGCCTAATTTTCTATTTCTGCAGTTCTTTACTACTTTTACTGTTCTTCCTAGGTTACTTGCACTTCTATTTCTCAAACAGTTCCACTCTTTTTCACAGTTACTTTCCTCCCTTCTTTCTCCTGTGTTGTATTCTCACCCACCAGCTATTATCCACATTAACCTCATCCATCTGATCTTGGAGCGTTATTTTGGGCATAACAATTAGGAACATAAATAGGAGGAAAACCTGTGGTTTTGTGACGGTATCTGGAAGTCACCGTTTTTTGCAAATCCTATGTTTTATTGACAAATGCCACCTCAAATTCACCATCACATTTATGTAGGTCTCACTTTTGTTTGCATGTTAGAAAGCAACCTGTGCAGATTTTGGAAGATGCTACAAAACCACTGTAAATCAGAGCTCATAAAACAGTAGGACCATTCATGACAGAGCGATGAGAGGATGACTCTGCTTTCAGGTCATCCTTTTTCAATTCCATTCTAAATAAGGTGGACTCGTCAGGACACTATATACTTCTCTTGACAGATTTTCTGGTATTTAGAGCAATTGTATGTTAGTAAAAGATTTTTCTTTTTTAGGGCCAACATTTCAATATTTTCCAGGTTTGCTCATCTACTTTCAGGAGCTGCTCAGATTTGGAAAAAACAAGTCTCTCCAGAAAGGGAGTATGGTACAAGGAATTTCTCAGCCACCGCTTGTGTATAAAGTCTAAGCAGAATCAGAAAAAGCAATTGGAAAAAACACCATTTGCTCTTTTGTGGTCTATGAAAACAGGCCACCAAAATAGATGGCATTTTCATACCAATACTGATATGGAGTTATTTTCTAAGTCTTTCCCAAGAAAACCTGTCAGTTAGGTGAAACAGAATCTTTCATTGGAAAGGTTCATGTAACACAGTATATTGATCTGGGCTTACTATAGATTCCAGGTGCGAAAGAAATTGAGATTCATACCAACCAGTACTTGGGGATTAAAACACTCTCATGAGATGTAGAAGACCCAAACTGAAATTCTTACCTCTCCTTTTAGACTGGTAAATATTTGGGTAAATATCTAAAATAGGATAGTTCCTTTTGACAGAAAAAGATACTTCTTCATAAATCTGTTTGTCTAAGAAGCTGCTTGAGTCATGGGGAGCACAGCCAGACTTGTTCGTGTTACCACCACATTCAGCTGATTTGTCCACAGAGTAATTTCCACATTATTGTTGGTACTCAGGTGGAGATGCTCATACTTTCTTACCCATGTTCTCTTTTCTAAGCAAAAGGGTTTTCTTTTCACCCTGTCCAGAATGGAAAGTTTCAAAATCCCAATTTCTTAAACAAAGCAAAGCTCCTCAGTTTTCTGGCCTGAGCCATGTTAGATCTATGTAAATGGCTAAAGCCACAAAAATACCACATTCTGCTGGTGTAACACTGCACAAGGCTGGACCTATTAAACCTGCATAGCATAATTACCTTTTCTACAAATGTTCTTGAAATGGGATTTCTATCTTTTCCATAATACTCAAGATATTTTACTTTTTGCTGCTCCTCATTACTCACGGCAATTTTATGTACTGCTTTCTGTTTCTCCTCTGGCCAGGATGAAATTCACTGATAATGAGAACAAGGACCCTGCGATCCTTTCTCACAGCTGATGCTCCCAGTTTTGCATATGGCCCTGGGACATGTGTCCAGAGAATAGATCTTGTACCATGTGCGCACTCACAGGGATGCCCAGATATTGGCAGTACATGCGAGAGAATGCATTTAAAAACAAGATGTGTAAACCCCTTACTGGAAAAAAACTGTATTGGGGACAAACACCTTCCAAAGAGCTAATGAGTCCTTGGCTGGAGACGCAACAGAGCATTTGGTTGATATGCTCTTACTTGTCTTAGCAAAGTCCTCTAAATCTATTAACTGAATCTTTGTTTTCAGCGTTAGCATTATCAGACTTAAATATGGAATGAAGAGAAATGAGTTGCTGACACGTTCAGACACTGATCTATTATTGAAAAATGCACCTCTCCCTAAGTCTGATTGGTAGCCATCATGCATTTCAGAGGTAAATAGCACCTGTGGTGAGCACTGAATTCAGCCAGGAGGAGCAAAGAGTGTTTATTAAATCAGCAAATGTATTGAAGTCGTTTCTGTAAAACCAGATAAATGAGTTCACTTGTCCTATGTGGGGCCTCTCTTGAGGTCATCTCTTTGCTGTGCTCCTAAAGCCCTGAGTTATTATAATGACCCACATGTTCTGTTGAATTTTAAAATTAATATCTAACGGTATTGACTTGTTGGTAGTTACATCATAGGCAGATCCTTAATCCCATTCTGACAATGGGAACTGAAAACAGGAAAAGGATGGCTTAGATCTATTTGATAAGACTGCCGTCTTAAACTGAACTTGTGTTTGCATTTTTAGAATAGGGGGAAAAGCCTTGCCATACTGGAGTGGAAGTCTCCGTCCTCCATTTTAGTGATCTAGGATGAAGGATGCTAAAGCAAGAGCACATCTCACTGTACACTGGCTGTGAACATAAACCCTACCTCCCGTTGTAGCAAAAAAATCACAGTTCCATACCTGACTAGTTAGCAGATGGCAGTTTTCTATGTGCATTAACATGGAATTAAGTCTAAGGAGATATATGTCATACCTGCTTGTACATGCATGCATGCATCTCTAGAATAATTGATTTCTACTTTTTAAACACTGTATTTAAAATATAAGCAAGCAGAACTATAGCATAGCTACCAAGAAGTTTAGTGAACAGCATATCATAAAAGCAGAAGGATATTACAGTTCTCAGTTCAATTCTCATTTGTTGTAGTAGACTTTGAGTGCCTTTTGTCAAATTCCTTCATCTTCCCGTGTGTCATATTCTGCATCTCTAAAAAATCAGGATAAAGAGATCTTTTACAGGATGTTTGAGGCAAGGACTTGCTGTCAGACTGTATACTACTTCATTAGGAAATACTGTTTTTTCAAAAATGAGCATTCAAAGCATGTAAAAACTGTAAATTCCTGTCAAGAACCAATAAAAGTTGTTTCAGAAATATTCAAGAGTTTTCCAGTGCTGAAGTTCTTGTGAGGATGGGGCTGGGAGTACTTTTCAGGACCAAGGTTTTGTGCAGTGCAGGACAAGATATAGAAGTTCCTTTCTTTCTTTATGACTATGATTCTTGCTTTGTTTTGAAGGTAAAGATGATGCCTGTAGTGTTAATTAAGCGTCAGAGTAGGATGTGCTCAGGGATGAAGGTGGCAGTCCCAGGGTACTTAGAGATCAAATAGCATGGTTGATGGACTTCATCAACAAGTACAATTTGACAGTGAGAGCCCACCTATGGTCTGCAGATCAGCAATTTAGCAAAATGTCAGGATGGAGAAGCAGCGGTGCTTTTTTCATAGTGCTGCTGTGTAACCCCTTTGTCGCTGCCCCTGGGGCACCGTGCACTCTTCTGGTCACCTAAAACCATGCAGAAAGGGTTCAGAGTGATGGCGAGCATGCAAATGTGATGAGCGGGACAGGATTGCATGGGCCCAAACAGGTGGGAACAAGTCAAAAGGGAAATAAGTTAAGGAAGGGCAGAGAGAAGGTGGAAAGGGGACAGGAAACCTATGCAAGGAAAGAGTTCAAGCTGTTGTTCCCTTAATTAGGATGGGAGCTCACAGCCACAAGAACTCAGTGAGTCATTCACAAGATAATTGAGCTGTTGTAGGTGGCAGATTTTGGAAGAGATACAAAACCTGTTTCAGACCACAAGCCAATTTTGGATTACTGAGGACTTGCACCTAACATTGGTGCTGATGGCTCCAGGTTTACACAGCTCTAACACACCAAAACCACAGTGTCTCATCCACGGCAAAACCCTAAACCAGAAAGATAGCTGGACTGTTCCAGCCAGATCACTCACAGACAATGTACCAATAACATTTTAGGCAGCGAGGATGAAATTTGGGTGAGTAACAGAATCGGCTTTTGTCATTACTTGCAATGAAACCCAGGTGACTCATCTACCCTCAAAAATCTATTTCCATGGTACTTTCAGTGTCATTTTTGACTGTGAAAGGTTCAAGTGAATCATTTATGAACATATCCTAGCAGCTCAGCCAAGGGATATTCTTCCAAGCCTGGTTTCTTCGTGAGACAAAAATGGGAAATGAAAAACAGCATTAAGATCAATCTAGAGGTTTACCCAAAATCTCACCTGAGCCCAGGAAAATTTAGTTCAAAGTTCTCCTGTGGTCTGGAGCCAGTGAATCAAATGTAATGTCTCTGCCTGTCAGAAAAGATAGCATATAATTATCTACCTCACCAGGGCATTGCAAAAATTAGTTACTATTTGCATAGAGTGGTTAAATAATTTAAAAGTCTCCATCGCTGCTTTTGTGAAAGATTGTCTTCCTAAAGCAAAATAAAGTATTAGTAATTTTGAAGTGGTAGTAGGGGAGAAGGCAATCTCCAGAGCACAGCTTGAGTTATTCAGTGATGCCACAAAGACCCAGGCAGGCGCTGGAGAACAGCTGGGGCACGTCATGCAGAAGGACCAGAGAGGAGAGCCTGCTTCTGCAGTAGGTCTCCTCTTGCAAGATCTGCAACCACCTATCTGTTGTTCAGATGGAAGATGTCTTGCATCCAGTGAAGGCACGCTACACAATATTTTGAGAAGACAGAACCAATAATTAAAGAAAACACCAGGAAGTTGTTTGTTGCTTTTTTTTTCCCCCCCCTGGTTCAATTGCCCTGCACTTTTATCAGAGCTTTCCCTCATTTCTTGGATAACCCTACCCAACTGCAACCCTTTGCTCCGCCAGTGCCCCAACTGTAGGGAGAAGATGCGCACCCTCTGCTCACCTCCCAGGATTTTGTGCTGTTTCACCTCACACAGCAGAACTACAGTGACAGGGTAGCTGTAATTTGGCTTTGGTATTTAGATTGCACTTATCAAAACAGTTCATTTGCATTCACAGTCTCACCCTTGATTACACCTGACATTTTAAGTCCATTATGTTTGGAAATGTCCTGTCTGTCATTTGCAAGATAGGAGAAGCTGGGTTTGCTGGGTTCCCAAAAATTGCAAGGCAAAGATCTCTTCTGTCCACATGCTCCTTCAGTTGACCATTAGTTTGCACTTCCATCGGCTATAATGGCTGCAGCACTTTGGCACAAAGCAGAGCTATGTGACAGAGACCTGCTCCAATTATTTTTTAAGTACGTGCTATACTGCAGCGTCAGCAGCTGTGATCCAGACCCCCCCAGACGCCCTATGCACCACACACATATATGCCAAGGACAGTGTTTCTGCATTCGATTCTTTGGGGTAGGGACTTTCCTGTTGGGGTGACACTGGCTTTACGGTGTCAATAAATTTGGGCTAGATTTTTTTTTCTTGGATTGTCTGATTTGAATGAAAGTACTTAGAATTTAAATTGTAAGGCGCTTCTGCTACAAATTGACTCATTTAAAACTCTGGTATCTAGTTTTCCTCCATCTTTAAAATAGATGGACCCTTTATCCACACAGGGTGTCACCACTTGTTTTGTCCAGGTGAGATATACCACAGAAGGTTGCAGGTGCAGTGCCTTGGATAGGTTTGTAAGAAGAAACAGAAAGGGCCAAACCCCTAACAATCTCACTGTAGAAAACTTTTTTAGTTCTGTTTTATTGCCTGAGTGTCCATTAGTTACCTGAACAGCCTTAAATCCCTACATAAAGGGTGGAGGAAGGAAGGAGGAGATCAAAATGCAATTACCCTGAAGACAGGGTGCTGAGGAGTCTCCCTGAGGTCCGGGAACACCAGTTTGGTGTCCTAGGCTTGTGCTGTCCATTCAAGTGTAGCCCTTCATGATTTCACCTGCAGAGCCCCTTTGGTCTGTAAAAGAGAAAAAAACAAACATAGTAAATACAGACATTTCATTTTTACTTCCCAGGGAAGACTCACAGATATGGTTGGGGTTGAGCATAACACACATTTGTTTGTACCAAAACATCCTGCTGGCTAGGAGTTTCCTGACCAAGATAGGCAGGTGCCATCATGTACCATGGCACAGCAAAGCATCCCCATATGAGTGTGAGGTTTACTTCATGCACACAGTCAATGTGCTTGAACAGTTGTTCTTGTGCTTTGCTTCACAGTCCAGGAGTTCTGGAAGAAATGAGAAGAGGAATAAAACAGGGATGCAAAAGGGGACATAAAGAGGAGAAAAAATGAGCTGTATGCCAACCCTGCCAGCTACTGGGGAATGTTCTTTCCTATTTGCATAAATATTAACTTTATTATTTTAACTCATTGCTTCTCTCTCTCTGCTTAGCTTTGTTTGGGCTTGGGATTAATTAGCATACGAGTTACAGAATATGAATTGCAGCAGACTTCTGCTTTATTACACAGCTGGGGCGATCAAGACACAAAAAAGCAACTTGTCATTGATATTTCTGGGAAAAGATTCAGAAAGGATTTTAACCTACATAGTTTTCACGTGTAACAGGAACCAAAGGAAAAAGGATTACATTAAAAAAAAAAAAAGATGGTCTTCTCTATCCACCCAGTCTTTCAACAGTTCATTTCAGTTATTTATATAATGAAAGACAACAGTTCCAACAGGGAGGTCAATGTACTATGAATTTTCCACTTCTGTATATATACCCCCTGTGGTAAAGTTCATAGCAATGACAAAGAAGCTACTAAAAAAGAGCAGCTTTTGGTCTAGATCTTTTCTACATTCAAAATATCATTTATAACTAAAATCCCTTTGAACCTTATTAAGAAATTCCAGCAAACATTTTTGTTTCAATTTCCCACTTACATCAGCCCAAAGGAATAAATTATAAGCAGCCACCTTATGCATGTAAATGTCCATGGGTATATGCATTCACCCAGGAGCCCTACCTCTGCAGGAATATGACCAATGGGCAACACAGTTGCGAAAAGATCTGTAAGAGCACCTTTTGAGAAGCAACAGCTGCTGAATGTGTTCTCACTCGTAAGCATTTGAAACTAGATTTCAGAACTAGAAGGTCTTTTCTTTTGAAGCTGTGTTGGCTACACAGAGATCTATGTGTGGCTGGTGGAAAAGGACATGGAAGCCTCAAATGTCTCATTCCATAAAAGGTCCTTTTATTCTCTTCCCTTTCTGATAGAAGATGCTCCTTTTTCTTTTTTTTTTTTTCCCCAAGCCATTTCCTCCCTCTTCTTTCTATCTACAAGTGAAAAGTGCACTCATTTAAAGCCATCAGATCTACATTTCTTCATTAAGTGTATTAAAAAAACCACACACTAGAATTATATCATGCATAATGCAGTCCCCATAACATTATAAAGTGCCAGCAACAAAAAATATTGTCATCAACGCTGTCTTATATTCATTAAGCAAATACTGCTTGAGACAGTGCTCAGATTTTCTTCATTTTTCTATTACGTGATCCATCGGACTTTATTTTCTTGTGATTATGGAAACAACTGAACATTACACCTATAAGTTCTAGTTGCTTGCTCCATCATTTTCTTTTAATAGGTTTCAACATCAAAGAGAAAATTAAACCAGGGAAATCTTGTAACAGAAAATGAAGAATATCTGATTATGTGCATATTGCAAGCATTGAGGGAGGGTAACTCATTTTAAGCTATGCCTATAGGGCACTTTCACCATGTTAGTTCCTAGGCACACAGTTCACCACTTACTCATATTTTGTGGATGCATTTCACACAAAAGTCTGACTACAGGCAAGGTAGTGCTTTGATGCACACTTATCCAAAAGGGAACAGGAACCAGGTTTGCATTTTATCCAACAAATGAAAATGGACATAGGCTTCAGCACTTAAATTCCAGCTACGGCCAAAACAATACCTCTGATACCCTGGCTCTCACTGCCTTGGTGGTGCCTGGATCTACCCCGTCTGACACGAAAAATTGCTCATGTACTGGGCGTTGCCTCATGTTACAAGGTGCTCCTCCCTTGGCTGGTCTAGACGATCATGCACTTTGTTTCTCCTGAAACCTAGTGAAATCCAGGAGCTGAGGGTGCCTCTACCTGTGGGCAAGGATGAGGTCCCTCCAGTCATCATTGCCCGAGCCTGCTGGACTGATGGGACAGGGTGCAGTGCAAAAACCAGCAGCTGACATTGAACCTAGGTGCCCCTAGACTTTTTCAAGAAATAGGGGTCACAGTGTTTACTTAGGAGTGGGACCTTGAGGGATTCAGTTTTCAGCAAGAGCATCTTAATCAGCAGGCTGTAACCCCCTGTGGAAGCTGTGACACTTTGCTAGAAAAGAGTTACCTAAAATGGGGTGGATGCAAACATCTATAGTGTCAATGGGGCATTCAGCTGAGAGGATGCCTTTGACTCATGAGGACTCTCTGGTCTGCTACTGTATTTTATGCAGTAACTGCAAAAATAAACAAACATACAAAACCCAACAAAACCCTACGAGTGAGCAACAGCTGCTCTGCTCTGGGTTTTTCTTTAATAAAGCATGGATATAAGGTGCCTTCCTCCATGATAATGTTCTAGACAGCAGACAGAGCTTCTGCCCTGTAGTCCTTGGTAAGTGCCTAAGGCATTGGCTGACTTGGCTGATGCAGCAGGATGTAAAACTGGCTGATTGTAGGTGATTTGCTGCTCCACAGTCAGACTAGAGTAGATGCTATTACCTCAACAGTATAGGAAGGATAAGCAGACAAGTCTCTCCTCCAAGGCAGAGAGGTTCTTGTAAATTAGGTGCTGCGAAAGTCACTTTTAGCTTTTGTCCTGTTGCTACTGAGACCTCTCTGACAGCACAAAACTACCTTAACAGTGGTTGCAAGTGAAATTTAAGTTCCCTATGAGTAGTTGCAGCAACATAAGGAAGCCTGACTCTAAATGAGAGCCCAGCACAAGGAGACATATATATGCAAAAGCTCTGCAGGTAATGAAAGGATTCTTTGTTTCCACCACAGCAGCTGGAGATGAACTACCACCGTTCAGTTGCTTCCAGGGCATAGACAGCCTAGTTAATCTCGGCTGCCCTCAGTCCACATCCCAGATGGAGGTATCGTGCTGTAAGAAATTGAAATATTCTGTGGAGGAGAAAATAGTTCAGCTACAGATTGACCTGTCTCCATAACAGTAACTACATGCTGATTTTTCCCTCTAAAATTGTCAGTGTTTTAAGGTCTACCTATAATCATTAAATGAGCATAATTTGGGCTTGTAGCTGGGAGGAACAGGGTCTTACCTGCTTCATGCAGAGGGAGCGCTAGGCTGTTTGTTGTTGGTAAATATCTCATAGAAGAGAAGGACACGTTGTCAAACTGACAGTGATGATAGTCCGTGGTCCAGAAAAACATGTCGTAAACTAAGTCTGATCAGCTTTCCTCTTTAAAAGCTGGCAAAAAGGAGTTTGTGCTAAAGCAGCTTGCTACTGTACATCTCAGATTGCCAATATCCCTTTGAAACCTCTATGAAGAAAGAAGCTGCATTTCAGTGTTGCTGACTAAGAGACAGAAAGAACAGCTCGCAAATAAGCAGCCTCACACAGAACATTTTTGGCCACCCCACTGCTGTAAAGCAGATTGGTCTGAAACCCTACAGAGACCTTGTGTATCAGCAAGGGTGTGACTTGGGTGACCTAGACATCCAAATGCCACGCTCCAACCTGGCTTTGAAGAAACATGGTGTCCTTTGAGGGCACCAAGTGCACGTTTTGTGAGATTTCCCACCCTGTCCTAGGATGTTGCAAGAATTCCCTCCCTCCATTAGGCACATGTCTTCAGGGGGTGTTCAAGGACCGTTTCTGCTGGCAGTTTCTTCACAGAACTGCCATGCTTTGCAATCTGGGAGAGCTTGCTCCTTTCTTTAGTTTCCCCAGTAGGGAATCATTCATGCACATTACTGTGGCCATATAAGAAAAGGAAACATTCATTTCAGAGCATACATACACCCTTTCCTCTGCCAGTGGTGTGCGTGAATGCATCACCCACTGTTTCTTTTAATCACACATGACCACAAGCTGCTTCCCAAATGCTGCCTTTAAAATCAGCTTGAGGATGTAGAGAAGTAATGGGTAAGCAGCACAGCCAGATTTGCTGTGACTGCCTAGAGCACCTAATGGTGAAGGAACCAGACTTCAGCAGTGTCTTCTCTTCTGCGTCCCTCCTCTGCTGCAGCTGTATCAGTACCCTGCCTCCTGCTCCGTTGCTATGCCAGCTTCAGTCAGAGGTTATCTGTATGGTAATTCACAGCTAGTTATGGATAGCAGTGCTACTTTTATAGCATAACGCAGCCTAAATGAGCAAAATAAACTGAGGATGAACATATGTTGCTGGAGGACTGCAGGGTACTTCCTGGAGCAGCAATGCAATTGTTGCATGGCCAGATGACTGTCCTGGTTTGAGGTAAAACCAAACCAACTCTGTGTTCTGTAATTGTACATTTTAGCTAGGCCTCCTCTAACTCTCTGAAATTAACGGCATATTGTAGAGAAAACTGCTCATTCTCAGGATGATAAGACCAATGTTTGTGCTGAATGCCAAGGAATGGTATGCAGAGAGGTCCTTGCTTATACTTATTGCTATAACAACCAAGGTCAGCCAATTTTCATTATTTGCCCCTTAGAGGATCAGAAATGGAAAAAACGTAGAGGGGTCACACCTGTGAGGAGGAACGGACAGGAAAGGTGACCCAGACCTGACCAACTGGGGTATTCCATCCCATCTGCCCCAGGCTCAGTATAAAAGCTGAGGGATCAAAGGGTCAATTCTCTTCCTGTGATGGCCGACCTCTGAAGAGGACCTTGTCTGTTCATCTGCCTTTGATCCCGATCCATGTGTTCCTGACTCCAGACCTGGAATCCCATTCCAATCTGTTGCCAAGTCCAGTCTGGGACTTCCCCAGTGCCTGCCGGTGACGGGACTGTGATCCTGGGAGCTTGATACGGTTTTGTATATATATTGTATCTATTTCATTATTTTCCTTTTTCTTTTATTTTAATATTAATTCTTCATTAAAGTAGTTTAGTTCATTCTAAACTCTGAGTCTCCTTATCTCTTCCTCTCCTCTTTTGTGATGGGGGGGGTGGGTGGGGCCATCTGTCGGTCCGGTTGCGGTTGATTTCAGCTTAAACCATGACAATGACCTGTGCCATGTCTGCTTGCTTTCCCTGAGCGTGAGTTTGCTGCCTGGAGTTCACCAGCAGCACCAGCATTTCCACTCAGCCTGCGAGGAGAACGTGTGTGTGTGTGTCTGTGTGTCCCTGCCCTGGAGCTTTTGGTTTCCAACCTAGTTACAATGCCTTGGGATGTTCTTCTCATACCCTGTCCCCCATGTTGGTACCACAGTCACTGCTGCTGCTCTCTGTGGGTCTTGGGCCAGCGCCTACAGTGTATAACACATGAGAATTAGGGCAAGCGAGCTTTGAGACATCTTGTCTCTCTGTCGGTTCCTCACACCCTGCCTTGCAGTCTCAGGAGATTGTGGCGGCTGTGATTTAAGGGCTTGTTGGCACCTCTGCTTGTGCCTCTACCAGACGTTACTGTCCCACTGGCAGAGGCAGTGCATCTTTCCCAGAGCTCCAGCAGTTCAAAACCCCAAGCTGATGTAAATCACTGCTGATTTCAGCTTGCTCACAGGTTTTGAGCAACACACTGCAGTGGGTGAGGAGCAGAGGCGCTGCCCGTTCTGCTGCCTTAGCCAGCATGCTACTCTTGGCAGATGGCTGGCCATCATACCACCTTAAGCTCCCCTCCAGCATGAATCCTGGCCCATGATAGCAGCTGATGCACAGTAAAATTGTGGAAGTTGCTTTGTTAAAAAAGTAACGTGTGCAGTAGAAGAAGTCTACGTCTGCACTAGACCAGAAGCATCCAGTGTTTGATTTTTGACGCCAAGCTTTCAGTGTGACCCACAAAGGCACATTGGCTCAGGCCACACAGATGGCAGGATGTTCTCTCTTCTGAACTTTGTAAGATGAGCAGATTCCTAGAAATTACTGTCGCATGTGTTTTGTCTCGTTTCTATGTGCCCCGTTGTTCTTTCTGTTTTGCTTTTGTATGTCTATTTGCATTCCTTTATCCAGAATCCTTTCCACAGTTTCTTATACATGCTGGTGTCCAGTACAGCATAATAGAGCTTGATTGGCCCACAATCAACTCTTCATAATAAAAATCACACACTATTGTCTGATATGTTATAAGTCACAGATAGTGGAGAATAATTCACTTCTTTTTCTATCTCTCATACCAAGAAATTTGAGAATGCTTTGGTAATCCTGCCATAAAGCTGTGTGTCACTTCAGAGACCTTCAGAGGCCACTGAGTTACAAATAGCTATCAATTTGGGAGACTCAAGCAAGCTTTATGCAGTAGTCTGGCATGTAGCATTACTGCAATCTGCACTAATTTCTCCTATAAACAGGTGCTACTTCCCATTCTTGAGGGATTTCTTTGGTGGGAAGAAGTATATTAAAAATAGACACACTTAGTTTTGCAATTATCTCAGAACAAGTTAAAAACACAGTTTTAAGGGTAACTTAAGTGACAATGAATTTTGCATCAAACTGTCTCCTCTTTCTGTGTAGATTCTGTTTTTAATTTTATTTTTAATTTTAATCCTATGATTCTCTTTTTAAACAGTGTGGTATGGTATCAGTCTCTGAGGTAACTGAGATTTTGGAATCAAACCCCTTCGCGGTGTAACTTTCCAAATCCTCCTCTCCATTTCCTACACTACAGGCCGCCTTTTCCAGCGGGTTGCAAACTTCAACAATCAGATGATAAACTTCAGTGTCACAAAGCCTCAGTGCCACAAAATTCAGAAGTAACTTTGATTGTGTGAAGACGTGTTAATCTCCTTTTAAAAAAAAAAAGTTAAACTTTACACCAAGCAAAGCATACTTACCTTGGAAATTCATACTAAAATACGAGAAACAAACCTTTGGCCCCCTCCCCTTCATCCCCGCTCCAGGAGTGCTGTGTTACCTAAAAGCTGCCATTACCTAGGGAGACAAAGGATTTATGTTTTATCCCTCATTGCACAAAGACTACAAAGGCATCTCTGTGCAAGATGCTCTCTCTGCAACATTTTTATATAGGGCATCAGTAGACCTATTCCTTCTTGAGTGGCAGTCTTGTAGTTCCTAGGAAAGGTGCTGAGCAGACCCTTGCCAAGTGCAACACAATAAGGGGAGGGAGGAAGGAAACTTGTCTTCTGGACATTTAGTCAGCAAGAGCAATACTGTGTGAGGAAAAAGCCAGACACCAGTCATTACGGCTTAGCATTATTCAAACAGTGAAGTAAAGCTGGAGAGTTAGCCAAGAAGTGAAGTCATGCTGAAAAGCACAGGGTCACCTTCTAAACGAAAGCCTTATATGACACCATTGCTAGTATGGCCCATCCAGGTGGGGTGGTTCTCCACCTCACCATCTTATCAGAGGTGGTTCTTCTCAAGTCCCATGCAGGTTAGGCATTAAAAAGCCTTTTACACACAATGAACAGGACAAAGCTGGTTCACGAGCACTAACATGACAGAGCTTTTCAGAGAAAGGTTTCTGGAATTTCTGTCTTACTTTTGGAAATGTCTAACCTATGTCAGCTGAGATTGTGTCCCTCCTTTCTGCAAACAAGTAAGTACAAACAAGTTTAAGAGGCACCCTTGCAGCATGGAAAAATCCCATCCTCATATTTACTGACAAGGCTAAAGTAATTTTTTTTGTATCAACACTAGCAAGAACCTAACCAGGAGGATGTGCCTTTGATGACAAATGCTAAACAAAAAGTCTTTCGAGCAAGAATGGTCTATTAACTTGTCTCCCCCGCAACTAAGGTAAACATTCAACACAGAAATGTTTTGTACCCTATTTTTTTTCTCAGTTTCCTCTGTGCTTAGGCCAACTTGTGGTTTGGGTTGGGAGTAGCATAGTCCCAGTGTTAGAGTTACACCGGCCAAAGCTGTCCCTATAAATCAGGCAATACCCTCTGCCTTGCTGTTCTCCATTTTTGTTTTTGGGCTTTGGCTGGTGGCTGAGCAGAAGGGCCTCACCTGAATTAACTCGTTACTTCTGCTACTCTCTGCAGTGTCAGGCAGGATCCTGCTAGATCTGACACTCACTGAAAGAGTCAGCTCAGTGCCACCTTCCACCCCAGACCCATCCAAGATCACAGATCCTCAATGAAAACTGAAATCAGCAGGAATCCAGGATTTTATTCCCTCTTACAATTAGTTAAGCTACTAAAGCAATTTTGATTTTGCAGATCTTTCTTCTATCCCCCCAGCATAGCAACCAAGAAAGATTTTGAAAAAAGTATCTTTTCTGTAGTTGTCTTGCTCAGTGCTCACCGGCTGTTGGAGGCAAAGAAATTTGTATCTCTATAGATTCGGGCCACATGGCTTAGCTCAGCAGTCAGTTTTCCAAACTACAATTATAAGGATTAGTAATTAGCTACTCATTGCTATTATCTGTCACTCGACATTAATTTGAGGGCAGAGCTTGTACATTAGAGTTTTCTGGAGGATGCTAATGATGTAATGGTAGGGGAGGGGAACCTTTTGATGACATGGTAACTGAAGAGAGAGAAATGAAGCCAAAATGCTGTCAACCAATAATAAATCTAACAAACCAATACAATCAAGCAGAACAAAAATCACTTTAAGTGACTCTGTATTTGCATTCACTGTCATGGTCTCATTTATGCAATTATTATTTGTAATGTTATATTGATCCTTTTGCAAAAGAAAAACTGTAGTGATTTTTTTTTAAAAACAGAAGAGAATAAAAATTTTTAAAAATAATGTTCTTATAAATAGGGATGGGCTGGAAGATTTCAAAAACATTTCATTATGCTGAAGGCTGAAGCTCAACTATTTACCAGTAATGGATCAGACAATAAAACCTACTGTGCTCATCCAAATCACTTATGGGAAAGAATTGAGTTACACAAATTTCCTTTCCTTTGCCTTGGAACTGTTTCCTGCAATGTATAGGCATTTGTAGATATGAGAAGTGGGCAAGATTTTTGGAAGCACTGGTCTCCTAAAGAAACTGATTATGTATTTCGGAGGGTTTTCTGAAATAGTTTGTAATCTATTTGTGTGGGTTTCAGCTCACTGTAATACCTCTGCAGAGCTCATCAGGTATGTATTTGAATCCCAAATGTTCTGGGAAATATACTCCAGCCACCGGTCCCAGTTTGTGACACGGAGCATTTTATAATTTGTCTGCATTTTTTAAATCCTTACCATACATTTTAAGTAAATTTATTTCCCCCAAACAGGCTCCAGGGATGAGATAAGTGCATTTCTGAGAAACCATGAGATCTAGCACAGATCCACCTCAAATAAACTCTGCTGGTTGCCTTTTCACAAGGGTGAATGGTACCGCTTTGTGGTTTCAGACTCAGGGGGTCTTCTGAGATACAAAGACTTTGTGCCCAATCAGCATGCAGTGCTTGCCACTGATTCCACAAAGTCATACATTTTTCTATATTTAACACAGGTAAACTAGGCCTAGATCAAACATTTATGCTATTCCAGCAAGTTGTAATGCAAGTCACTCTGTCAATCATGCCCCCACGCAGATGTGTTATACCTTTTGATTGCCAGATACAAGTGAATTGAAAACAGAGGCTCCTAAAATTGTTTCATTGCTCTTCTTGTAGGTAATCAATTACTCCAATAAAGATTTGATTTTATGATGTCTCTTTTACAGTCCCTCTCTGTGTTCTGTCCAAATGCTCAAAATATACAGCTTCCTAATAAATCCCCCTCCTCCTTTCAAGCAGCACAAAACGATCTTCAGCCAGCAGCTGAGATTGCTTCCAGTACAGAGTAATCTTGATCCAGCAGTGGGCTGGATACTTTGATAGTTACCTCTCATCCAGGCAGTCCTAGCAATCCCTCTGTGCATGGGAACTGCTGAATTTCAGATGGGGCTGTGATGAACTCCATTACTGTCAACATGCTCAGCAGCCCCTGACAGTAACAGGGACTGCAGCGCTGTGGCGGCAATGAAATATTGGTACTTTGGTTAGGCATGAATAGAACATACTTGATGGAAGATAATCGGCGAAATACTCATAAACCAGCATGTTATCAGTAATGAACAGATCAAAACCTGAACTTCACAGTGTTAGGAGGTGACCTCCCCCTGCAAACAAGGTCACAGCTCAAATGGACCAATTCTGCTAAGTGTCTGTGAATAACCTTGTATTGATGTGGAGGGTGTCATTTTCATGTTAGTTTAAGCTGAGCTAAGACTGTACTGCTGCTGAAAAGGATGTTTCAGTTCCCTGTTCTTGCCTTGCAGTAATGCAAGTAAAAGGGCAGGAAAACACAAGGGGAGGGACACCCCTTCTGACAGGAGGTCTCTTGCTGTAGAGCAGTAACCAGACTGCCCGCTGAGGGGGCAACCTGCAAGGACAGAAGTCCTCTGCTGCCTGCAGGCCAAAGAAGATCAAATTCAGAGAGAAGAATCTTACTGAAAGCTTTAAAATTGGTGATGGCACAAATTAGGGGCCGCGCTGCAGGAGCAGCACAAATGTCCTTTGAGCAGTGAGCGCTCCTGCATTTTCTAGAGGATGCTGGATAGGCAGAAGTTGTCTTAGCCAAGCAGCAGCGATGCAACAGCTGCAGGTAGGCACTGAACTTGACAGCTGTCAATAAATGAAAGCTGGTTAAGCTTGATGTCTGAACCTCAATAATCCTGTGGTTTTGCCTGTGAAAGTTTCACCATGGGAAAGAACAACTGGTAAAATCTGACCTGCGCTTTAGGAAGTGTGGTGTTAATTATTCTATACAAAGGAAATTAGACAATCTCCTTCCAAGTGCTGATCCAGCTGATTTCCAGTTCCTGACCTCCTTCCACTGCACAACTTCAGACCAGAGCCACGTCTTTCCACTGCCTCAGTGCTCTGCTTTCTGACTTCCTGCCGTTGTGTCTCTGCCTACCATCCACTCCCCCAAGCTGAACCTCGTGTGGGAGTTACTCCTGGCAAAGAGTCGTGAGAGCAAGCATGGGAACCACGAGCAACTGCCTTGCAAGGGTTAACACGTGCAAGCGGCCCCAGGAGAACTGCCTGCAACACCTTTCTCTTCCCCTGCAGCATATCTGGGCAAGGTAACTTATGAGCTGAACTACCTTTCTGTCAGCTCAGAACAAATGCCGGTGCAGGCCAGTTTTGTGGGATGATGTAACTCCGTGGGATGAAGGCTGCCTGGTCTATCTGGGGTTTCATACAACCCCAGGGACAGCCTATGTCTGCCTGAAACTGGCTTTATCAAGAGCTTAAAGGCCTCAGTGCCATTGGTGCTAAGTTTCAAGTCTTTGCTGGCAGCACATCCAAGCGTTAGCAGAACACAGCCACTTTAGCCCTCTTGTAAGATAAAGACTAAGTATTTAAGACACCACCACCAGCGTTTAGACTGCCTCCTTGACAAAAAAAATTCACATCAAATATCCATATTCTAGAAAGATTTCACAGTGGTTGGAAGAGCAGCTGAGGTACTCACCATATATCAACGCATGGAGTTGTTCTAGTAGTGGCTAAGCTTTCCGTTACTTGGTCTGTTTTGCTGTCACTTCAAGAGCTCATTAAGCTTGCCTGTAAGATATCTTCCACAAGAAAGAAAGCAAAACAGGAAGGCAGCTGCATTTGCATGGAAAGGTGGAAAGCCATGGCAGCAATGCAGTCTGATGCTGCTTCTCAATCCAAGGTGTTCATTATCTTGTTCTGCACAACAGCATTTTTCCCATTCCTACTTACTGCTGCAACCACCGCCTCTTTCATCATTCTGTTACTGCACAGTCTTTAGGAAAGGATGCTTATGAGATAATCCATCTTTCTTTGTATGCATAACGAAACAAATTAATAACTATATTAATAAAGCAGCTACAGTATTTTAAATTCTTTTCTTTATTGTTAGTGTAAATCATTAATTCCTCCCTGCCCAAATTATACCGCAGAGCACAATTCTTATTCACAACTCAGAACTTCCAATTACTTTTTGTCTTCAATTTACAGCAACTTACCTTCTCTACCTACTAGTATACCCCCAACTATTCTACTGACCGAAGGCACTAATTAGGAACAAAACATGCATTCTGGTTTTTGGAAATCACATTGCTACTTCAAAATTTAAACAAAGGGTTTACAAAGTTATACGGATCAAGACAGTGGGTTAGCACTACATATTTCTTCTCAAAAGATTGTGAAATTATTCCTCATCAACCTCTAGACTACCATACCAACAGCTGGAATTGCTTTCACTATTACTTCCTGGCAACTATCATGAATGACGACTACAGGAATCCTGTGACATTCAGAACTTTAGCATGATGAAAACTAATCTTCATTTTAGGAACATGGAAGCAAGCAAATGTGAATGTTAATGTAATTAAAAACTTGCCAGTTGGGGAATGTTGGGCATGAGGCTTGAACTTACAACTAGCATCACTTTTTCACAGCTGTGATGCAACTGCGTATGGAGAAGATAGACGTACTGAATTCTAAAATATTTAACATTTGCAAATATGTATCACTCTCCTTCTGTGTGATTTGGTGTAACTCCAAATGAAGCTTTTATCTCCCTTTTATCTTATGCTCAGGATATTTTACCTGCATTTTCTTCTAAATGGTGCATGACTGCCAGTCCCATTGCCAGACCTGAGGGCAAACCATAAAAATCTGGAAACATATGTATTTTCCCTGTTTCGATTTTGGAACTCAGAAGGGGATTTCCCCTTCCTGATTTTCTTTGCCTGTGGTCAGCAGGCAAAACCATTGCAGCAAAAGAAGATATTTCATAAATATTAATCTAATTTCAAGCATGAGAATTATATTTCTGGTAAAAAATCTATTAGTGTAAAACTGTAATAACTAATCTTATGCAACCAGGCTAGTGAAATCTGAAGAACAATAAAATAATTTCCATTTGTCCACCAATGTTCTTGATTTGGCACAGGATGACAGTACATGCCTGTGTCACTGAATGTCAGGTATTCAAATAGTGAAACACTTGGAAGCACACAACACCTGGGACCACATTTTTTTCCAGCTTAAGGGCTTCAGAGTCAGTTGGTAATGACAATTCAGAGGCAAACCTAACATGCCAAACCCAGCCTTTAGACTGACATCTGCCTGGGAGAACCTGCTATGTTAACTCCTTTTTCATTTTAATTCAGGAATAAATGAATGCCAGCTGAAGACGCCTAACATTCAGTTCCCAACAAGGACAGACCCATTAAATTCAAAAGCAAACCATCTGCTGTTGACTGTCATTCAAGGTCAAAGGCATGCTGTCCCTTAGGTTAAATGTGTGGCTATACCAAATATTTCTTTCCTTTTCCCCAACCCAACCTGGTAAGACTATGGAGATCAGGGTGGTTTAAAGGTCAAAGAGGCAATGCCACATCTAGGTGCTCAGGAGGGACCCAGATTTTCAGTAGGTGATGAATTTATGTCATATTTCTCTGATACACTTGCCTTATAGGCAGTGTCTCTCTAGTACTCCCTCCCAATCACAGCTTCTCCCTTGAGCCTCAGCAGAGGCTTTCCAGTACATAAAGGGGCCTACAGGGGCTCTTTAGGGATGGGGGGGGACTCTATCAAGGATTGTAGTGATAGGATGAGGGGTAATGGTTTTAAACTGAAGGAGGGGAGATTTAGACGAGCTATTAGGAAGAAATTCGTTATTGTGAGGGTGGTGAGGCACTGGAACAAGTTTCCCAGAGAAGCTGTGGATGCCCCATCCCTGGAGGTGTTCACGGTCAGGCTGGATGGGGCTTTGAGCAATCTGGTCTAGTGGGAAGTTTTCCCGCCCATTGCAGGAAGGTTGGAACACGATAGTATTTAAGGTCCCTTCCAACCCGAATCATTCTATGATTCAGAGAAGGAAAAGTAAATGAGTCCTGCCCTTCAGGACTGTGAATCTGGGATGCAACTTCCCTCAGCCATGAAAGAGAAAGGAGGTCTGTGAACCTCAGCCTCACTTTTTTCTCTTCCCTTCTTTATATCTGGGACAATGATGGTCAGCAGAGAAATGCTCTCTGTCAGGTAGCCCAGAGCAACTGCAGGGCACTCATGCCTTGCAAGGTCTTTTCTTCTTGGAAAGCTTCGGCACTCTGTCCCTAAAACTCCTTGGTCCACTTCTTAAGGGAAGAGCATACAAACTTCACTTCTCCAGAGAGGAAGTAGAAGAGAAGGCCATAAAAGACTTCTCCCACTGCTCCTTGAGGCCAGCATTGAGGACAGGAGACAGAGGACTGAGGACAGCCTAACTAGCCTTGCCGTCTGTTCAACTCACTCATCAGGCACCAACATATTGCAGTGGGATGTGTTAAAATGAAAACACCCTTCATCTGCTCTTCTGATGCGGTATGTGGTGGGATCCCTCATTCCACTCTTCCTTTCCCAGGAAAATGCATGAATGGGCTTCACCACCATGAAGGCCTTTTAAGGCAGGTTGCTTAATGGATTTACCTCACCTTTAATGAGTTTCAGCACATCTTCACAGAAAGTTTACATGTGTTTAGCTTGATCTTTTTTTCTTCAGTTCATTAAACTTACAATGAAGCTAAAGTTCAACCACAAGGACTGTTAGTGAGCTGGTCATGGCTAAAGTGGAATGCCCATTGAAACCCAAACTAACTTCTTCAGATAGGATTTCTAGTTACAGAACTATTAATTTAAGTGTTTCACCATGCTATCAAGGTCAAGTTTTTTCACGTACATAATAAAAATGAATCTATTAATCTTCAATATGTATATCTCCAGAAAGAAATGAACAGGAAAATTTTGATTTTCAATCAGCATTTCTGGTAGATGAACACAATTAAGTACCATCATATAAAATATCTCTGATAGCCTAAGGGTGCAGAGTGAAACTACATGAATAAATAAAAAAGCCAGCAAGCGAATCATAAAAACTTACATCTAAACCACAGACTTCTTCTTTAAAAGAATAAATCAGGATTAACCTAAGCACATGCACATATTTGTCTGTATACACCTATGTGTTCAACCTGCACATCAAATCCCTTCAAAAACATCTACTTCTTTTTGAACAAGAGGGCACACATACAGTTGTGTGATGCTATTCCAAGCAGCAAAAAAATACAGATAATCCAAAAATCATGGTAAAATATTTATAGAAATTAATTTATAAACATATAAATGCTGGTCCATTTCCTGTTACAAAGGCTGTTCCACAAGTCCCATTATAAAACCTTACTTTCCATTATTTCCCAAGTGCCTGCTCCAGGCACGCTCCAAGAGCATCCTAGGTACCCTTGGAGAAAGCAAGTTCTGATTTAAGTGGGAACAGCACAAGGGCTGGACTTGCAGAAACCAAGCAAGACACAGCAGCTGCAGGACTGCCTGACCTACCTAGCAACAAGGGTGGGAAGAGGAGCTGAAACTGGTGAGGGAGGAAGATCAGGAGCCACTGGGAATTGGGGAGAAGAAAGATTTTGACAAAAAAGAGGGATGTAGGGAGAAACAATCTGGAGGGCTGAAAGTCCAGGGTAGAAACAATGACATGGAGATGAGAGAAACATTGCTGCTGAGTGGGAGCATCAGGAGGTAGACAGGAACTGAGGACAGATGGTCCTGCGTGGCGGGCAAGAGTAGGACAGAGTATGGAGATCAGGTGAAGACTGAATGGGATTCACCAAGCAAACACATGGATCAAAGGCATATGAGAAGACTTGAAAAGATTTCTGTAGATAGGTCCCATGAAAAGAAGATGTGTTATATAAGGGAGTAGTGGCGGGAAAGCAAAAAAGAGATGAATAGCATCCCTAACTGCAAATTTATTTAGATTTCACAGCATATATTTAAAAAGGGTGGGATTAAGTTGCCATTTCTGTTTAGCACTTGGATCAATTAGTTTCTCTTTTCTTTCTCTTTTTAAAGAATTTTGGTGCATAATATTTATTCTCTGCATACTCCCACAAACACATGTACCTATAGCACAAAGAAACAAACTGCTGAAAAGGTAAGAAGTACTAGCTGAAAAAGTGTTAATAAATTCCTTGGGGCTTTGAGAAGCAATGAGTAACAACAACCAAAACAAATACCATCCACTGAAGAATATTTTTAATTTAACTTGTTCACTGAAGACTTTTCCCAGTCATGTTTGTTATAAAATATACTATGAAGTTGTTTATCTGAATTTTGGAGGGGATTGGCCTGGAAGCTAAATCACAAGCAGAACTGTAATAAAAAAGATGAAGAATGTACAAATAGACCATATTAAAACTTGATTATTACATTTTAGTATCCTCAGGAAGTTGTTTACAATATATTTCTTCTTTCCTGATGCTAGATCTTTTCCTTTCTGTCAAATCTATTTCACTCACCTTGTAGCTTAAACACTTTCTCTGTGGCAGCAACTGTATTTCTTTGTTGTCTCACAACCTCCTCCTCTTCAGGTATAGGTTTCACCTGTGACAATATAAAGCCAAATGTGCTTGAAGATTGTTTCACAAGATCTATGGAGCTTTAAACTTTCATTAAAGGTTTATTTTACTGAATAGATGTGCTATTTCAACAGTGTCAGAACAAAATTCACACATACAAATATCAGTAAAAGCTCCACCAACAATATTCTGCTCATTAAGAATGGATTCGTAATGGGCTACTCAAAATAACTATTTGCCTTCTTTTTAATAGTATCAGGATTCCTAGATTTACAAGTCTATCCCTTTTATTGAATTAATTGAGGAATAAAATGTTTATAAACAAATGAGATATTAATTCACAAGTTGAACAACAAATTAGGAGTTCTTATTCAAGTTGAAGTAGTGCAGGAAATGCAATAAAAGAAATTTTACACTTTATGGCATTCACAGCAAAGAAAAGCAAAGTTTTCCGTACTTGAAAAGGGAACCTGTTAGTTCCTTGTTGGAACATACACAAGTACTAAATATGTGCAACAGTAGTAAATGCCACAGTTTAACATTTAAAGAACCTATGATCAAAATGTTTTTATATGTCATGTAAAAGGCATTAATTTATCATTCATTACTTCTTTATCTAATATTCTATATTTTTTTATTACTAATGGATGATGATGTCTGTCAGCCTACTATATATATGTTTGGGTAAATCTTTGATGGTAAATAAAGATCAACAGTGTGGTACAGTGTGACAACAGAAGCACAGCTCCACCAAACTCTCCTTAAGTGGAGAGGAAACTTGAACACTCTCATCTGCCCATCAGCTGTCAGAACAAATTATCTACATGTGATGGGATATGATGGGAAAGGAAGAGAAAAAACCAACATGAGAACATATTTTTTTCCTAGTTTTTGGTTCTGTTGTTACTTTTCAAACTTGTCTCCTATCAATGTTTCTATGTGGAAACGCCTCCCCTGGAGTAAGTCTGCTTGAAGTGCTCCCTTCTCCAGTGGGCAACATGGTGCCAGGAAAAGGAGTGAAAATGGGGCATGTCCTGTCAGCCACAGAAAGATTAAGAGTTCCCTAGATGAAGTATTCTTCTTAATATACCTCCAAGAGCTAAATTTTTTCCAAGTGTTGCATTGTTTGAAAGGAAAATATAAAATCTACATACCTTCCACCAAAGTCACTTGTGGGGTTCTGCAGCTCTGACTTGCCAAATTCTGACTCGTTCAACCTTGCAGTATTACTATCCTGAGACAAGATCTCCACAAAAATCATAACAGCTTTGGAATACAGTACTGCACTCCTCCACAAATATCATTAAAGCCAATAGTCTGTACATCTCATGTCAGCAAATCCTCAACAGCAAACTTTGGGTCTGAAGTGTGGAAATGGTCTAAGAATAAGCTCTCGGTTTGGTGTCCTGTCCACCTCTCTGTCTCACAATTACCTTTGGTTTTGTTTCTCTAGCAAGTGAGTGTATGTAATGTCCAGTGCATGGAGGAGCAGGAGAATTGTCTCACACTGTCCCTTCATGCACAAGAAGTGGCAAAATCACATCTGAAGCCTCAATTACAGCACAGAAAACATTGAGCCCATGATGAAGAGTACTTGATATTTCAAGAAAGTTGAGGAGAAACCCCCAGCTCCCAAGATCACACACACTATTGCTGAGCACATGCACAGAAATGGGGCATCAGACAGAGAAGTGGGTTATGTGGTGCAACGAGCAGCTTGCACTAAAAGAGGGTGTCTGAAAAGAATTGCTCTAGAGGACTCCCTTCCATCTCTCTCTAGCTAAAATTTGGACACAGATGGAGAAATTTCATTCCCCTCAAGGATGGCAGATGGGGGCAAATATGGATGTACTTCTATAATTTTCACAAGGATCTGACAATTATTAATAGTTAGTCTTTAGATAGCACTTTACATTTACAAATCTCAGTACGAGCTGTATTTAATTAATGATAAGTCCTTAAATACACTGGAGTCGAACTAATGCAGCTTAGAATGACTGATGCATGCAGACAGAAGAATCGTTAACCTTAATGAATCATGTTTGGGACAGTGGATGGAATAAGTATTAGAAATATGCTTGGACAGCGTGTGACAGGCTGGTAAGATAAAAATTTAGTCATCCAGCGCAAGCTGTTTTGTAGTCTTCCAGCTTTTGACTGTTTTCCTGGTAGATCGATAGCCATGAGGTAAACTGAGATTGCAGCAGGCAGCAATGAGGAGATATGCAGCTCATGGTGTCACAAGCACTGGTTTTCCTTGTACGGTACCAGTACTGCCAGGGGAGTTACTTACTGATTCCTGCTGGGTTTAGCGGATGCAGAATCAAGCCTACGAGTAACCATTAAATTACAGTCGTTTTCAGGCTTCTGAAAAGGGGCATAGTGTAGTATTGGTAATTAATGAGTATAATTTTTATATCACTAATGTCAGCAAAGTAAAGCCTTAATGAAAGACCTGGATGAAGACCATATGCTTTTCAAGCAGACCACCTTGATAATTTTGTGGTATGAAATACTTGGGGTGAAACAGTTACCTCCTAAGCCAAGTCGAGAGTGATTCTCTTCTGGGTATAACAGCACTTCAAAAACTTTGACCATCAGCATCTATTACCTACAGGAATTGCATCCTCACAGAAACCTTGCAACACGCTGGCTCTGTGCCCTGCATTGCTTTTTAGAAATATCAGACGTTATCTCAACGTAATATATTTACAATTGCATTTTGAGTATCTCTAGAGTGACTGGCAGACAGATCAATTTTTTTGATAAAAATGACTTTTTAATATTAAAAAAATTCATCTAAGCAGCCTGCATTTAAATTTTCCTTTAATATATTGCTGTTAAGTTTTCTGTGTCTCCTTCGGTGTTTATAAGTAATGCCATTATTCCGTGTCCAGATAAGCACCATTTATTTTCTATTAAATTTTCTCATCCTTAACCCCTTGAATTGAGGGATAAGACAGGCACAGCTGTTTCAGAGGTTGCGAGCAGAGGCTGCAGGAGAGGACCAAGTCTTATGAGCACTGATTACTCACCCTTGCACTCCCAGCGTGCCCGAAGGGCTCCTCCCAGCCTTGCTGCTTAAGCTTGCTTATCTCCTCCGAGGCAAAAGCTGGGTTTTGAATGACTCGTGGTACTGACTCCAGAATTCTTGCATTGGCGTGAAAGTCCCCAGAAGGTTGTAAAAAAACACTTTCCCAGCTGTAGAGTTGTTATTTAACCGTACAAAAAGCAATGGCCTACACCAGGAGAGCAAGGTGCAGGTATAACCATACCGAATACTGAGGTTAGGCGTTTCCGTGTGTCAAACCTTTATGTTATTACTAGTAATATCATAAAGTATCTTGATATTTAAACACATTAAAACAATGTTTATTCTTTCAATCATGGAAGATACTGAGACTTTGCTCCTTTATGGCCACACCGATTATCTTCCCCCTACAGAAACAAATGAGAAGAGGGGACAGTTCTTGCTGTACGTATAGGTAGGCTGGTAGCTATGGTAGCAAGCCTTTGCTAGAGTGAGCCCTGCTTTGGAAATAACAGTGCACAGGCTACACAGAGCAAAATAAACACAGATTTGTTTACTAGTAACCTGCTGTGATAAACAGAATTGAAAAGGATTAGGTGTTCTTTTGGGAAATGAGTCTCCTCTTCATATTAATTACACTGACAGTAGCTTATTAATGCTGTGTCAGCTTTTGTTTATAGTTTTCACAGGAAAAAAGGGAATTGATAAAACAGAACATGAATGTAAATACACTTATTTGTTTGCTTGGTACATGTTTCAGTGGGTATTTAAATAAACAAATTAAGATACCCTCACCATTATGAGACAAAGCAGAAGAACTAAACTGAAATCACAACAGAAAGCTGTCAAATGTCCACATTTTCCTGCTTGGAGAATGCATAATACATGTAACATTTTCTTTGTGGGGTCAGAAAGTCACGTTATACTGCTCACCTTCGCTGCCTTTTTTCCCAGTGAGGTCTGGGGTTCGGTTTTTTGGGGGGGAACATGAAGAGTTCCAGATTCGTGAGCAGCCACGCTTCTTCTTTCACTCAGCTCTAAAAATCATTATAAAATAATCTGAATTGCTCCCCTCTGAGACATCTGTGTTCCAGAACCCCCAAGAAAAACACCTTACCCCGCTCCCCAAAAGAGGAGAGGCCCGTACCAAGGTTATGCAGTAACACACACGCTCCTACCAAAATGAGCAAGAAACACGAAGGGAACTGCTCGGGTTTTATAAATAATGCAACAGTGAACTGTTTTGTTTAAGAGAATGAAATACCAAGGAAAGGTCTAAAGAAATGGTTTTGTGTTTGAAATGGAAAAGAAACCTGATGCTTCATCGGACCTCTGTTCTAGTATATGTAAAAAAACCTGATCTTGCTCAATTTTGTGTATAGCTGTGACAGCAGCTCCATCAGGATGCCTAAGGTAGTCATGGAAAAAGTCAGTGTGCAAGACTGTTACCCCATAAAAACCTCCTTTCCTTCTTTTATTCTGTTTAGTCACTTAATTCTTCTCAAAGTCCCTCATCTTTTATTTTCTCCCTCAGGAGTTTATCTCCTGTCTCCTTACCCTGCCTCAGTCCAGATGGGAGTACCAGGGATCTCAGTGGCAGGTACTTCCCTCACTAAATTAGGATCTTCAAACTGAAAACGCAATCTGTAATTTTATAGCAGTCTGCCCTGCTTGGAACATTAATCTTGCATTGTTTGTGGGGGTTAGGACTTGGTGCTTTATCACAGATCAAACTCTAAAAATAAAAGTATCAGTAATAAAAACACTGCAGCTGGCTGGGACATGCTGCTGAGGTTCACTGTCGGAGGTATGGGGAGAAGTTACTCGGACCAAAATCCATCACCCTGAGGTGTTCCTGGCACATTTTCCCTGATGCTCCCGGCATCACAATGAGTCAGCCACTGCTCCTCAACTGCCAAAACTATGTCAGCTGCCTGGGGTTAGTCAGAGGGAGGCCAGGGGGGACGGCAGTCCCTCCCCAGATGCTATCACTAAATAGGCTGTGGCCCTGAATACAGAGCAGAGCTGTGGTGGAAGGGCAGCCAGGCCCTCAGGAGGCTCTAGTAGCCCTGGGTGACCTACTTAGATGATGGTCCACAGCTTCACATAGCCTGTTTGTTCCTAATTGCTACCCTCCTGCCACCTCTTTCCTACCTGCGTCACAGGGTGCCTCGGTGGCTGGTCGCACAGCAGCCATCAGAGACACAACCCAAAAATGGCATCGTGTGTCCAGTAATGCGTTGGGGTCTCAGGAACATCACGGCCCTGTGCTTTGCTTTCTGGCACGCCAGGGTTCACCTCCATCTCAGCGGGGCAGAGTCTGCACACCCACCACCTGACCGACTCACAGCTTGGCACCCCTGGGACCAAGGAGATGCAGGCTCATGCTTTGGAGACAAGACTAGGGAGGTGCACAACCAGATCTCTGGAAATCTGATGGGCCTTAGCTTTCTACAGAAATTGTCTTTGTCTAGAAACACCCATATCATTCTGGCGAATAATACAGCTCCCTTACAGAAAGGCTGTGAAATGCAATAGAGCAGGGTGTGTGTTTGCACACATATACTAATAATGTAAAACAGATGCTCAAAACCCATGATTTGATCTCATATAAATGTTTATAATGTTCCCTAGTTAGAACAGGCAAGATTTTCTGCTTTGGCAATTAAATGCATGTTTGGCTGCATTCCTATACATTGATAGCATCTATTGTTCGTTACAATAAGCAGCTGGGTTAAATAAATATATAAAATTATATAGGAAATGATTTCTCTATGGCCCACTTTTTCTCCTATTACTTGTCACGTGCAGCAAGGAGGCTTACAGAAGTCCTGTGTGTGTTGCTGGTCTTGTGTCATGTTTCCAATTCCAAGAGCCTTGTTTAGAGCTTTGTTATTTTAACCATATGTAGACATAAAATAGCAATATAGTGATAATGAATATTTACCATTTCAGTAGCTGGTTTCTCTTACAGAAGCCCAACTGCTTAATTTTTATTTTACTCATATTTGAGTGGATGGTCTGGCACAGATTAAAATACAAGACGTAACTGTATGTCAAGCAGCTGTGTCCAGTTCTTCTAGGTCTGGACTAACATTTGTTACATATAAGAAATATAACATGGATTGTCAACAGAAGTTTTCCTGCCTTAAATTAGCATATGTATCCACAGCATATGGATTAAGAAAAACTTAAAGGAATGGTTAAAGAGCGCACACTGGAAAGTGAAAAAATGTTAATCTAGCTAAAAGCTCAGAAACCCCCAAATATTTCAAAGCAGAAAACTTGAGAAGTCAGATCCCTGCAATGCTAATACAACATCATCAATGCCATCTGCGTCCTGAGTAGACTCATTAAGGAGAATGCCCACAGAATAATACTTGTATCCTCTTTTTAGACACAGAACAATCTGGTCATCAGGCAATAATCAGCGTAACAGTAATCACTCCAGCTAGCTGAGGGGACTTTTCATAGCGCTGTCTGAAAGAAGCAGCTTTTGATGCTGAGCATTTAGCCTTGCTGTTGTCAGGGTGACTGGAAAAGAATACATAGAGTGGGATAAAACAGAAAAAATATGTTAAAACTTTTTGCATGGACAAAAATCCATTTTAAAGAAAAAAAATATTGTTTTTAAGTCATACCAATCATGCCCAAAAATACTAGAACTACTTGAAATAAAATGAAGTGTTTGATTTTATCTAGCCGTGAAAGAATACAAAATTTAGGGCAAAGCTAAAGCCTGACATGACAAAATGTTTACAAAATAGTTTTCTTTATTCCAGTCTGCTTGAGATGAGGGAGAAAAGGTTATGCCTTGAATGAATGAAAAGGGGAAAAATAACAGATAATGACATTTTTGAGTGATTTACCAGCTGGACCACTCTTCAGATCTCATAGCTCCGAGTCTGCAGGGATTTTGCTCTGTGACCAGCATGAGCAGGTCCTGTGCAGCAAGGTTCACAGGTGCTGCAGATCAGGTGCTACCACAGTGCTAACCCTCTGCTGAGCATCCTACCTTATTGCTGACTTAGTGCAAGATGACTCATGTGAAGAGCTGACTCACATACACCTTCCTAGAAAGGCATTTCCTTGACTTCAGGTACTAAATTAGAGCAAAGACATTGTGTTTAAGGCCCAGCACTGTAGCACATGGATTTGAATAAGTCATGCATGTGAGCAGGACCTTGTTTTATCCCTGAGCAGTGGTGAAGGGGAAGAGAAAAGGCCTTGCATTTTCCCATTCTTATTTTAAAAACCTAAGACATGGTATAATATATCACCTAGAATTAGACAACAAATAAAAGGGTAGAACTAATCTGTATTCTAAACTAAAATGCATCTTGCACATTACCAAAATAAGTTTCAAAATGAAACGCCAAACCTTAACTGTGCGAACATTGAAAACACCAAAGAAATTTAAAATTATTCCACTTACCTACCTCATGGCGATAAACCTCATGGTGACTGCCTTAATCACATCACCTGTGGTTTTTCAAAGAACTATGGTCTTATTCCCCACCCAGGATGGACCAGTCTGTGGAGCTGCTTTTCACCTCTGGTAAAAAAACAGTTTGTGGGGAAACCAGCAAAGTGAACCATGCAGGGGGAGAATGGTCCCCTCTGTCCCGGTCCTTCTCATGGCCAAGGTTGCTGAATGAAGTCCTCATGGGCTGGTTTCTCTTCCTGCCTCTGCTGAAGAAGGTGGCAAGCCAAGCTCTTCTGCAATGGCCATGAACCGTGGAGTCGCTACAGCCAGGGTGTTGAGCCAGAGTCCCTCCTGCTCAGCTTGTGGAGGTGCAGGAGAGGAGGCTGGAAGGCAGCCTTGCTCCTGCTGCCCAGGGACTCTGTGCAGAGAGAGGTGTCGGCATCACCAGTCGGCAGGACACCAGTATTCGTGCAGGTTTCAGCTTCCATCTTTCTCTGCCCCACTTCTCTTGATAGGAACGAGGATGGTCCCTCTCTGATTTGAAGGAGGATGGCTGAAAGCGTGTTTGTCAAATGCTGAGAATTGTAGTCATAGATGCCACAAAAAGGCCCACAAAGCAAAGAATAATGCATTTTTTGGAGCTGAGCTTGTTCAGTATTTGGTAAATAGCCCATTAAACTATAAAAGAAGAACAAAAATTAAGTGTTTGCTCATAAACCAGGTACCATCTGCTTTGCACCACGGCCAGAGCATTGTGGAAATAAAACTACATGGTCACATAACAAAAGGTTTTGTCCTCGGCACAGGGAGGATGACAAGCCCTCACCTTCTACCAGTGTAGTTCTTTACTTGGCAAGTATCATGGCCTTTCCCACTGCCTGCTGTGTACAACTGCCTTATATATTGCCATTTTCTGACTCAGCACAGAACATGCAAACAGTGCATCTCACTGAAGGAGCAAACATTGCAAGAAGACATCTTTCACCAAAGTGGAAGAGAAACTGAAACAGGCACAGAGAAACAGTGCAAATTCATAGGGTACCTACAAGTGATGATGGTCTTGCCAGGTGGCTGCCGTTATTGTCCCCAGATAATGTGTGCTTGCTGGGGGCTGAAGAGCCGTGTCCAGTTCCTGGGGAACTGAAATGTTGGAACGATGGATAAGGAGGACAGTGAAAGGAAGTCACATTTGGTCAAAACAAACTTAAATTGCTTAAAGCACATGGTCTGTTTTCATTTTTTGGCTAAAACACCACACTGAAAATGTGTTATGTGATGACAGAAAGAGGGAAATTGCCATCTGCCGATATCCACTACAGCTAACAATATTTTCCTATCCAAACACCAAAACTGCTTCTGTGCCATATATACTCAAGCAGCTGGCAATCGTAGCAGAGCAACAAGCTGCTTCAGTGCTTTGACACATGGTTAAATGAAAACAAAAGGAGAAGAAACAGTGAGAAGATATTGGCAAGTGGTTAGAAACTAGCAAGTCATTGAGCACTGATCTGGGTCTAGACCCCAGAACCTCTGTAGCTCTGGGGCAAGTAGGTCTGTGGTTTTGTTTCCTCCTTGCAGAAATCCAAAATTCAGCTTCCTTCCCATGCTCAAGGTATCCAGCTAACAGACACTGCAATCATCTGCAACCCAACTGTATTATATGTATTATATGTGTGTTTATGCTCCCAAGTGACTGGCACCAGGAACTGCAACAACTTGCTGCTTACCCAGATGTCCTCAGCTGCAGGGCAGGAAAATTGATTGCAGTTTGCTCCTCACAGGCAACTGTAGCATTCACTGGTTTTGCTGTAAATGTAAATTTACATTTACAAAGTTACTGTAAATGATCAGGGGGGCCACAGATGCCCCTACAGTGACACAGCCCATGTGTGTCTCCGTCTCTGGTGGTTGTGCAAGACATGCAGGAGGAAGGCAGGTGGAGACTCTGGAGAAGAAGCTGTTGCAAAAGGTGAGCAAAAGTCACATAGCTCCTACTGGCACAGATGATGGACCTGTAGATGCCACCTAGTATGTTATTCACATTTCAAAAACTTCTCTAAGTTTGGGGCAATCTTTATAAGACATGCCTGTCTGGCGCTGCTCTTTGTGATAAATGTTTTAAGCAGTGGGTCTTGTTTTGTTTTGATTTTTTTCATGAGCGTCCTAGTGACATTTTTTTCCAACGCTCATGCTTTTGATATCAAATCTCTCTGAAGTTTCTTGTTTGCTTCTGCTGCTGACCTCTCATTTCAGTAGATCAGGAACAGGTGTGTGTGTGTCTGTGTGCTGATATATCCAAAGTGCCATCAAGCACAAGGTGAACTTCCAAAGCTGCTTCTTTCTCCACTTTTTAGCTAACAATTTTTATTTTCCTTTTATCCTTCTGTCAATTCCGTATTGACTCAATGTGAACTTGTTTGAAATAATCTAAGATAGTTTAGCCTGGGAAAAGAGAAGCTACAAAAGGCATAACGTGAAAAAAGAAAACACCACTTCTTTTTTTTTTTCTCACATGTGGGAGAGGAAAATGGGTCCATTTTTCACTTTCTTTAAAGGAAGATACCACTTGTTGCTTCTTTTATGCTTTTGCAGGTGTCAAAAATGTCTAAGGAATGCCTGTCACTGATTAAGGAGAAGGGACAGGGTGTTAAGGAAGCTGGTGGAGGTATTGTTTTCCCATATGCTTTCATTCGCTGTATCCCATTTTCAGTACCCTGCTGCAACATGGGTTTTTCTGACAGATGATGAGAGACATTTATGCACAGTTCCACTTTTCAGTCTAAATCCCTTCCTAGACATGAATACAAACTGCAGCTATATCTGGGATTTCAAACACTATTGTGGAGAAATCTACTATTGACACAGAAACCAAAGAGAAACTCTGTGTCTATTAAAAAAAGAAAGAAAATGGCTTGCAGCTTACTTAAAGAGCTGGAATAATAGAAGCTTTGAAAATACTCCATTCTCTGCGATTTGTAAGCCTCATCTGGGTCTATGTTTCAAACACTGTTGGTAGATCTTCTCCTATTCCATGCCTGCAAAGAATCCCAAAGCTGAGGCTATGGAAAAAGGGGTAGTTTGTTAATAAAGCATCCTGTAGAGGGGATTCAATTATGTAAAAATTGGCTTCTATTGCCTTTTGAAATGTTACAGACCCCCTTGAGTAGGCACGGGACTATCAGGACATGACCCAAACCTTACAGGAGACTCCCACAGTTTTTTGGGAACAACTGAGGGTCATGTAGTTTGTAGTACCTAAACCAATGTAGGTTGTCTGTGTGTGGAGAATGGGGCTGAGCCTTGTAGTCCGCACAATACACAGCTGCTTTGCATTTTTTTCTTTCTTTCTTTCTATAATTAATTACTAACTGCAGTAGGCAATGCTTTCTGTGTTACTCCAAAGCGTGTTGGTCTCCAGTAATTTTATTTCAGAAGCCCTTCATTTTGGAATTTGGAAAATGAATTTTGACATTAATTTGGGATTTTCATATTCCACTTTGACTTACAGATGTCTGAAAAATAAGCATCTAACTTTAAGTAACTTGCCCTGATCCCTATATTCCATATAGCCTATCAACACAGGCACTCTCAACTGCTTAAGCTGAGAAGGAAGAATCATTATCTGAAACTACCTGCCATTCTTCACTAACTGCAGGAGAAATCCAGAGAATTTGCTTAGACTAGATGCTCACTTCAAGAAGTTTAAAATGAAATTAGAAGTATCCCCCACTTTGAGTCAGGCAAAGATAACAAAACCTTCTCACTCCACTTTTATATTTAGTCCTAGTGTTTCTACAAGTTGCAACAGATGTCTCACTCTTCAAAGGCAATGTGAGCTCTCTTCTTATGCTTTGGGAAAGTCCACGGTTCTTTAATCCATTGTCTTGTTAACTTCATTATAACCACTAATAGCGAATTTAGAGAAAACAATATAAAACCTTTTAGTCCATTAGGAGGTGCATCCACATCTCTGCGAACACAAATAACACAATGCTGTCTCTGCAGGTCTTGATTAGACTTTGAATGAGGAAGAAAAAATTGGATCTTAGATTCCTGGAATGATATGAAGAGATTAATTTAAAAAACTCATCCAAGAAGTGAACACCTACTTTCTATTTCTTGAGATGGAAATTACTTCTAGCGAGCAACACTAATGCCTGTTTATTTAAAGTGGTTGTTCTGGCATCTTTCTTGTGTTTTTAAGGTTTTCAAGACTATTAGAAGGTGACATAAAATACCTGAAGGGCTGGTAGCTTTTAAGCTTCCATGTTTTTCTTGATTTAACAGCACAGCAAGTGAAATTGTCGGAAGTTCCAGAACAACATAGGAACCCATGGGCTGTTTTGAAAAGAGATGCAGGGCTCAGATTCACAGTTGAGCTATGATGATTTAATAAGTTTTGCTGCTGTTTGCCACAGGCCAGAGAGGCGCTTCCAGCCAGGCACAGCGACTCAGCTGACACAGAGGTGCCATCTGAACATGGATCTGAAATCTCAGCCTTCCTGGATCTGTGCAAAGCTGCTTGACTTCTCATTAGATCTAAAAGTGGGGCCTGGTATCTCAGTGGGGTGAGACACCGAATTCTACCCTTGATTGTTTAGGCATTTTAATTGAATGGGAATTTGTGGTTTACACCTGTGAATAGATCTGGCATACATGGAGCTCTTCTGCCATAAAATTATGATCCTGCCACAGCACTGGAATGTTTGTAGGAACCTCAGGAAGTCTTTTAGCCTATCTTTAAGCTCTGAGGAAAGGTCACAGGGCACTGCTGATAGAAGTCTGTCTGATAGATGATTCTCAGAGAAAGTCAGTAAATAGAAGTGTCCCAAGTAATCATCCCAAATAATCATTGCTAAAATAGGAATAGGAATTAAGATGACATGATTATTTGTAATATATCAGTTTTGAAAAGAAATTACAAGAGTTTTTTGCCAAATATGTTCCAATTCATGCAATGGCTGGAATTTACATCTATGAAGTGTGTTATAAGAACTACCCACAGCAAGTTACTTTGGCCCATCAGCTTCATCATGGCTTTGAGTCACCTCAATAAGTACGTTTTAATTTACTCCCTCCCTGCCCCCCCTCCTCCCTGTTTTTGTTTGGGTTTTTTTTCTCTTTGTGGGTTTTTTTTTTCTTTCTCAAATGAGTCTACTGAGTGATCCAGACACTTTCATTTGTGGTAGATGGTAGGAAGGAAGGCAGCACATGTAACTAACAGACACTCTACTGTCTGTGATTTTACCTGTGCAAAAATCCAGCACACATCCCACACTACACTTCTGTAGACTGCAGCTCTATGGCAGAGACTCTCAGCTATAGGGCACAGAGGCCTAAAGCTAAACGAAGTATTCCTAAACAGGAGTTGGAAAGACTCTGTGCTGGGTGAGATGCCATCCGCTTCAATGAAGGTTCAGTATCTCCACAGATGTAGGCAGAGAAGAAAATGTTTACAACTCAGTCAGAGGTGGAAGCACTTCACGATGCCAGATTATTCGTAAGAGAGGTTATTTTTATAGTATCTGCCAAGTGAATTTGGTAGGATACAGCATTGAACATGGCTCAATTCACTTAGTTACCTGCCTAGCCTGGCCATCTGGTCAGCCTTGTAATTTATTTGTCACTAACTTTAATCATAAATTGTTCATGCTCGGAAGCAAAGGAAGAGAGGAAATCACCTCGGTGCTCACACACTGACAGATGTGCCTCACCCCTTTTTGGATTTAGTAGATAGAAACTCTATATATAAACTCCCCTCTCTGTCTAATCACAAATTTAATCATCCCTTGAGGTCAATATTGATCCAAGCTTTGCCCTACTCCCTCTTTTCTTCCTGAATGAGTACATCCTGATATTGCCCTCAGCATGTCAAAAATTTGCCTGATACAGTCATTCATTTCTGATTAAAGTCTTCTTAAAAATACACTATAAAAATAAATGGTGATGACCAGTAGCTGGTTTTGGCAAGCAATTTCCACTCAAAGAGCAACTATCCGCTCAACTACAGCCTTTCACAATAAACTCCCTGGCCATAGAAGTCGGTTCCCAGTTTTCTCTAAAGCAGGAAGTCCGCAATATTTGTCAAAGCAAATAAATAGGAGGAGATGCAAAGCAGCTAACAGCTTATACATGAAAACCTATTTCCAATTTTCCAGCAATAGACTCTTTCCAAAAAGGTCCTCTCAGGAAAATGGGGCTGTCATTTACTTCATGTAATTATCTCGGAGCATGTCTTGATTTGCTTTATTGATAAATGCTGTATTGGCAAGTGCACTTGAAAAACTAGCACATAGGAACATGATATCTTACAGGAAGCTACTACTAATAATGCAAGCCTTTCAGAAAAAAAAAAAAAAAGAATAGCAGTAATGTGTGCAAACTTATAGTCATATGGAATAAAAGAAACCAGGAATATCATACATAAAAACTGGATAGGTCTGTGTGAAAAAAATGTGTTGAATTGTAAAAATATTTTTTTCATTACACCAATTATTTTTGATAGTAATACCAAGCAGATAAGCAGCTATATCAAAATTATCCTCCTTCCCATACATTTTTTTTTAGAACACAGATAGGATTGCCTACTATAATAAGTATTTAGACACTAAATATGGCACAGTATCAATACGGCTTGATTTTACATCCACTACCCTACCAGTAAACAGGAACATGGACCTGAAGCCAGCTGATAGCAGGCACTTGATTTTGCACCTGCCACACACAAAGACTCTTCCCTAGCTGATATGTGTACTGTATCACTTTCTCTCCGCCCCATTATGTTCCACAAGTCAGCTTTCCACAGGTCCTTCCTAAATCCCACCTTTGTCACAGGCAGACCAGATTATTCCTCCTCTCCATACAGTTCTGAGAAATCCAACTCCTCCTAGTTCAGAGGCAGCGGGGCTGAAAAATTGAAAGTGAGATAAAAGTAAAACATGAAGTACAGTGTAGGGAGGCAACCAGCGCCAGATATAGGACTGGAATGAGAAAGGACTGAGTAAATTAACTTCTTAGATATTCGCTTGGGTTAACCTCTGCCAGCAGCCAGACGCCCACCAGGATGCTCTCTCAATGCCCCTCCTCAACGGAGGCAAGGGGAGAAAATAGGATGAAAAAGCTCATGGATTGAGATAAAGACAAGGAGATTGCTTACCAGCTGCCATCACAGGCAAAACATACTCGATTTGGGGATAGTTAATTTATTTCCAATTTAAATAGATTTGGATAATGAGAAACAAAATGAAAACAATTCTTTCTCCCTACTTTCACCCCTGCTTTTTTCCTAGGCTCAACTTCACTCCTTCATGCCCAACTCCTCTATGTCCCACCCAAAGTAATGCAAAGAGTTGTGCTGCCCCTGAAGTGCCCACCCGTGGCTGATGGGCTCACCCACGTCCTGCAGCAGGTCCATTGCAGAGACGGCTAGAACTGGCTGTGTCCAGTGCAGAGCAGCCACTGGCCTCTACTAACTGTGGTTCCAAGATGACTTTCATCAGATAATAGCCCCCTCCACTGGCACCAGCTTGCCAACTACACCCAATATACACTGCAATTGGTTTTACTTAATATTTTCAACAGCTGAAGCTCAGTTTAACAAAGTGGTAAAAGGAAAGAGGTAGGACTTTGCATTGCATTCCTCTAACACAGTAGCAATCTCTAGATAATGCTGTATGGAGAATATCAGCTTACTCTTCCTCGCTGACCTTCATTGTCACTAATAACCATAATACAAAACAGCCATTCAGCAGCCTTACACCACTATTTACACAACTCAGCTTAAAAAGAGTTTAGGATATCGTCATTTGCTTTTTGATTAACCTTACTGTGTCTTTGCAATGAGACCTGTCATTACCATTACCATTCCCTGGCACAGAACCCAAAGTGCCATTTGCAGAGGTAGCTATGTCTCAATCAAGGCAGGGTGCAGTCCGAAAACAACAGAAAACAATGCTACAAAGTGCTGAATTTAAGTTTATTTTGTGCTACATATGCAGAATCCCCTTGAGTCCTGCAAGATGGAGTCCTCCTAACTCCCTTCTGATGTAGTGCCTCTGCCTCCCAGAGCAAAAACAAGTATCTATTACCTCTTAAATGAAGCAGATGAGAATTTCTCAGCTTTAGGTATCTTGAAAAATATACTCTAGCTTTCCCAGTGGAATATCTGCAACAGTTTGTTTTTTCTTAAATGAGCGCTCATGTACTGATTTATGTTTACAGCATCTGGCTATGTAAATTTTTAACATAAACCTGTATCGTGTAGGAAACCAACACCTATCATTATAAATAGGTTTGCATGGATGCAAAGCTTTCCCTCTAAGGATTTCAAGCACGACTCATTTGCAGTCCCTACAGTTTATCCCTGAGGACCTCACCTCTCTATAACCCTGAAGGAGGTCAGAGGCTTGACTGGATTAACATTGAGACACACAGGCAAATGCAGTCAGGACTATGCCTGAGTGATTTTGATTTACAAAACTAGGTTGGAGATATTCATCTGCCTCTGGAGGAGCGAACGGCAACTGTTCAACAGCAGCTTGTCACTGCTCTTAACATTCC
The DNA here is from genome assembly GCA_028565335.1 of Limnodromus scolopaceus. Taxonomy (NCBI): domain Eukaryota; kingdom Metazoa; phylum Chordata; class Aves; order Charadriiformes; family Scolopacidae; genus Limnodromus; species Limnodromus scolopaceus. The sequence goes on from JAOXNO010000013.1 coordinate 90,931,186, forward strand.
TCTTTCTGTGTAGGGGGTAAATATATTACATTGGATGTTGCAAGGTGAGTGCTTATAGTGGGGAAATACATTTTGTTTCCTTTATAACATGCACATCTCTCTACTCCTGGGTGAGCTCTAGGGACAACGTTACTTAATCCTAGTGAAATATGTTGTTGGATTTTTTTTCCCTTCATCTACTTCCTTCTCTCCAGCTCATATTCACAAGTGCACCTATTTTCCTCCTTGTATGTAGACTTTAGAAGTCAAAATCTATGTACTTTGAGTTTCCTCTGTCCTTCTGGAATAGCTGTGCTTTCTGTCTCCTCTGGATACTTACAAATTCCATCATTTGACTGCGAGTAGGTTGTGTCCACCCTTAGCTGGGCTTCCAATAACAGGAAAAGTATTTCAGAAAGAAAGCCTTAATTCCCACTGAAACTTGCAGTGCAGCATCTATTTAAAGAAGAAGAGGCTCCAGATGTTCCGTACAGGGTGCTATGGCTTTGAGTTGCAAGCAAACTGTGCAACTTGGGAGAGAGGATCTTGCTTCCAGAGACAACTCCTCACGATGCAGTCTAAATCCATCCTGTGTAGGCAATGCAGAGGAAACATCACCTCCAGCCCTGACTGCAGGTACTCACCCTCTGGCCTTCAGGTAACGGGCCTTGCAGAAGTAGGAGAAGACTCTCTCCTGCCTGCAGGATTTGCACACTATCTACCATTCCCGCTGTGCTACCTCTCCTCTTCTTGCACGTGCTCTGCAATGAAGATAGCTATAAAACAGAACACAACTGCCCTTTGGCTGAAATTTTACTAATTTGATGTCCTTCCCTGTTTTGTCACTGGTGCTGATAATGAGCCATTTGCTGTGGCACTGATATTAGAGATATCTTTTCCTGAAGAGAGGGACGTGTTTCTTTGAGGCTTTTTAATTGTTCTGGCCAGGCTAAACCACCAAACTTGTTATAAAGCTTTTGTGTAGATTATTACCAACAACATTAGCATATTAATTATTCTTCTGTGAATTCCTTAAACGTTAATCGACCACATACTGTTAATTAAAGAGGGCACAGCTACAAAACTAGTAGCAGAGACTAAAGCCTCATATCCAGCAGAGTTTTCTGTTACCTGACAAAGAAATCAGCTTTCATTACCTTTTTGATACTGAGCTGAAAGGACTATCTGCCTTGACTCACCAACAAACAGTGGTTTGCACACATAGCTTGGCATCCTCAGAATTATTTCTGGTTTGCCCTGATAAATATGGACTCCTGGATATCACTATATACTCTAATACTGCTCTTTCTCTTAATAGTTTGATCTGGAATCGGGGGGCTAGGGAAAGCCTATCTAAATCTAAAACTTATCTTGTTTGGGTCCTGGATTAGGCCGTTAGTAATTGCAGACAGGTTGATCTTGGATTTGACTTCTGGGTCATGTTGCATCCCAGTACAGTTATCTCCAACACAAAAGTCAGTTTCAGTTTAAGGGTGTGTTAGTGCTTAAGACTCCAATTTTATTTACAAACGCTTTATCAATGAACTTGTGAGAAGAACCACCACTGCCACTACTAGGCTGCAATGAGCTGACATTGCCAAACCTGCCTTTTACTTTCCTGTTGAGGATGGGCCTCACAGTCTGGCAGGACCAGGCAGAACTGCTGGTGGCCTACAGGACTCCGTGCTTCAGAAGAGAGAAATTTCCCTAGCCTGTAACTTGTATGTCCCAAAGGGATGTTTCCAGATTTGCGCTGGTCAGAAGGCTAATATCACAGCAGACAGGAGGCCCAAGCTCAGCTCTGAGACCTGGGTTCAAGGTGCACATATAGCACGGTGTGCAAGGACTCTTGTTTCTTGCGTTTACACTGCATCGGTTCAGAGAATCCACACCTGCTTCTGATCTGATTCCCTCATTTGGCTAATTCTTATGTATGCAACTCCTTAAGATTTGCTGGTTTACCATTCTCCATATCCGGCTATTTTACCAAACTGGTAAACACTATGAAGAAAATCCCAAACTGCTGTGACTACTGTCTGTAGTATATACTGCAGGAGATGGAAAGTCCATTTAGCAGCTCCATGCAGTAGCTGCTTGGATTGCATAACTTCTCACTCTAAATCTCAAAGTCTGATTCACCAGACTGCAGAGGCAGGTGTATGTTAGAAGCTCTCCAGAACATAAACAAAAAATCATGTACAAAAGATGGACTGACCAGATCAAAACCCACCATTATTTGGAACCATGAAAGAAGAGAAAAAATTCATGAGAAGAGAAGGTCACTAAATGTGCAGTATAGAACTGCCAAAGTCTGCAGAGCAGGCTTCCTAATCTTGGCCAGATACATTTTTTCTTATTTACCTTTGCTTTACTCAGGGTAATGTGAAGTTGTATTCAGACTTGCTGGTAAAGAGCTGTGGGATCCTCCAATGAGGAGTGCTGGAAAAAGTCAAAGGCACTGTCAAACTTGGAATTGTCTAAATCATGGGGAATTAACTGAAGAAGATAAAGCTATTAAACACTCCATAACTCAGTTGTTTTAGAGGAAATGCTGAGAGATAAATATTAGTGGGGGGTTTTCTAGAAGATAGAAGGGTGAAGAAATGAAGTACCACTAATACGTCTTCTGTCCCTTAAATAAGAAAAATAATGTGGCTATAAAAAGCAGAATCCTTTTTTCTTAGAAATAAAATTGCAACAACTGCTAAAATTATGCTCTCGTAATTCCTGACAGGACTTGAAAGTATGGTTTGAGAATTCTATGTTTTTCATAAAGATGCAATAATCTTTGCAAATTACATGCTAATTTTACATATTCAGTGGAAAGATCCCAGGATCTAATATCATGAGCACATTGCTTTGTTTGAGGTATAGCTTTGCTTTGCCATAGTGTGAGGAATATTTTTTCCGTTGGTCAGGCACAGCTGGTTTGTCAAGAGCATTGTAGAAAACAGATATGTGCACATAGCTCCTGTAAAATTTCAGTAGGTTGGCATACACAGCTCTACCTGAAGAACTGCATAAAGGAGGACATGTAAGCAGAATTATATCTGAGCTAATCTATCAAATAACAATGACTTTTAAAAATCACCACTCCAATAGTGCAGGTCCCAGCTCCCTTATAAGCTCCTTCTCAGCAGATAAATTGCAGAACAAATCAAGCAAGCAGAACTCCCCTGACTTCATTACTGTTTCACCTTCTGAAGCAAATGCAATCCTATTTTAAAAACCATGTCTACTGCAGTAGTTACTCACTTTAAATCAATGTTCCTTTCCAGGTCTTCTTTTGTCTGCACTCAGGTTTGCACCATACAGTTATACCATTTCTACATGAGCCTTATAGTTTGAAATGATGTAGAGAATCCTTATTAACACCTTACAGGGAAGATAACGACGGTTCTTTAAGCCATTTATCTAAGTACCACGTTGCACTTCTTATGATGGATTTTAGCCCCAAGGCTGGCTGAGTGCCACTGTTTATCAATTCCACAATACATTAAAAAAAAAAAAAAGGTAATATATCTTTTCTCATGTGTTCAACTGGTTTTAAGATCATAGCCAAAGGATATATTTTCAGTCAAAGCTGTGTGTGCAATCCTTCTGAAAGTCATAAACCTCCTTAGCTTTAGTGGTTCTGCCAGAGTTCCCTTATTTAGCTGCTATGAAAGCACAATGTAAAGGCAGTTATTGGGAAGCAAAGTTTATATCTGGCTCCACTGAGCTGAAGCGAGCCCTTGGCTCAGCACAGCTAAATTTCTCTCTCTGCATGTCAGCCCCTCTCTGCCTGCTGGCACTGACATTGCTGTGCTCCTCAGCACTGCTGCAGTTTTGCTGCTGCTGCTGCTGCTCCTCCTCCTCCTCCTCTCTCTACAGTATGCAGAAGACAGGAGCATAGAGACTCTAGCAGAGGAGATGTACAACTGCAAATGCCTCTAATCCAGGTTGTAAAAGACACAGAGCAACGAAAATCCAATTTAAGCACGACACAGAATATGGGTCCTGGAGCACTTTGGGGTCTCCTTTCTTTTCTGCATATGAAGCCTCAACAGGCAACCAGTTCCTCCTGGCATCACAGGGAGCTTAGCTTGCATACTGCCTGCTCTAAACAGCAGAGAAGCTGAATGAATTGTGATCACATGGTTGACACACTAATAACTAGCATTTGGTATATATAGCCTGACAGTACGTTTAGTCCCCCAGATTTCCCTCTGGATGTACAAGGCTGCCAACACCAAACTTGCTGGCTGCACCCCAGCTTGGCCATAACCCCTGAGCAAGCAGATTGTATGTAAGGAACCGACCATACCTCTGGGATGCATGGGGTGATCCTGCTCCTTGTTTGTTCAAAGCTGGTGTAATTTGCTTTTCTGCCTGCTTCCTGCACTCCACCTTGGGGGAAAAACAGCTGGAAGAGTCTGTCTTCTTGCCCTCTGAGGTCTGAATGCAAGGTCTAAAGGCAAGCCATTTCTGCTAGGCAGGGTAGGAGGGCTTCTTCCCACAATCTTCAGTCCCAGAATGGTGATGTATCACCCGATAAATAGTCCAGCCCTTGGAGCACACCTGTTCAGGAACCACAGACAGAGGGAGAATAGCCTCAGCATTTGCAGAATGATTTTTTTTGACTATTAAATGAGAATATATTTAGAATTCAGATCTGTAAAGGGTGGGGGAATCTGATCACAAAGAACTGACACAAAGAGGGAGAAGGATACAGCTAATGTATTCATAATGCAAGCCTTAACTCTCTCTCCTGGGACAAACTGAACATGAAGCTACCCAAAGCAAAAGAAAGAAGCCAATTTACATAATAGGAATGGGAAGACCTAAGCATGTAGTTGTGTTTTATCCACTTTCAGGGCTCTGGGTGAAGTGTGGTGTGCTGTTTCCATTGGTTGGCAACAGCCATTATATTGCCAGTTTCAAGTTCCTAGTGGAAGGAAAGACAGAAAGAGTAGGAAAATGAGAGAGAACTGGGATGAACCAGAGTTTTTTTCCTTCCCCCTCTACAGTCCTCATCTTGCAAATGAGCTTCCTTCAGCAACATGTGCCCATTCCAGGCCTTGCTTTTGCTCCAGGCTGGGAGCAACTTGGCAGCAGATCAAGCAATCAAACACATTTTCATTAAAGCAGGGCTGAGCTGCCTTGCCATCACTTCTAACCTTGTCCCCTGACACAGAAGAGCTCCCCCTCTCCCCACATTACCTGGTGGCATGAAGACCTGATGCTTGGCACCAGGGAAGATTCATACAATTAGAGTTCGTGTTCAATAAACATGATGGAGTGGAAATGTCCTAGGTATATTAGTAACACTGCCAATATAGGACTCATGGAGAACAGCCCTTTTATCAACTTTGAAGCAAACAGCAAAAGCTGCCATTAATGGAAAGGTCATCGTGCTGTCTGCATAGTGAGCGATGTGACAAGTCAAACAGTTTAGCATTTTGAGAATGGTGCCCAGGAGAAGACAATGTGTCTGGCATCCAGTGATGACCTTGTCACTGCCTGTGGGCTCCCCGCTGTGGAGCTGGCATCACTGCTCCGCATTTTCCCAAGGTGAGGCCACAAGAAAGGCTTGGAGAAGATGGTCAAGGACCAGGGTAACACACTGCTGGTGAGACATGTCCAAGATGAGCTTGACGGCCAAGCACAATACATTACATAGCTGAGGGTATATTGCTGTGGTACTCCATAAGCACTTCAGCAAGAGGTCACCTTGATACAGTGCCACCAAATTAAAGTGTCATCAAACCCAGGCTAAAAGCCTTTGCATGTCTTAAGAGGGCCTTATTCCTGCAAGATACTATTTAGACCTACACTAGATCAATTCATTTCAAATTTAAATCCCAGCTTGGGCTGCAAGCATGGAAATTGCTGTGCACGGGTAATGCAGAGAGATTCTCCTCCTCTATACCTTGTGCATCTTTTGCACTTGTATGAAATGGACCCTTTCTGATCTGGCAGCATTTTACCCATCATTTGCATGAGTACTGAGGACTACAGCAGAGATCAAGTCAAAGAAAAATCACTTTCTTTCTCATATGTGATTCAATTTCCCTCGGGTCTTTCTCTTTCCAATGAAATAGCCTTTAGAATTCTAATTTCTGTTCCACTTTAAGGAATCAAAATAAATACTTCATGGCTCACGATATTCTGCGGCTCATTTTGCAACTATTTGCTGTAATGACATTAGAGTTTTGTTTTTTTCCCTCCAGTAATTGTTGAAAGCTGATGCTTCTAAATAATGGGTAGACCAAAACAAAAGCCTTAAAATAATTACTACTGTAATAGCATTTGCAGTGTGCAGCGACCACCTCCCAGCTGTAGCCTGTCTCTCTCGCTTGCCTGCACGGTTACTCTGACCAGTGCCAGGATCACCTTCTTCTCAGCACGGAGGGCACTGAAATGCCCTGACTTGTCACCATTTGTGTTTATTGATGAATTAGAGTATCAGAAAATACATTATGGGGATCAATCACTGCGTCTATTTCACATAGCCTGTGTCTCCTCTCCCAGCCAGTCCCATATAGACTATGTTATCTCTGAAAGGTATATTGCCAGTGAGCGCTAGTGTGCAACGCATCTGATGGCCTGATAGTGCATATTCTCATTAGGCAAATCACAAGGACAACTCAGAAGCTAATGAGAATGGTTACAGATGCTTTAACAAGGTCACTGATAAGAATATAGTCACAAATCACCTAATTAGGAGGGGGAAAAAAAACATCCAGGCAAGCTCTTACAAGTGACCCTCTGCAGCTGCCAGCAATTGCTTCTCTTTCCCCTACCTGTATGGATGGCTGCCAAAATACCTCTCTCAGCCTTGGGGCCTGAGAGGAGAGGAAGGAACAGGAACACCCGAATTCTGGTATTTTTGATCCAGTACAGACAATTAATTTCTGATTCTAGGTGTATCTCTTCAGGCCCGCTTCTCCTATGAGTTGCTCTCATCCATCTGCTCCCCTTCTGAGCCAGTCTCATTTTGTGTCAAAGGACATTGATGGGAGTGCAGCACTCGCCACGCTAGATGCAAAACCCACAGAAATGAAAAGAAACATTAGTTGGTTTTTTTTTGTCAAATAAAACTTCATTATATGAGGGTAACGGTCAGAGAAACTCACTTTTCACACCATTAGGAAATTCTGATTTCTCCGTGTACTGTTTTCTTGGCTAGAACCAAGACAAAAAATAAACATGCTGGTATTCCCTATGGGACCAAAAAAAATTATACTTCATTCTCATGAAGTAAATGGGATGGAACCCAAAAGTTACATGAATCTGTAATTCTATAGGACATGTAAAACTGACATAATCCATTCCAATTTCATCAAACCCCCTTAAAAAAAACCCAACGTTCAACTGCATGAAAACAAATTGAACCAAGTTTTCAGCTTAGCTCAATCAGTACCTTTTGAGAAAAAAAATGTGCCTTCAGAAAAGTTCTGACAAACTACAAAGAGATGCAGATAACAAAATGTCCTGCATTTGCAGTTGTGCTCTAGGTACAGCCTTACTGTTAAATGGGCAGGAAATTGATACTACTCCTAATAGTGAAAATTTACCTGCTAATATGTAAACTACTACAGCTTTAGTCTATTGTGGGTTTATAACACAAATAATTTGCAAACAAGTAATATAGTGTACACACAGGTAATCTGTATACACACACGTAGAATACTATAAATACTGAGTACACATAACAGTCATGCAAATATATGTCTAGGTACAAAACCCTTAATCAGTGATACTGAATGTGTTTATATAAAAGAAGTATATATATACTATTTGTAGCACAGGAGGATGCCTTGAAAACAGAAGTACTATACAACCAGAATATGGCTTTAAAATAGAAATTTATCTTCCTCTCCATTAATACTCACTAAATACTGCTCAGTCTTGCTCAATATAGCAAATTTCCCTACCGTCCCCCATCCAGTGTGGCAACTTCATTCTCTCTTGCCACTTTCAAGGTTACCCTCTGTCTGAACAAATGATACCCAAGCTATCTTTTTCCAACTTCGACAGAAATCATCTTGTCCTTCATGATCAGTGTGAAAATTTGTGTGCACTAATAAATAACAACATTGCTCATTCAGACAGCGTCCTTCACAGAAGCACTTTCCAATTCAGTAGAATTAATAGCAACATCAAACAAAACCCCTGGCAGCTGGGATGTAAAAGCCAAAACCCACAATGACTGCCTGAAAGTGAAAAGAAATCAAGGTAGCGAATAAACGTGGAAAACTTACTCATACTTTTCTGAAAATTTTAAGTGGAGATCCTTTATAGCCTGGAAGCCAACTGCACAGACAACCATGTTGAAAAACAATCCATTTTGGGTTCCCTAGTGTCAGTTACCCCCTGCACACACAGGCACAGGGCATCGCATGCACTGTGGGCTTGCTGGTGGCAGGGAGTCCCCCAGAGAGACAAGGGTTATCTGGTCCTCCGGGTAGTCAGCAACACAGATTCCACCCTGCCCTGGAGGGAGGTTCAGGCCTGTCCTCAGGCAGCTCTTAAGCCCTGCCTGGGAGGCAGGGTGGGGGAAAAGAGCAGGGAGATGCCTAACAAACCATTTTCTGAGGTTTGCTGAGGTCCATAAGAGTTGATCCACAAGTCTTTCAACTCCTGCTGTAAAGTGATCGAGTGCTTGATTTGGCACCAGTACCTCAGAGCAGCTGCCCTGGAGTTTAGATTAGATCCCGTTGCTGGTTGCAACAGAGCTTTAAAGCAATAGGAAAAGGAAGTTAAAAGGTTTCAAGAACCAATTCAGCGTTAGCAATGCCTCAAAGCCAAAGTCCCAATCATAACTGAAATAAATCAGTAGTCTAAAAAGAAAAATGAGCATTTCTTTTTTCTATTTTCAAAGATCTCCATGCTTCTCAGATGTGCCATGCATTTTAAATACTGAGTACACTATTTAGCTGAAAAAACTGTAGAAGAAAAGATTACCTTTAGAAATATCATGTTTGTCTTGAATGCCAAGCACCACAGTTAGTGCCGCTCCGAACTGCAGTGGCTTGGTGGAGGCACAGCAGCCCAAAGTCTCTGCTGCAGCAAAGAGCTTGATGAAAAATGAGGAAACAAGGCAGCCAGACCAAGACCCTGATTGAAGCCCATCAAAAGGTGCTAGAGAAAGGGAAACATGATGGAACAGCTACTTTAGAAAGCTTAAAATATAAGTAACAAACCACGGGATAAGCTCGAGTGTGTTGGAGTGCTAGTCTTGAATGCCCTTCTCTCCACCCCCACTGACATCAAAAGATAATATGAGATTTTAAAGATGTGAAAAAACACACTCCCAACCCGTAGCCAAGCTTTTCCAGGAACCTCCCCAGCTTCAGCCACAGCTACTGGCCAAGGGCATGCTGTCCTAGGGGGGCAAGGAGGGGAGAAGAGGATGATGGAGGCGGCAGCTCCCAGGAACCTGCCTTTTGCAGGGAATATGTCAGCAACAACTTACTTGGCAGACTCTAAGACAGCAGGCATATGCATAAATAACTCTGCATATGATTATTTCTTATTCAAATTAAAAAATGAAATAAAGTAGGGAGTTCAATGGTGCAGAATAAGACAAAGAGTGAATGATCATGCCTGACAGCCACAGGTTTGTGGAAAACTTCATGAACTGTTGCTCTGAGTTACTTGCGGAGGCTTGTACCCACCTGCCTCCATCACTGTTGTGCAGCTCCCAGCTGAGTTCATTCCAGGATGTCCCACTTATTCTTCGTAGTTATGAAGAAAAGTGAGACCTATTTTGGGGATAGGCTTCCTAGTGATTTTGTTATTAACAGAATAAAAACAAACACTGGCTTTTGGAGTTTCGAAAAAACACCATTGAGTATTGGAAATTTCAGACTGTGATCTAAGTGTTCTTTCCTCTCATTATCAAAGTCAGTGTATGTGCCTTGGTGGTTTCTGTGAGTGCTGCGAAATCAAAGCTTTTTGCCTGGTTTAGGAATACAGATGTATAAGCCAAACAAAAAGTCTTCAGGGTGATTTTTTGTTCTTTTTTCTTTTTTTTTTAGGATAGATATTTTAAACAATGTTACCTATAAGACTGAAATAAATAAGATCATTGTGCAGCTGGCATGCAAAAGAAATGATAGATTCTGATTTAATCTGTTTGTCCAACTTGCACGGTTCTAGCTAATAGAGTAGAAAATAAACAACAATAAAAAATTGCAACTACAACATCAAGCCTTCCAATTGACTGTTTTCTCCCTTCATAAAACAGTTTGGGAGAGGTGAGACCACTTATTTATTTCAATGCATATCTTACAGTTTGAAGGAAAAGACATGATTTACTCCTGGCTCCAAAGGAAAAAATATTGTACATTGGTAAGACGCTTGCCAGCAAGAACAAATTCAGACTGCACATTTACCTTAGGCCTGCAAAACACCAGTTAAAAAAAAGGATGTCACGTTCTTCATGTGTGAAGAACGCCCTATTCTTCAAACTGAATTACATTTATTTTCCCAGACGGGTCAATATTTTATCTTGATATGCCATATTTAGTGTTCCCAGAATGAAAATAGGTAAAATAGAAAATCTTCTAATTGTCACAGATTCTGTGCGAAGCTACAATGGCTGTATGTCACCTTGATAAGCAGCTTATCCAGTACAAGAGAGCTGCATTCACAAATTAATGTAAATTACGTGAAAGCACCAAGGAGTCGAACACGGGGCTATTATTCGCTGAAAGGAGTGACTCACAGTATTGCCGCTGAGTAGAGCACAGAACCGTGCTCTTAAAAATCCCTGCTTCGGTTTCATTTCACAAAATATTGTAATTCCATTTTCTAATGAAAATAGTTTAGGCCCTCAATTCATTGGTCTCGCCATATTAAAAATTGATCAAATACAATTTAAATGAATATTTTATTCCCTTTTGTTCCCTGTGGCCTTTCCTTTCTGGAGGTAACTGGGCTCGGGCATGGCGTGCAGCAGCAGTCTCCTCCAGGCACCATCCCATCGGGGCTGGAGGAGCAACGTGCCACGTGAGGGCAGAGCTCCTGGCTGCCCTGCAGGCTGTGGAAAGGGCCCCACATCCATGTTGTAACTCTGGGTACCAGGTGGTACAGTCAGTTGTGGGCACCCTGCCTTGGGAAACACGCAGCGGTCATCAGTCCCCAACCCACAAGGCATCTTACAGGCTTTTGAGCTGGCCCCTTTCACGTGACAACTGGGGTAGCTTGGTATCCAGAGGAGCTCAGCTTGGGGCTTCCCACCCTTGCATGGGCCTTTGCCAACTGAACACCAAGCTCAAATTTTGTCCACCATTTTGTCCAACATTTTTGGAAGAGCTCTTCCAAGCACCAGCCCCCCAGAGATGGACAGCCATGTCATCCAGGGAGCTGAGCAAACCAAGGCTGCTTGTGTCTACCGCGTTACTAATTCCATGTGGTACTGCTTTTTACTTTTTTTAGTTTCGCTTTGCTTTCTTCCCTTGAACTACAAAACAGTTAGAAAAAGCTCTGATCACAGTAAAGTCATGCTTTACAGACATTTTGTTTTTCATATTCCAGTTGTCACTTATTAAAATAGAAATGCCTTGGAGTTTCACAAACGCACATAGAGCTCAGAAGCTGCAAGCAGTTCTCTTTCCTCTTCTGTTTAGAAATTTGCTAACAGCTGGAAAGTCACTGCCTTTTCATTCAAATTGAAGGCAGAATTTAACTGTGAATGAGACAGTGTTTATTAAATGTAATTTTTCATGATCTTATAGGGAAAAAATGTTCTAAATAAACATGTTCCAGCAAAAATTTAAAGTCTATCCATGCTTGTATCTTCTGCCCTCAATAAACAGCACATTCACATTGCTCTCAGTCGTAAATATTTCTACCTTTATTTTAGGACTCATCTCCAAACTATCCACAGCCTCTTCATGGAGTAGCTATAGATCAGCCCCAGACTTTTCCTCATGTTTTTGCCCTCCAGCCCAGGCCTTACCTCTATTCCTGCACTTAGACATGTGAATTCTCGGTCAAGAGGGTTTTTTTGGTTAACTCTTTTCAACTGCACGGTGCCTTTGTGCCTCCTCAGCTCTTCCATCTGGCCCACGTTTTTAATTTCTGTGTTATCATATTTAATTTTAACTTCATATGATTCAGCCATGAAAAAGCATTTTAAAGCATAGCCCAGACATTTCACAAAATAAAAAGCTGAAGTGCATTTCTCGGGAAACAGTAAAAATGTTCAAAGATGGTATGGTCTCTATTTAAGTTATTTGCCATTTTTAAAATGCTTTTTCCTCTGCGGCAAAAGCTTCACCCACTCTTATATTCCAGCCCACGGCCACTGTGAATAGTTCGAAGCACCCCCACACATGTTCAACTTACACAGGTCTAATCACAGAGTCCTTTTCACAGAGTGATTTTCAGATCAGCCCAGAAGGAAAAAAGATTACCAAAAAAATTTAGAAATCACAGTTCATTCAAAGTCTGGGAAATTTCCAGGTGGTTCTGCAGGAGTCGAGTCAGGCTCGACTGCAAGATGAGCACTGTCACAGAGAAGTGATGCTGCACCTACCTCCCTGGCATCAGCTGCTGGAGCTTCCCGGTCTTAGATCTTTGTGCACAAATTCCCTCTGATACTGCTGTACACAGCTGGCACCAGAGAATCCAGCTTGTTATTCCATTTTTGTACCCTAAACTGTCGTATCTTTTTACCAATGAATGTAATGACAGACAAATCAGCTCAGAAAGTAATGGCAATCACTCTCTTGCACAGTGGGAGGAGAAACAAAAGATAAGATCGTTTTTCTCCTATATGTCTTTTCAATGACCGTGAAAAAAGCCTCTGAAATGAGTTGAATGAATCTTGCCACTTCTTTCTTGGCCAAGATCATAATTTCATGGTTAATTATTCTGTATCTGAATTCTCTTTGGTTGCAGCTTCCATGAACTTTTATTACTCTAGCAGCATTCCTGGTTATCAAAAGTCTTGGTTTCTGTTTACCAGGGCAGTAACACACACACACACTCAGGACAATGTCTTGGCGTGACTTTGGACTATACAACTTCAGGGTTTCTTTTATGCATACGAGATATCAGGTCAGGTTACATATTTGTTCTATCTGCATTCTAGCTGTCGAGCAGCGTTAATACAGGAACAAATGAACTTTTGTTTCTCTTAAGGGTACAGTTAACTTAAAATTAAAATCTGAGTAACAAATTTGGTAAGTGCCTGTCTCTTCTCTTTGTCTGTCATGGTGCCAGCTGGGCTTTGCCATTCTTTAAAATAAGATCTTCTCCTCTGCTGCAGGGAGATGCAAATTGGAAATTTTGTACAAAATATAATGAAATACTTAATCTGAAAAACTGAAAGTGTGCTTTTTTCCCCTTCAAAGTCTTTCAGTTAAATGTTATTTGCAGTAATAATTTATTTTAAAAAAAAAAACAACCACCAAGTAAGCCTGTGATTTTAAGCCCTGTGTCTCTAAAACATTGCATGCAGAAACTTATAATTTCATATAAGTACTAACGAATTGATGTCAAAACACATTTCAGACACAACAGCTAAAAATACAAACACTCTCTGCCCCAGAAGCCTATAACTTTTGAATTCAAGTTCAATGAACAAAAAATAAAAACTAGTAAATCCTGTCATTCTCCCCTTGCCTCACTCAGAAGTGTTTTTTTTCCTTGACATTACTATTTACTGTGGCATTTAAATGAGGAAAAAAAAAAATAATTCCCAGTGTGAAGACGGTAATATCGAGTAGCTGGGGCACAGTCTTGCTCTTGAGTGTTGCTCAGTAAGGGCTGTTACTGGTTTTGTGTGGATTCATGGTTAATGAGTGGACATTGATCTGCCCAAAGGCCTGTGTGGCCACAGGTATTCCTTGGCTTTCAGGTGGCTTTCCAGCAGCTGCTGTCCTGCAGCTTTTTTTGCATTTACCGCTAAGTTGTCACAGGCTGATGTCCCTGCAGCAGGTGAGCAGAAGGCGGCTCCCATTTATCCTTGACCTCAGAGGAAGCTGAGGGCACTCCATGTGCTGCAGGTTCAGGTGTTTAATCAGATTTTCTCATCGCTTACAAGCTAAAATGTTTATCAACACCTGACGCTTAATGCCCCTAGCCCACGCACGCTCCTGCGTGCATTCATCTAAAAGCTCCTTGGTCGCTCCTCAGGCGCCAGCAGAGACTGTTTTGACAACATAGTTATTCATGATGATTGCTGCAAATGGAAACGTTTTACAGCAAAGTAAAATCTCACTCTCAGGGTGAGATTTCTGAGCACAACCAACATGGGTGATGGATGCTACTTGAACCACTAAGTAGCTATTCACTGAATGACAATAAATGGGTTTAAATCTGACACTGTAGCAGGGTGGAGTAGAGACTTGAACCTGGATATTTTCCTTTCAGACAAGCTTGTTAACCACTAGGTAGTTGGCTGTGCTGAGCTAAAAAAAACCTCACTTTTTGGAGGTAAATTTGCACATTTCTAGATGGGTAGAACAGGAAATTAATGTAAATGGTTTTCATGGGATGAGGTAGCCTTTCTCCATCCAGTCTCTACAGCAGAAAAGTGCTTCTCAGGTGGTCCCTGTAAGGAAACATTCTGCATTGCTGATGTGACTGTGATGAAGATAGTACCAGAGTGATGTACCAGCTTAGGAGCACTGGTCCTCTGAGCAGCACAAACATTAGGGTGTCCAGTAGACTGGACAGACTCATACTGAGATGCACCAATATACTGCCTGAGGATGTGCCTTCTCACCATTAACTCCTCGCTCTTCTCTGAACAAGCATGTTTTTGTCTCTATGTGAAAAAATAACTCTTTAAAAGTGTAATATGGTAGACACTACCTTATAATCTTATGCATCTTCAGAGTACAAATGGACCTCAGCAGCTCGGTGCTTCACACTGAAAAGTAAATAGACTCCAAGAGGAGAGAGCCAGCAAAAAATACTGTTAAAATAAGAATAAGGTAGCCATAATTGAGCATAACGGTAATGAAAGATTTCTAACTACCAAAAAGGCAAAGTTGTGTAGCAGTTTTGCAGAGAAACCCAGACCAGCAAAAAATTAAGCAAACAAACCAAAAAACCTCAGTCAAACAAACTAATGTTAGGCTATCGAGCTTTGTAAAGTTAACAAACTGTAGCCCTTAGAACCACAGAGCTCATCCTTTTGTTGGATGTATTGACGTGTTTTGGCCTACCAGCTCTGCTGTCCTTAGAAACAATCAAACTCCTAGTTATTTCTCAATATTATTCACTCTTCTTTTTATTCCTTTTTTTCTTTTACCACAGGCACTGAAAATAAGCAAATGAGTACTACAGGTGTCAGATACAGGGACAGTGCTAAAAGCCAAGGGAATACAGAGAACCTAGTTTTTTTAAAAAGCTATCAAGAAAAAGAATTCTTAAGAAAGGGAGAATGAGTATTTAAAAATGGAACCGAAACACTTCTCTATGCCAAAGTTATATTGAAAACAGCTTTTTTGCCACTTTCTTCTTCCCCCAGATACATATGTTGGGGGCCCAACCGAAAATCAACTACAGGAGAAGACTCACCTGGACTGTTTTGGCACTGGGGGAAATGTTCTCACTGCTGGAAGGCATTTCCCCCAGGTACGGAAGAGCTTGCCAAGGCAGATGCAAGTGAGCAGTTTCAGGATTTGCAATGCTTTCCTAACTGGAGAGTAACTTGGGAAATCCCTACGTGCCCTGCCTGCACAGTGAGGCAGACAGATGTAAAAAAAGCCTTGTCGTTGGTACTGTTCATGACCCTTGGGAAACAGAAGAGGAGACGTAGCAGGGAGCAGTGGGCAATCTATAAATTGTCCTGTGTATAAGGCCCCTGTGTTTGTTGTTTAAGCACCACTAAGCTATATGGTGGGAAAATAGCTGGATAGGAGTTTGTTTTCAGTGCTGCAGAGTATCTGAGAGCGTGCTGGCTTGCTGAGTTGCTCTGCTAGTTCTTACAAATAGGAATTATTTTCCCACTTGTTCAGATTTCAGGGTCTCTTTTGTTTTTTTCCCCTCGTGGACACACAGATGTACATATCATCAATGAAAGGCAACCAAGGAATGTGAGGTGAGGGAAATATAGCTCATGACTTTTGGGTCTGTTCCCTTATTCTGTCAAAGGAAAAACTCACTCAGCCAAGGAAAGGAACTGATAAACCTTTGAGCCTGCCTAATTCATTCAGCCCATCAAAAGGCGAGGAGATACACACACAGCCCCATTCATCCTGGTGTCCTTGCTGTATGTTAATAAGAGATGTATTCACCCTTTCAGGGGCTCTCAGTACTTCCTTTCATTTTGGACAGTGCCTCATTCACCTGCTTCTGAAGTGCATCATTCCAGTAATATCAATCTAGAAGGCCCTCAGCCCTGCATACTTGATAATTTCCAATTAAAACAGCAACATCTGTATTGTATAGGAAATAAAAATACTGGAAGACTAAGGAGGCCAATACCTAAGTTTAGCTATCAGAGGTGAACGTAACCTAATTTAAATGGGATGAAATTAGACCGTTTGCCCTAATTTTCATGCATTTAGCATTATTTCAAGAATACTGATAAGGGTGAAGCGAACACTTGAGAGCAGCTGGCAGGCAGCATGGTCACTGTGCTGCACCACATACAAAGTTTGCTTTCAAACGGAAAGCTAGATTCACAAAAATGAAAGATAAGGGTAAGCTATCTGGCTCTCCAGCTTGTTCAGGTGGGAAGGGGAGAATGCCAGTATCCTTCCTTTGAAATCATATTGATTCCTTCTTCTGCCAGCCTGCTCTGGTTGCGTATTGAAATAAACTCAACACTGTTTACCATTTTAGGGAAGAAGGTTGCTCTTTGAGAGGTGTTGGTGGGAAAAATGGGATATGGGGGATTATTTGTTTGTATTTTGCTTTTTAATTAAATGGAGCTAGGAAGAGGAAAGCATCACTCCTTTTGTCAGGCCATAAATAGCGAAGACATTTCTAGTTCCACCTATTGGTAGAAAAGTAAAAATGGTTTTACTTACTTTCTAAAGAAAGGAATTTCAAGAATTTCTAGTGCCATCTATGAGTGAATACAGAGAATTGCCAGTATTCCTGCCCTTGTTTTACACACACACAAATATAATACAGAAGTGAATGTTGCTCATCTTGCCTTCTGTAGGTCCACATAAGATCGTTGTGAATACAATCCTATTGCAGCTATTTATTACATGCACTTAAATAAATCCAATTGGAATTAGGTAAACTTTAGAACTCATCCCCATAGTACAAGACACTGGCCAAAACAGCTAACACTCAGTCTGCCGTCACAACAGCAAATTCTTAAAAGAAACCCAAAAGAGGTACCTGGGCTCAAGTCTCTAAACTTCCTAAATCACAGTGATCCAGGGTCAAAACTGGTGTTTGACCCAGAGCACACCAAAGAGGAACACCTTCCCATCCCCCCTGTTATAGTTCAGTTTTTAAGAAACACATCCTAATGCAAAACCAGCTGAAAATGGCAAAAGCTGCTGCAAAGTTCTGTCGTTGTCCTCTACTCGCCCCTAAAAAGACAAGCACGATCTGCTTGGAATTCCCCCCTGTATCTTTCTGGGAAGCAATTTAAAACCTCAGAATGATAATTATCTTCTCATGATACCCTATAGGTTGAATTTAAAATGCTATTGAAAACACATCATTGGAGACTATCAGAAGAAGGGATGTGGGAAATAACGTACTTTAACATTTCCTTTTTGAAGGTTCCCAAATGCACCAGTTTCAAAGTGCACAACTTATTCCTGAGATTTTTTTATTTCTCCTGACCCCTACTTTAGTCTGTTTCCTATTTTTTTTTTTCTCTCCAAAGAGGACAGCAGCAAAGGAGAAGTGACAATCCAGAAAATAAAGACTGCTTATATTGAATTTCATTAGAGAAAAATGTTAAGAACAAGATAGCGAAATATCTTGAAAAACATATTATTTCCTCCCAGGGAGAAAGTTAGAAGTTCACATTAAGGCAATATCCATTTGCAGAACCTTCTCAACACAAATTTGCAACAGAAAATGTTATAAATGTTGTCATTAAAAGTGAAACACCAAGAAAATATTTCTTGGGTTTCTTTTTCCCCTACTATTGTTAAAAAAACCAACCAACCAACCAAACACTAAAATTGCAAGCAGCTGTTTGGGGCAAAGTGTTAAAAGCAAACCCCCAGCACCAAGAGGTGTGAATGTTTAAGCTGCTTGGAGCAAGAGGGCTGTGGAGCCTCCACCTCTGGAGTTGCTGAGGGACAGGAGAGAGGATGATCACCCCTGGTCTTTGCACAGCCCAGAGCTGGCCACCCAGCAGCCTGCTAGTGGGACTGGGGCCTTCTGCCACCCCTTAGGTGTGGTGACTCCTAAGGTGTACTGGCCAACATTGGACCAATCAAATTAGGAACGTATCTCTGGGTGTCTAGCAGGATGGGATGCAGAACCAGGTCAGATCCTGATGTATTTCCTAGGCTGACTGCAATGCCAGACAGACACATGTGTTGTTCTGGCTGTTAAAGATCTGGCTGGGAATAAAAGTGACCCTGCAGTACACAGATGTCATTCCTCCCAAGCAGCAGAGGCCCTTATTAAGCAGAGCATGTTAGATTAGCTCAGCTTTACAGTTTCCTTTCAGTTCTCTGCAGGGATGTTTTTGCAGCAGTGCAAGCAATGCGTGTCTTTTCATTACAAGGTTTCACATCCATATTGGCCTAAGTCAAATAAGTATGACCACCTGGACCAAGTGATGACCTAGGTTTTCTTATATAAGTAGACAGCATCTCATTACACTATGGAGAGATTTACACAGGAGTAAAAATTGCAATATCTGCTCTGACTACAAAATTATTGTTAGTTTTAATCCACAAGGTTTTTCTTTGAACCTTGTCCTATGACACAGTCTCTGTTAAACAGTAAAGAAAAAGTGTATTATTTGTATTGTGCTGCTCTCAGTTTCTCCAGCAAGCAGAGGTTAAAGCAGGAGGTTTTCATTGTTGTATTTCATTGACGTAAGGTTCATGACAAAAATACATCTAAACATGGATTACCAAAAGAGAACTTAACCCGAAAATGACACCCAGAAACTGAGAATCCCAGCAAGCAATGTACATAATAATGCATTTCTCATCATTGGGAGGCATCAGTTGACAGTCTGAGTGGAATAGAGGGTGATGTTATATCTATTGTATTTTCACTTAAATCTTCCCCTCTGAATAAGAGTATTTTCAGGTAGTTTTAGTTTTAAGACAATGTCTGATTTATAGTAGACTTGAATGAACTATGGAACATTTTCCAGAATCAAGAACAAAGGAGAGATAAAAATCCAGTAGTGGCATTTTCAAGGTAATGCATTTTATTTCAGAGAGTATGAACGTATGAAAATATAAAAAGATATGCATTTGGTTTCCAGTAGCCAAATGTCAGCAAATGACAAAGAATGGCCTGGTGCAATAGAGCCCTGGACTGAGCCCCGGACTGAGCCCCTTATTTCAAAACAGGTGTAATGCAGCAAGTAAGGGGATGTATCTCGTAGGGGTAAGTACTATGACAGGGTGTTGTGAAACACACCATAAGCTGTATTGTCCTGTTCTGATCTTTCACTTGTCCCCATGACCCTTCACATTTCCATTATGTATGTCCAGAGTACATTCTCCTAGATTTTGTCCAAGGACACAATCCTTCTTCCATCTAGTGGAAGATCAGTTGGGGAAGTACGCAGGTACCTCCATATTTGGGCCATCTGCACATGCCCTGAAGCAAAAAGCTCTTCTAACATATCCATGTGTGTCACTAATTAAAATATAGCTGCAGATAAATATTTCCCATATGACACTATTGCATGCCTCATCTTTTTCTAAGCCATGTATTACCAGACAGCAAAAACTTCAATTTCTTTACCATGATTTATCTATTTTTGCACATGTCAAGAGTTTATGTAGATACACAGTGAGGAGCAACAGCACAACCACTTGAAAATTCATCACAGGATGCGTTGCTGCACTTTCAGCACATTTACAAGCAATAACGATAAGTAAATTTTAACCGAAGTCCTCTATCTGACCTGGTTGCCTGATGAATTACCTTTCTTTCTGTAAGATACCACCATGGAAAAGACAAGGTGTGATTCCTCAATTGGAAAAGAACAGGAGGAGTTTCAATTTTCTAATATGCATTAATGGATACACTTTTATTTTCCTAAAGGTTGATGAGTCTTTTTTGGTTTTGTTGGGGGGAGATGTTGGTTTGGTCTTTTCTTCGGTTTGTTTTGTTTTGCTTTGGCGGGTGTTCTGGGGTTTTTTGGCTTTAGCAAAGTAGAAAGGATGCTCTTCAGTATTAGTGGAAATTTGACTCTGTGGTAATTTTATGGTTATGTTTTACATACTGCTATTTATGTGTGTGTTTAAACTGCATAAATAAAACCAGTGAGAAAACAGTTGATTAAACAAAACAAACAAACAAAGTAAAAAATCACAACCATATTTGAAAAAAGCCAGGAGAGATCTTTAGGAAATACACTTCCAGGCAGTGATTACCATGTACATTCCTGCATGGGAACTGAGCCCAGAAGATGCCCTTTGGTTTTGCCCTTGAAAATAGTGAGACAAGGGAAGGAAATTTCAGTTATCTGGAAAGCAGAAGGACAAGTTTCTAGAAAATTCTTTTGAGAGTTATGAAAATAGATCCTTATTTTTGTCTTTTTCATTACTAGACACCGGCTGCATTGATGTGGACATACCATAAAATTGACCTGAAACCCAAATCTCTACTAAAACAATGCAGAAATCCAGAGCAAATCAAACGAACACCTTTTGCCAAAAACAAGGGGGTTAGGTGAAGGATTTGAAAGAGTTAAATCAGTTTGTCTTGGTTTTCTCAATAAAATATTTTCTTTTAGTCCCTTCGTATTTTCACCTGTGCATAGAACTTTTTTAACATGAATTGTGAAAATGGGTCCACAAAATAGTGTAATAACCCCAAAAGTTCATACAGCAGATTTCATACAAATTCTTTAGACTCAAACTGGTGGGTTTTTTTTCCCCTTCATTTTAAAGTGAAAAAAAACCAACCCTAAACCAAAACCCAAAAACAAACAAAAAAAACCCCTGCAAAATAATTATTTTCCCCTTCAATTTTTTGGTTCAGCTATCAATTCCCCTCCCGTACCAAGTTCCTTGCTCAGGTCTACTTATGACCTTTTATTTTTAAAAAAAAGGGAGAAATAAGATGAGAATTTGAAAATTCATGGAAAATAAGGCTGCCTATTTGACTAATGCAAGCATTCACATTCAAAATCCTGGAACTGATCAGCATATCAATTTGTTCCTGACACTGAGGTTAGTATCTGAAACAATGGTACCTCCCCCTCTTGCCCACGATTCATAAGGAATGTGTCATACCTCTGCGCACGTCCTTCTCCAGCTCGGGCTGAAAAGGATGAGCAACAGCAGTCTTATGAGTCAGTGACTTCCCTGGAGAGCCTTCAACCGTAGCAGTATAAAGGTAGTAGTTTTGTTAATTCAATCTCATGAGTATTCCCCTTCAGCCGCTAACGATGGTAGAACGAGTCATTCCTTTCATATTTTAGGACGTCCATCTTTCATATCATCAATGGAGCCGGTTTTGGGGGGAAGTTCAACCAACCTGGTATTCACAAGGACCAATTTCCTCTTGGTTTTATATCCTTACCTATGGGGCTGGTTTGGCTCACTCTCCTCGCGCTGCTGAGACTAATTCAGCTGCCTGCTGTTATTAACAGGCATTGTGGTAGGTTTGTATTTATAGCCAGGTAAATCACTGGTACCTGGGCAAAGAACATGCTATTTCTGCTGTTGTCAGTATGTCCATGGCACAATGCAGTTTGTGTGGCCGAGACAGAGCAGTGGGGTGCTCATGCGAGTACAGCTTGGTGCTCAGGCTGAGCGACCCCTCTGGCAGCCCTCACTGCGTTGCCTTCATGGCTCATGCCATGCAAATCCTTAAAAGTAAAGGTCCCTACACACATCTACAAACTAGCTCACATAAGGGGAATGGACAAAGTAAAAGTCTGCTGGTATGGATGAGAATGATCTTATTATTCTCACTAATATTAAAGGAGTTAACATAAGTTTGCACTAGTTGCAAAACTGGCCTTCAACGTGTAATTGATGACAGATGGCAGCTGCTGGGGAGGAACAATAGATATGCTCCCCCCCCTTGTTCATGAAGAAGCTCCATTCTTTTAAATGCTTGACAGATAGAGTTGACTCCAAAGAAATCAATGCACATCATGTTTTAAGATCTCAGATATTCCAGTGGTAGGTGATAGTTCTATTTTAGCTTCAGCTGTCAGCATAAGTTAATTCTAATCCTAAATAACATTGCTTCACTTGCATTCCTTGGGCGCAAGGAATGGGATGTTTCACACTGGTCTGTGCTACTTTTTGCTACTTGTGCTCTCCAGTAATTCTCAAGGTATACTGTGTATTTAAAAGGCTTTTTATACATTTAAGGGCCAGCAGAGTGCTCCTCTCCAAAACAGGTTTGTTTTATTCCCACGGCTTGTACAGCTGAAAGAGCAGAACCAGCAGCAAACCGCTACACCCAGCTCAACTTGTTGTATAATAAGAAAAGTTTGTTAGTTATTTGCTCCCTGCAAATTATTCAAAAAAGTTAGACAAAAGTTTACAGAAAATAAATATTTGTATTGCTAGCAAAACGCATGAAAATTGGAGTCGGCTCTGTCTGCCATAAATGTCATCCCCAAAGGCTACAAGAGCTGATTTTGAGAGATGTCTGGCACACCAGCATCAGAAACTAATGCTGGGATGACTTTTTGGAGTCACCATCCTCAAATGTTTCCTTTCCACAACCCATTTACATTGACAAAACAGGCAGCAAATCCTTTCATTTCAACAACTTCTGGCTTCAGCACTGCTATCTCAGCAGGATGTGAAGACAAGATAAAAAGACCAGCAGTGACTTTGCCTGCAGATGGGTCAAAGAAATTTTTCATGAAAACAACTTTCATTTCATCCCTAAAGTGAAGTTCAATGGCTGCAGCACAGTCAGGTCCCAAGCTATTACATGTGTAAGTAAACAGCTCAGAGGTTAATATACAGCTGAGAAAATCTGGGGGGTGGGGGTGGGGGGGTGTTCCATATTTTTTGTTTTTTATTTATTTCTTTTTCTTACTTTATACACGGTTTTCAGCTGAAAAAGGATTCAGTAGTGTGCCTCTACAAGCACATGGCACAAGAAGGACTTCTGCTCCAAATATCTTTACTGTGGGTTCTCCCTGTGATTTAATCATCAGGAAGGGAAGCCAAAGAAGATGCAAGATTTAGATTTTGTAAGACCTGCCTCTGCCTTTTCCTGGCCCATCCAAAAAAAAATAGAGTACAGCAACCAGCACTGCACTGAAGTAATGCAGAGCAACACAGGACTGGCCCAGCCTTTCCCAAAGCAGTAGAAAATAGATCAAATGAGCCTAACATAAAAGCTGTGTTTCAACCGACATAAATTTCAGAAATCAAGCTTGGGATTAGATAAGCAAACACCCAACTCTCTATAGCTGAAGGTGAAAAACTTGCAGGTTGAGCACTTGCTGAAACCACGGTGTTGCTGTGTGTGCTGGACACCAAGACCACTCAGGACCAGCAGAGGAGATGGCCGGCACCAGCTGGATTAGCTGCCTGTGAGCAGCTCCTGTTGAATGGTCCAAGGAAGTGGGATCTTTTATGGGTGGAATAATGAACGGTGGTGCAGAGCAGTGAGCAAGGTGTATCTCCTGACACCCTCCAGCAGGCAGCTCGCAGTGATAGGCTGAACCCCAGGGTCAGCACACCATCCAGAAGGCAGACATCAAGGGTTTTGCAGGGCATCTGCAGTGCAAATGCCTCTGCCTAGGACTTCATATCCAAGGCGTAGAAAGGGCAGACTGCCACCATTTTTCTGTTCGCTTTTTCCCCTCCGAGGAGAGCTAACTGCATCAGAAAGGAACAGAGATCTTTTCCACAAGACCAACCATGAGCAATGATGTGTATTTGGAAAAGGATTTCAGACAGATGCTGAAGTGAGGATGACCTTGCCTGCTGTGCTGTCAAATATGTGGGAGCTATCTCTGAAGAGTCCATCTGTAAAAGCGGCAGCCTATGTCAACCTCCTCACACCTCCATTTCACAGCAGAACCATCATGAGGATGGCAATTAGTTCAGGAAAACATGTGCATGCTTTAGGCATGCACGTATATTTTGTTACAGTCAAGTAAAGATATTTGCTTTATACCAAACTACCTTTAAAAAATGATTTGTTTAGGACCAACCTATCTGTACCACAAGTGGCCTGGGGACATGGAGATAGAGCTGAAGCTGCTCTCTTCTCAAAGACACAATGTCTGAAGAACTAGAAAATTATTGTCCTGGATCATCAGAGTGGAGTTCTTGGACTGGAGCATTTTTCATCTGCAGAGACTTCTCTGCATCACCAAGAGGAGGTTTTTTTATATATGTACCCAAATACAGACAACAGAGTTAGGGAATTCTGACCTGAATGCACAGCTACATTGCCAGTGTTTTCTTTGTGTTATTAAATGGCCAAAAAACCTGCTTTATGAATTTCCATGTGTACATAGAAAATGTGGTTCTGTCACTGAACCCATTACCAAAAATATTATTACTTGTTTTAAACAGAATAGGTTATTACATGACTATATTACAGATATACCTGCTATAGTCCTTTGTCATGTTTGAGCATTCATAGCTAGGTTCTCCGTTTGACAACTGTAGAAACTTGCACAGTTACTAATTAATCAACATACACAACTTACTGTGTCTTGAGTCCCTGAAGAGGAACAGCAGAAAGGAGGTAGCAGCCATTTTTGCATCACAGTGGCTCAGGTGTATTTCTCTACATGCTGACCAGTTTTCATCTCCCAGAGGGTGTTCACACCTTTTCCTTTCAAAGATAGATCCCAGAAAAATGCTCCTTCGGTTGAGCACACACTCTGCAAATTTTCAATGTAAGCTTCAGAGAGTTACACACCTAAGATATATGGCCTTAAATACTTTAAAAAGAGAGATTTCTATGTGTGCCAAAACACAAACTGTTCGGCCAAGAATTGCTGACACCAAAACAAGAGCTTAGGTTTTACTAATCTAGCACTTCCACCTGGAAAAAGAAACGCTAAAAGAAATTTGAAGACCACCAGCAATGTGGAAAAAGCAAGATGCTACGTGCATGTACAACAGTGGGACCTGTCACACGCAGTGACGTGTACCA
Organism: Limnodromus scolopaceus; assembly: GCA_028565335.1. Classification (NCBI taxonomy): domain Eukaryota; kingdom Metazoa; phylum Chordata; class Aves; order Charadriiformes; family Scolopacidae; genus Limnodromus; species Limnodromus scolopaceus. The sequence continues at coordinate 90,956,389 of JAOXNO010000013.1, forward strand.
CCAACGTAAAGCTGCTAGTAACAAAACCCATAACTAATGCATACAATAAGGCTCAAAAGAACTTTTGGTTCCTGAAAAAAACAAAACAACTCTTGGTTCAAAAAGAAAACATTATTCTTTTGTACTCATAAATCTTCATAGCTCAAGAGAAACTGATACCTGCATAAGAATGGAATTGCAAAGTGTTCCTCATGGGGTCAGGAGAGTCCAGAGCTTTTTAATCAGCTCTTTGTTACTCATAATATAAGCAAAGGGCTAGGCCATTGGCTTAAGAATCAGAAAAATTACAGAAATATTTCTTCAGCTGTTTCTGAAATCATTAAGTGTTTTGTGCAACAGGAAGACCAGGTTCCAGGAACAAAGTAGTCCCAGCAGCCTGTCCATCAGCACAGGAGGTGACCTCCACTCAAGAAACATTTGTGTCTTTTGAGCAGCACCAGGGTTCATGGGTACAGAGGACAACAGAGCTATGCAGGGTTTGTCATTAGCACCTAAACACTGGCTTAAAACTGAAGCTATATTGTTCTCAATTAACTATTACATTACGTTTTTTTTTAAAAAAAAAAGTCTGAAATACATTGAGGTCTATAAACAATTCTCCATCAGCTGAAATCGAGCTTCATTTCCAAGATTTGCTGATGACACCGAGCTATTCTGCGTGTATTCCAGGGGGAATTAAAGAAAGGTGGAAAACCAGACAACACGTTGTCAGATTAAATATATGCAATTTGAACTGTTTCCAAATGCTGCTAGGTACTGAATTGAGTACATCAATTCAGAAGACACACCAATGCATTTTAATAGACAATTTAGTGACAATCTCTGGACAATCTGTCAGTAACCAAAAGCAAACAAAAAATCTAGAAGGAAACAAAATGTTACAGAATAAGATAGAAAAGTGTTCTACTAATATCTAGCTCATCGTACAGGTTAGGGTTACTTCCTTGTGAGAAGTATAACTAAGACAGAATTTGAAAGTATCCTTGGAGAACTGTATGACTCCCACAAGATTTTGTGATGATTTAGACCATCTTTTTAAAGGGTCCACCCATTGTTATTACATGTGGATTTAAGCGCTGACCGTATCAAAGAATGGCCTTGTTTCAGAGGGGTAGCTATCAGCACACAATGCAAGATTTTCAGAGAAATCAAATTATATGGGTAGCTGCAACATATTTTATGCCCTCACCCAGCAGAGCACTTAAGCGCAGTCCTCTCTGTCTTCAGAGAAATGAAAAGGACTAATGCTGCCCTCAAGAGTTTCTGCCGCTAAGCCCCTTCAGCCCTCAGAGGGCCCAGGATGCCGGGAGAAGAGATGTTGGAAAGAGAGATATTTACTTTATCCTATCTCACCTACAAAGGTAACGGCCATAGAGAAGGTTCAGCCATCTGCCTGGTAAGTTTATAGTCCTTAGGTCAAGGGAGATATGACAAAGGTTTACAGGGAGGAATCCTTTTTAGGATGGGTCCCATTTAGAATCTTAGAGTCATAGAATCGTTTTGGTTTGAAGAGACCTTTGAGATCATCAAGTCCAACCATAAACCTAGCACTGCCAAGTTACTACTAAACCATGTGCCTCAGCACTACATCTAAAAGTCTTTTAAATACCTCCAGGGATGGTGACTCAACCACTTCCCCGAGCAGCCTGTTCCAATGCTTGACAACCTTTTCAGTGAAGAAATTTTTCCTAATATCCATCTAACCCTCCCCTGGCACATCCTGAGGCTGTTTTCTCTCATTCTTTTGCTTGTTACTTGGGAGAAGAGACCAACCCCCACCTCCCTACAACCTCCTTTCAGGTAGTTGTACAGAGTGATAAAGTCTCCTCTGAGTCTCCTTATCTCCAGGCTAAACAACCCCAGTTCCCTCAGCTGCTCATAAGAATTGCTCTCTAGACCCCTCACCAGCTTTGTTACCCTTCTTTGGACATGTTTCAGTACCTCAGTGTCTTTCTTGTAGTGAGGGACCCACAACTGGACACAGTACTCAAGGTGCGGCCTCACCGTGCTAATACCTGCATGAGTGACCTGCTCATGACATTTGCAGATACTGATTAATTAGAAAACAAGGTAAAGAGCTAATATCCAGGTGAAAGACAGTAAGAAAATTAAGTAATGGTATGGTGAGGCATACACGCACAATCAATGCACACATACATATATGTGTGCACAACTGCTTCCAAACGCAGTGAAGGAAATTATTTTTGAAATGACTTTTTATTGACATTGGACTCACTTTGTTGAATGGTTGAACGAAAACACTTTTTCATCAAATGCAACCATCTAACATCTTTTGCAGTGTGGGCAACGCTGTTGATCTAGTTGTTTATTTCCACAAAGGTGATTTCAGATAAGATCCATGATAAATTTTTTTCCTCCTATCTTCATGTTTAAGCCTCTGTACATCCCTGTTGTGAAAGCATCATGTGAAAGCATCTCAGGTAAATTTCAAACAGAAAAGGGTGAAAGTATGAAGGAGTACATTAAAAACTATTCATTTGTACCTGAGAAAAGAAAACTTCGGTTTGAGATACATCCTAGAGATGACCTTGTGTCGAGAGGAGTGAGTGAAAGGGTGTGATTGCTCCACGTGAACAGCACTTGCAGCCACAGTCAGGGAACTGGCTCTCTTTGCCAGACAAACACACCCAACGTTTTTGAGTTCTTTCCCTCTGATCGGTGTCCAGATGGGGCTGCCCAGCTGGATGTGAGAGCAGGGGAACGGCAGCCGAGGCATGAACACCTTCCCACCTGCTTGAGGTCAGCAGGAAAGCTCTTTTATTTGCAATTACTCTGTGACCGGTGAAAGAAAAGTTTTTCATCTTTCACTTCTGAACACCAGGATTTGGAGCCGCTCACAGCCAATGCAGGGTCAAACCATTCAATTATTGCTTGTTTTCTATCATTTCCTTCCTTTGGAAAAAAACAGCTTTTCCCCTTTTCACATTCTGCTTGAAAAATCCTTCCCCAACTCATGGGACAGCGTCTTGGACACCTACAACAGGGCCATGCTCAGTCATGGCACAGAGGTGCCTGCCATGGTGTGCCATGCTCTGCTGCTGGACAGACAGAACATCCCTGTCCAGTGCCAGGGGTCCCCCAGGCAGGTGTGGGAGAAGGCTGGCAGTACCGGGCTGTCCCAAAGGCACATATGTTGCCTCCTAATGCAAACAAGGTGCAGCAGCGTTCACGGGGTTTGGGCACCTTGGCGGGAGACCAAGAGAAGGAAGCCAAAGGACAAACTCTGTGTTGAGCATGAGACCTGACCACCCACTTAACCACTGCCTGCAGGTCTCACCTTCACAGCTATTTAACCGGACGCCTACCCCTGGCCTCCACACAGCCCCTCTGCTCTCTGGCAGTCCCCGGTTCGATGGGCAGCAGCTGCCAGGCGTGTCTGTACCCGCACAGGGACGAGGTGGGGCAACAGGGTCACCTGCAAACAGCAGAGACAAGTATCAGGAGCATCGATCTACACTGTGCACTCACTGGCCCCACATTTTACACTCTGATAGAGTGTACCAGAGAGGCCTGGGTTAGCTGAAACTGTCTTGCAGATTTGACTGGGGGCAGATTTTTAGCTCTTGAATATTGAAGCTAACTCTGGGGTTGGAGTTTTTTGCATTTTTCAGATAGATCAATCTGCAGAGGAGAGGCTCTCTAGGGGAAACCAGCAATCCCCCCCCCCCCAAATTCAGAAGGTGGGGGACAAGTTGCCTTAAAGGCTTTATTTTCTTTAAATCTCTCTGCTTATAAACCTAGCCATGTATTCTAGGTTAGCATTGCGCCATGACAAGTCATCCCCCAGTTTACATGGGACAAACAAATCCCTCAGCCCCGCTAGGACTGAGCCAGAAGCAGCAGCAGCAGCACACATGCTGCTGACCTCCTGCTTCTCCCCTGCTCCTCATCCGGGGCTGCTCCCCCAGTGCCCTCTCTGCAATGCTTCTTCCATGCACAATAGGAAGTGTAGGGGGAGAAGATGCAACTCTGCAATTAGCCAGATGATGAATCCAGCTGACATGGTACCCAGGGTAGCAGGTCAGGTGGACTGGGAAGAAAATTATGTTGGTTTTGCTGCACTCTGGTGTGGCCTGTCTGCAAGCCCAGGGTTATATAGCACACTGGGTGGCCTATAGCACATCCTTTTCTACATCGAACTATACTGTGTAATAAATGCAGAGAAGAACCTGCAATTCCTCTAACATCATTGCTGCAGGAAAATAGCTTGGCCTAATGAGGGTCATTAGGACTTTTATTAAAGAGCATGTACATATTTGCAAGAAAGGCTGCCAATTTGAATATAAGAAACAAAATTAGTGTGACAATGTTACCCTGTTTTCAAGGTATTACAGCTCCGAGGTACAGAGACATGCCAGCGTGGCACACTCATAGCTCCTTGGGTATCAAATAGCTTCAAGCTTCTTTCAGAAGCCAACAGAAAAGCATAAACCACCCTTCATTAGCAAAGAGACCTCTAATAGCATCTGTGTCTAATAGTCTCAGACTGTGGCAGACAAAAGCCGTAACCTTTGCTCTAGCAATAGATGTAATTGCGGGAAAGCCTTTGCATGCACCTATAATCCAAGGCTTGGCCTTCTAGCTGCCAGTGAGAGAACAGACACAAGATGAAGAGATGGATCCAAACTTTGGGGAAATGCCACCTCAGCAAACAGGAGCCTCAGCTCTCCACCTGCCGCTGCTGGGGGTGGGGGGTCTCCTTACCCACCTTCCTTCCCTCTGACACCCAGCCGGGCACCAGCCATGAGGCTGCCTGGGAGGGCTCCAAGCATCGCTGCCTGCTGACTTTCCTCCTTTACCAGGGGTTAGCAAGCATGCCTGCAGCAGAGTTGGCATGTCCCTCAGCCCATCCACCAGCATCTACAACACAGCATCTTCTTGCAAGGCTGCATTCATCAGCCCACTGGTGCGCTGGGGTGGGAGAAACAGAGCCACTGCCTGCTGGAAGGGAAAGGAAGGTATGGTCGAGCGAATAGATTTAAACCCAAGCGTTCAAGCCCCGAGTCCAGTTGCTACTATGCCAAGATGTCTCAGAGGGACTCATGCTGGGCTTTCCTCTGCCTGCAGCCCATGACGCAGTGCAGCCTCTGTGCTCCTGGTGCAGCCAGACCCTGGTGGCAGGAGCTGTGTCACTGCGTCATGTCCCTGGGCACAAACAGCTTGGCTTTGTCTTGCTACCTAAACAACAGCAGTAGCAGTCCAGCAGCGGTATCTCCTACTACTGCTGAAAAAGCAGCACTGATGTTTGTGAATTAAACCCCTGAAAGGGCAATATTTCACAGTTAATTTGTAACAGTCAGAAGTCTTCCCTGCTTTGGAAGTTATAGGTCTTAACCACTGTTTGAACTCTGTCTGGTTCTGGGAGATGCACATAAATGTAATGATTCCTTACCTCTCATATTTGTATGCTGCATTTTCATCCTTCCTTCAGCAGGGATGCTTGTGATCCATCTTCCGTATTTACATTACAGAGCATCAGGCCATGTGGAATTTAGTCAACTAAATATCAAATTCAGTGCTTGCAATTCTGGCTAATTAAAACAAGAAGAGCTGAATGTATTGAGGAAAAAGTAATCAGCTTAAGCTGTTCTGATAAAAAACATTTGATCTGGGATCATGCATCGGAATTATTATACTGACTGAAGTTGTGACAGATGCTGAAGGTCCCTCTGCACCACACCTTGGACATGTTCAGGTAACTCTGAGGTCCCAGATGCAGCAATTCACACAAACAAGAGACAGAAGCCAAAAGCATATATCATATTTAGTACATCGCACACCAGACAACAGCTGACCAGATGAATAATTTTCCAGATCATGAGAAAAGGTTTTTCTTTGGGAGGACTTGATGAGACTTGTGCATACCGTTCATGATCCAGAGTCTTTCTTGAACTTCTGAGCAGGCCACAGAGTCAAGGTCCAGGTCGTTTCCCTGACACTGCCGTTGAACTGGTCTGGGGTAAATCAGTCAGCATCCATCCCTGCCGGTTCATTGTCCTACAAAACAGAGAGTGACCTAGTACATCCCACAGCATTAAGAAACCGCAGGGATGTTAGCAGGTTGTTCTGGGACCAAACCTCAGGTTTATTTATTTTTTTCCTAAAAATAAATTCTTTTTAAAGACTTGCTAATAGAAATTTTGTTCTAAGTAATGAAAAAATGACTGATCAAACATAATATTAATCTGCAAACATTAGCATAACCAGGCAAAAAGACAGCACAGAGCAAAACTGGTCATTTTTTGAGATTCTGCCTTCTTGTGAAACAACAGACCCTGAGGCCTATTTAATTTCTATTTCCCTGTAATTAAAAGCATGTTCAAATAAAGCTCAGGACACATGTATCTTTGCATTTGCAAATCTATACAAGTTATATGCAAACATGAAACACACAGGCCTAGGCTATTGTCTGAGCTGACAGTCACAGAAAAAGTGACTGTAACAGTTGGCACAACGGAAGTTGAATTAATTTTCATCAACTTCCAATATAAATGATGCGATATACCACCAACAGCAAGAAGATAGGCTTAAACGTGTCAGGGCTTCCCCCTATTGCCTATGAAAGCCCCAAAGTGCCTTAAGAGAGGCAGAGCTCTCCGGCACAGCCCACCAGGTCTCAGTGCAAGCCCCTTCTCTCATGCTGGGCGAAGGCAGCTTGCACGTGAAGCTTCTTCAGATGATCACTGAAACCAAATCTACCTCTTGGAAAACATGCACACAGAAACACAGAATAGTAGGGGTTGGAAGGGACCTTCAGAGATCACTTGGTCCAACCCCCCTGCCAAAGCACGTTCATCTAGAGGAGGCTGGAAAGGAAGGCATCCAGGTGAGTTTTGAATATCTCCAGAAAAGGAGACTCCACCACCTCTCTGGGCAGCCTGTTCCAGTGCTCTGTCACCCTCAAAGAAAAGAAGCTTTTTCTCATGTTGAGGTGGAATTTCCTGTGTTCCAGTTTGTGCCTGTTGGTCCTTGTCCTGTTGCTGGGCACACACCTTCCCACAGCCCCTGGAAACAGTGGGCTGCCAAAACAGATTGCCTCTGCTGACCTGGCCCAGCTCTTTCCTAGCAGAAAATATATATTAAAGCTGTGTTAGGCTAATGTGCCAACTTCTGCAAAGGTTAAAACCTCATGGCCTATCCCTGTCTAAAAGCACTGAATGGGCTCATAGCTGCACCCCCACACATGCTTGTAGGGTGAGCAGGCAGGAGGATTTTACCCATAGGCATTGCTGCAAAAGGTGACCACAGTGTCCAGCTAAACAGACCATTGGCTGGTTCTGCAAGAAACCACTGGGTCTGCTCAATATTCTAACTCTGTTGTCTCAAGTCTTTTGCTTGCCTCCTCAGGCATGAACGCCATCGCTCTTACTGTCAGGAGTACTGACTTGTGCTTACGAGTCAGGGGGTGAGATGCAGCTGGCTGTAGGAAAATTGATAGGAGAAATGAAGGGCTCTCCTTCCAGCTTAGCTAAATGCCAAGCTTTTTATGCAAAGGTGCAGTCTTGCAGAATGCTAACTTCACAGCCTTTAAAGGTACATAGAAATCAAGCAGCAAAAAGCAATAAAGAAGTTACATGGCTTGCCAGGTACCCTTAAAAAAAAGCTTAAAAGCAACTGGTCATAATTTTGCCTTGGAACAACATGGTAACTCTCCCTTGCAGAGAAGGTATTACCTTGGACATAACACCCATTATTGGTTTCCTCTCTCTAGAAATAACATTAATCCATCCCAACCAGGTGCTCTGGTTGAGTTAGGTGCTGTAAAGAGACCTACAAGCCCAGTTTCAGATGGGGACCCCAAAGTGCCTAGAAAAGCAGACACATGTTTGGGATCTGTCGAAGTCCTTGCTGTACCTTGTCACTGGCAGTATCACTAGGTGGCCCTGTTAGATTGTGTATTTCTTCTGAGCAAGTTTTTAATCTTCAAAAAAATATGGTGATGTTGGGGATTGGGACATCTTTTTTATTTTTTCTCTCTTATTCTTTTTTCTTTTTCTTTTTTTTTAATAAAGGAGTCTTATCTTGAGAGATAGACTGGGAGCTTGCTTTGAGATCTATACCCTGAATTTAGAGATAAAACCTGCAAAACCACAACTCTGGGCTCATAAGGATGAACTTTCTTTGAGAAGGGGTTTCTTTGTACACTACTTGAGATGACCTTTGCTCTAAAGTTAGTAAATGTGTATAAATAAGAGAAGATGGGCTTTGAGTGGCTGATACTCCAGCTTGCTTTAATGGAAAGCTGATCCAGATGCTATGGATTTGCTATGATTTTGCCCAGTGCCACAATGAAAAGGAGAAGATATTTTTCACGTGGAAAGGCTGAAACGTTTATGTGGACCCCCTACATTTACCTGGACCTGCAGAAGGACAACATAGCAGCTTTCCGATTCCATCACACATTACCTGTCCTCTTCCTCTAAGAGGTTATTTGTACTTCTGTAACAGGAAGGCCATCGCAACGTTCAGTTTTTCATCGTAACCTTTTCCAACTCAAAAAATCAAGACTGTTTATATAGTGAAACTTGCAGTCACTTGTACAGCTGCAGTGTGAAGGCAGCTTGGGAGCGAAAGAGTTTGTGACCAGAAAACCCCATAGGATCCCACCCCTCAGCACTGAGGAGCTGAACCGAGGCTCTGTGCTTCATTCTGCGGGCAGCTGCCTGGCTGTGCAGCACTGGGAGTTCCCAGGCAAGCACAGAGCTGCAGCACGTTGTGCCGAACTGCTGTTGGGTCTAGTGGGAGAAGGAAGACCTAAAATAAGAAAAGAAGAAATCAGTAGTGCCTGGGAGAAATAGTGGGGCCAGAGGAGATGCTGAGTGGAGGAAGGTGATGCAAACACTCAAAAGTTACTGATGAGTTATTTCTTGCAAGCAACCATCTCTGCTACCTAGGAGTGGTTGGTGCTGCATCAGTTAAGGACAGTCCAAAGACCGGTTTGGTTCTTCCGCTGGGAGCTGACCTTCTCACAGCCTAAACACTTGATAACTGCTGTAATTAAAGATTGTGCATGCTCCAGAAGACCAGCTGCCCCAGCACAAGACAGGAAAATGAGAAAAGCAAATGAGCAAAGAAGCCCACACCTCTCCATCTTATTCACAGAAATCATAAACAGAGAAAAATCTTGATCCCCAGCAGTGTGTCAAAAGGCAAGGAAGGGAACAGAGAGTATATTTGTCCTGCTGGCACAATACAGCCCAAAATGCTCACTTTCTCTGAAAGCAGAACAAGCCCCAAACAGCAGAGGTCTGCCATGGCTCCAGTTGCTTTACATGGGACGACCAAACAAGGGATGGGTTTCCTCCATTTGTGTCTCAGCCGGGAAACCCACCAGTGATATCTGCTAATGTTAATGGAGGGCAATTAGTCCTGGGTACTGCAGAAATGCTGATGATTGCACTCTTTGAGTAATAGCATCAGTCCCAGCAAGAGAAAGAAGCCCAGCTTCTCAAAGCAGATTATTTCAGTTCTGAACTTCTTGACTAGCAAAACCATAAAGGGGCTACCCAAAACCCTCACCAAAAACCTCGCTTTTTTGAAGTCATTTGACTTCCACGGTGCTGGGATTTCCCTGGGCACTTGCTGGGAGGCTGTTACGACAGCTCAGGCAGGACGGTGCTTTCAAGCTGGCAAGTACAGGAGATTCTGGAGAGCAGAATCGGATCCACAAATAAGCAAGGTCCATAAACGAGCATGTGAGATGCCACATGTTAGATTAGGCAGTCCCTAGGATCCTTTTCTTTCCTGAGGACACAGCTGCCAGCCAAACAGGGCTTTGAGACAAGCCCATGGCCACTCTTCTGACTAGAGCTGGCCATTTGCAGGGCGTTCCAGGGGTTATTTTCTCATCCTGGCCTTCCAGTTGAATAAGTTAAGCCATCACGTTAAGTGGCAGAGACTGCAGCAGAGCTGTACAAACTGCTGTCTGAGAATCCCCTCTGCTTACCCATTGCTCCAAGGAAGGTCCTGCAATTACAAGTGACAAGGCAATTTGGCACAACAAGAGGCATTTACCACTTAACAATTCTCATGATTACAGGGAGTCAAGCGGTGCGTCCAGCTCCTATCCTAGTGACAAAGTTCCCTTCCAAGCACTACAGGAGCAACAGCAGCCACTAAAGTCAGCAGGTATGACTGGCTGTAAGCTGAGCTGGATGGAAACGTGACACCTTTCAGCCACTCTTCTTAAAGCTGAGTGTATGTCCCCTGTTAAGTACCAAAACTATACACACAGCAGAAACAGAGATTAAAGTATGTAAAGAATATTTCACGCAAGAAAACCTCCCAGAATAGATGTTTTCTCTGCCTGCATCCCTTTCTCCACCAGTGGCACCTCTCATCCGAGGAATAAATTACCCACGTGTTTCTAAGCACTAAGGCAAACACAAGGGCTTTTTACATCTCTCCCAGCTCTGCCTTCTCCATATAACATTTGTTTCCAATTACAGCCAGCTTCCATCAGCATCTATCACCCTCCTTGCTTGTAGGAGCTGATTTGGATACCGACTTCATTTTTTTACCTTAGTTGTTCCCTTCCCTGTGGGGGACGAAAAGGGAAGGAAGAGAAAGTGAATATAAGTGAGTGTCAAGAACCTGCCTTAGATAAAATATTCAAATCTTGCAGTGAATAATACATAGGAACAGAAAACTTTTACCCAGCTACATCCAAGCCCAGTGCACTGGAGCAGAGGACTGCCCCAGTCTGGCTGGCAACACCTTACAGAGGACCAAAGGAGACAAAAAAATTTGCATCCCTTCTGTTATCAACTTAGCTCCTTTTTACCAACACAACAGCAGACACAGGCTACACACACAGAGTAAACAAAATCCTTTACGCTTCTGCTCCAGCTGCATAGATGCTGTGCTTATGTGCAGCAGAACAACAGGCAAACTCCTTCAGAGATTTCAGGGTAGCCTCAGCTGGAGGTTACGCTGCTCTGTGCTGCTGATAGGCAGGCACTACTCTCCCAAAATGATTAACAGAGGTTTGTCTTGCAGCCACCTTGTCCTCCCCATTCTGCACTCCTGTATGTACCACCTCCCCGAGCTTCCTGGTGGCCATAGCAACATCCCCAGCATCACCTGGAGTGCCAGCTCTTCCCTCCTTTCAAGCAGCCTCTGCTCTAGGAAACAATCCTCTTGAGTAGCAAACCTGCACCCTTCATACTTACAGCCCTTTTAATCTCTGACCATTTCACAGCAGGCTGGTTTCTGACATTTATTTACCAGGTGCAATTGGCCCAGCGAATCCCCTTGCCCGTTGCCAGCACTGATTGCTGCTGATTAGCTTTACAGGAGACTAACACTGCGGCACAGCAGCCTCAAAGGATGGGTGGCTTTGCCTGCTGGCAGCATTTCTTAGGCACCCTCTCGGTAGCCTCTTGTGCTGTTCATCGAAGTGACATCCCTGTCATCAACTCTGCTTGTTGCACCCTAGAGGGTCGGGGTCTCTCCTCTCTTCGTTCTTCTCTAGCCAGAGGGTTGGCTGGACTAAACCCCAGGAAGCCCCTTTGTAAGAGCTGCTGAATCAACTTGGGCACCATCTGCAGTTGGGAAATTGGCATTCCGCTCCACCAGATGGGAAAATACTCACGTAAGCACATGCTGTAACCTTGAGCATCCATTTGTTCGGGTGCCAGGCTGCTGTGGGAGCTGCTCCTCTCATACAAGTTACAGATGTTTCCTTTAACATTATCCTAGTTTCAGGCACAAGTTACCCAGAGACTGAAAAATAAGGAGCCCTAAGGGATTTTGTGACAATCCGCCACAATTTACTACCTCAGGACATGCACATACCCCTTCTATCTCAAGACACTGCAAACATCCAGAAACCACTCCTCAGAAATCATGGAGAGAGGGGCAAGCAGGAGGGAAAAGGAAAGAGGGAAGGAAAGGGAACACAGCCACCATCCCGTCCCTCACATGGGCTTCAGGGACCTCTCAGCACTTGTACAAACCCAGCAAGATGGACCCCTGCCCGCTCACTGCTCGGCAGTTAATTCAGATAATGGCAGTGCCAGGCTGAAATTGCTGCTCCGGATCGGCTCTCTTCATTGCACTTCTCTTTCAAATTGCTCTTCGCAGAACTGTTCCAACAGGCTCTGCTTGCTTCCAATGCACTTACTACTGTATAAAAAAGAGAAAAAAAAAAAAAAAAGACTGCCTTTAAGGTATCCAGAAGCAAATACACAGCTTGAAGGAAAGACTTTTTTAGTTTTATTTTTTTTTTAAGCCCTTCGATGTTTTCAGATCTAACTCATTTATGCAAGGAAATAAAAATGTTACTTATTGCAGGCCGACATATTTCCAGACAGATCTAATCATCATTAGCCTTTCTGATTACTAAGTAAACAACTTGCTTAAGTATTGATCATAAATTCATGATATCGCTTAGATTTATTTTGGCATTGCACATTAGCATCAGCTGCTGCAAGATGCAAATACAATGGATTTGCTTTCCGATTGCTTGTCAGATTATTGTACATGTGCTACTTGCATCCCAGGCTCAGATATTGCATTCCTCCCCTGGGGTCTCACAAACAAGAATTTCAAGAGGGCAGAAAATGAATTTCTAGCCCAAGAGAAAACATTTGATGAAAAAAGTTGTGTTGTTAGTATTTTTCATGGAAAATGAGATGAAAAAAAAATAATACTGGAGTGGTTTTAGCTCTAAGTGTCACTGAGGGCCTGATAAGAGCTGTAGTTTGTCATTTTTTAGCCCAGTCTCTCCTGCATGCTGAGGCTCCCAGCCAGGCTCATGCAAGGCACGCCTCACTGGGTGTAAGGTAGGGCTCCCTGTCGGCGATGTCAGGAAGGGAATGCTGTCTGGTAAACATAAAATATAATTCAAGAAGCATTATGACATCTGGGTTGACTAAACCCCATTATTTTTATTGGATGTATTCTTTTCTTATAATAAGAAATTCTTTACTCCTGTGGATATCCACAAGAACTGGGAAAGCCCAATTTGTCCAACAGAAATGTCAACGGCAATCATTTAGGTCAGCTTTCATAATACTACCTTGTACTTTGAGAACAGCAAGCGAAGCAATCTTCCTGTTTTATCCAGAAGGCATTGATGGCAGACAAGCCAGGTGGATCCCAGGGTTGGACAGCAAGCCATTTTTAGCGTACAGATCTGCTCCTCTGCTCATTGCTTCATCACCAGAATAGGGAAAGGACGTATGTATCCGTGTGTTAAGGAGTCACTGCATGCACTGCCACATTCTCTCCTTCAGAGAGAGGGATGACAGCCGCAGAAATCCGTCTTTATTGTTCTTGGATTCATTACAAGTAGCAAACTAACATGCAAAAAAAAAAAAAAATCACATATAAAACCCAAGCAGGCCCAAAGTGCAAAGTGCCAGGAGATCTTACAGGAGGTCCTGGGGAGGGAGCACGCAGCTGAGGAAACCAGCTTCTCCAATCTGATAATTACATTGATCCATTTTCAAGGAAGGGGATAAAATGTCACGGTGACATACTTTACTTTAGCTAATCAATGCCCCGTGCTGCAAAGCCAAGGAAAATAACTCCCTGAATTCAGAATAACCTGCTTCAGAAACCTTTTGAGTTTTTAGGCTCAGCTGCTGCAAAAGTAAAGACGTTAAACAACGAAAATGCAGGAAAAATGCCTGCTTCACTTCTCATCTCTGTTGGGCAGCCTTCAGACCAGGCACAGCTACAAGCTAAATGCTCCGATACCATCAGGACCAGACACAGCAGCCCCCTCGTGCTTCTCCCCCAGCTGCATTGCTACTGCTCACATCAGTCAACTGCTGGGCTTTTTCCTCTGGCCTCAGCAAGCAGCAGCAGATGTGCACCAAGAGGCACGAGAGCCTCCTCGGGAGTCACCCACTGAGCTGATGCTATAGCAGCATTAGGACTCGTCATGGCTGGGAGTCTCAGGTGGTGAGAAGGACATGTCAAGCCACCTACTGCGTGCTTCTTCAAAGGGCTGCATGAATGAACCAAGTCCAAGATGACTTTTTTTTTTTTTTTAAATCCAGGCAGAGCTTGAGGGTATTCATGGAGGATGTCTTGTCCCTCCTTTTCTCAAGAACTGGCCACTTACCACTGACACACACATGCTTTCCTTGCCTCACGGGCACACACAGGTGCTTCTCCAAACCCTTTGTATCAGACTCCCTCTGTGCTCCAGATCACGTGTGCACTGAGAGCAGAAGGAAAGCAAAAAACTTCCCTGGAATAAATTTGCCCATAAAAATGAAACTCCATGAAATTAGAAGGTTTTTAGCGTAACTTACTTCCTTGGTTTTTTAAATTTTTTATTTTAAAATAAAATTGTGGAAAACTTTCCTTTAAAAAAACAAATAGACCAGTTGAAAACCAACTGAAGTCATTGATTAGAAGGTAATTAGAATACCAAAAGCTTGCTAGCTGACAAATGCGACTGGCCTGGTATGAGATAAGTTTATAGCTGTTTAGAAAGGGCCCAAAAAGAAAAAAAAAATTAATTAGTTTGGTGTACCAATGAATCATTTTATTTATTTTTATATTCTGACGGGACATAAGGATAAGCTTAGACCTCTCTACTTAGTAATGAAAATGAAAGCAGCAGTGTGGGACACATGAGACGCCTGCTACAACTCACCTAACAAGGAACATTAAGTTTCAATTTCTTTTCCTCCTATTTTTTTTTTTTTTTTTTTTTTTTTTTAAAGCCATTAGTCGGAGACTTTGGTAGCCTTTTCTTTCCCCAACAGAAAGTTACAAAACAGGCATAGAGGCTCAAGAGTTTCTTGGGATATGACGACAATGATTTTCTGGAAAGTTACAGGGAAGAGGGAGTTTGGGAGGATGGGTAGCTCTCTAAAGAAACAGTATTAACAGCGCGCACACACACGCGCTATGCCAGAGCGGAGGAAGCATAGCAGGAGAGCAACTTGGCTCCGTCAGAAGCTTTGCAACAGCCTGAAACTTGAGAAGAATAAGAAAAATAGGGAACAGGGTAAGTTATTCAGGAGAAGCACGGTAGAAGAGCGTAAATTCACAAGGGTAAAATCAAACACCAAAGACAGAGAACAGACCCAGAGAACAGCAACATTAACAGGAAAGTATGTAAATTAATATATTAGCAAGACAATAATGATCCCTTCTCAGTGGGAAGGGAGCAGCTGGCACTGAGGATCAGAGCAATTAATACTGCTTTGCTTTAGAATTCACTGAAAAGAACCCAGCTAAGACATGGATGGACAGAAGAATAATGCCCACGGAAGGGGTGGAAGAGCTAAGAAGATTCCCGAAAAGAAGCAAGCCAAAGAGTAGTCTGGCAAGGTAGAAAACACGCAGGCTTATTTAACTGGCGGGTCCTGAGGAAATGCACCCAGGGTGTTTGTCAGCCTGTGGGGGAACATGTCAGCACTGCTAGAAGTTTTTGTTCAGCACTTGGAGAAAGAATGGCACTGGATAATGGGAAAAGAGACAAGAAAGATGTTAATCTTAAAAAAAACTGACTGAAACGTCCAAGGATAATAAAGCAAGTGGATGCAATTTCAATTCCTAGAAAAGCACTGGAACAAATTATCTAATTACATGTGCACATGCAGTGAGCAACCAAGATACCAGCAAACACCATCACCAACTCATTAAAAATGATCACATCAAATCAATCTAGTTTTTAACCCATTGCCATACCAGGACATAAAATCTGAGAGGCTTGGGGTCTGGGTTTGGTTTTTTTAATGGATTTTTTTCCCCAGTTTTGGTTTTGGGGGTGGATTTTTTTCTTCCACATTCAGCCAGGTTTGGAAAGGAGAAATAATCAGCCGCCGTGTGAAACGGACCAACCTCACGGGTCTTTGGGAATACAGGAGTTTATAACATGCCGTGAAATGAGTTCTCTTTAGTGTTTGACTTTATTTATTTATTTTACACTTGCTGTTTTCTACATTTGGATATCCCAAGCTGGCTCCCCACTGTGACACCAGCCCTACAAAGTATTTCTTTAAACCGCATGGTAAGAGTAAGATTCACACGGCACCCTGGGGTTCACAAACACCAGACGAATGTAAACACACATTTCTGTGTGCACACGAAAGCGCACTGCAGTGGCATCCAGAGCTGTTTTAAAAATAATTATCTGCATTAGTCATGGGGTTGAGCAAGGAACGCTTTTATAAAGGCAGAGTTGTCAGCTTCCATCCACATGCAGCAGAGCGTGGGGAGGTGCAGGCAGAGATCTAATCTATTAAGCCAGTTGATAAATACCTTACACCACTCAGTATGAAAAATTAAGCTGTGAACTATACAACATATGTGAATTATCTTCTAATTTTATTAGACAGGAGGTCACAGTACAATGTAACTGAGAAGGCAATAAAGCTTGGGTTGCAACTCCCAACAAGTCAGACTCTTGATTCACAACTAGACAAAGGAATTCAGTGCCTGCTGTTGGTACCACAGGCCTTCAAGGGACATCCATAATTTTTTTTGTGAAAAAAAAAAAAAAAAAAAATTGTTTGCAAGCCATTGGACATGAATACTCTACCTCGTCCTCCAAGTTCTGCCAGATCTTCCCTCATGTAAACCAAAATCTCTTTAGCTAAAAAAACCCACAAATAAAACACTGCAACAAAAAGTGCTTTTATCACGGTATTCATTATGACTACAGAAAATACTGCTTAAAAAACCTATGCCACCCAACCAACCTTTGATGCCCTTCCATAGGAAAACCTTTAGCACAGATGAGTTGACTGGCATCTCACGGGACCCATACAAAATGCCCCAAAACCCAAGACAGGGCCACAGATCCAGGGTGCAGGAGTAGCCCATTACAGGTCACCAATGCCCTTGAGGTGATTCGCCAGCCGTTTCTCTAAATGGCTCCTTTGCACCTTCTTTAATTCATCCCGTCATGGAGAATGGGGTCTCCAAAGACAAGGGCACAGCATGCCAGCCCTGGGGACAGGAACCAGGCAGCTGCTGTGCCAGGGGCTGGTGAAGAGCCTCTGAGCACTGCAGCTGCCTGAGGAGGGACACATGGACCTGGGGAAGTCCAGGTGAGAGGCAGGAGGCCAAGAGACTTTGGGGATCCATGGTAGGAAAAAATGGTGGGTGGCTGCCCGCTTTTCCCCATGAAGGAAAGGGACCAGCTTGTAGGCTGTGGTATCAGGCTGGGCAAACAAGGTGCAACTGGCAGGCCACCTGAGTGGAGGTCTTGGTTGCAAGAAGTGATGGGGACATCACAGAGGAAGATAGGAACACCTGAACGTTGTGGACTTTGCCCCAGAAACCTAGATACCTGAAAGTTATCAAGAGACAGAAAATAATTATTTAGATTCCTCTCTTCTTAATCGTCCCCACCACATTACCCTGGCCCAGTGCACCAAGTTCCCCACATCTAAACAAACCAAACAACTGACAACCACCGGTCACTAAAAAAAAAAACCAAACTGACCTCAGCTTTCTAATTGTTCCACCCCCAATAAATAACAGAAAACTAGCAAACCTTTTCAATAAACCCTCTAAATTATCCCCTTTTCCTTTAGCAACCACCTACAACACATGCACATAACTGGTGGCTGCATTGCAGACGCCATCTGTTCCAGCACAACACAAACTCTCCCACTTCTACCCACTCGGCATGACCAGAATTTAACACTGCATCCTGTGTGCGCAGGGGAGGCACATGTGTTGCAAGTGATGGAGGAGAGCAAACTGGGATGAGGAAGGGACAATCATTACTAGAGGGGGAGCAGGGTGCAGCTGAGATGAACCCTTCGCTTCAGAAGGATGCCAAGTTGGCTACACTCAAGAAGGGGGGAAAGAATTCATCCTGGGAGAACCAAATGTTTCACCGTCTTGTGAACTGCTTAATCCTGATGCAGCCACTCATCCCTATTGCTACCTTACCACCAGCTACAGCCAGTATATAATTGATTTTAGTGTGAAACTTCTATGGTGCAGAATTCCACAGAATATTTTTCCACAAGTAGGGCATCCCATGGAACATGGGTAAATCATTCTGGGAGCTGGCATCACCCCTGACACGGGCAGAGGACCGCAATTTTCCACCCCTGGAGGTGTTCAAGGCCAGGCTGGATGGGGCTTTGAGTGACCTGCTCTAGTGGGAGGTGTCCCTGCCCATGGCAGGGGGGTTGGAGCTTAATGATCTTTAAGGTCCCTTGCAACTCTAACCATTCTATGATTCTATGAATTTAGTCTGCAAGTTCAGTTCCCTCGTGTGACAGTTATGCTCTGGGGCTGTGAGCACCACACAGTGTTTGCACCTAACCTTATTCGTTTGGAGAACTGATATAAATAACCTCATCTCACACTATTGTAAACCAAACTTTGCTTGGCAACAAGATACAAGATGTTCTCAGTACCTTGTCCATTGGTTATGTATTCTCTTTTGCAAAATTTCAGCTATTACTACCTTTTTCCCCCCTGCCATAAACAGGGAATCCAAGAAAGCTAGCAAGGTTCTTGCATTAGAAAAGTGGACTTTTTTTTTTTTGGTATGAACTTTTAAAATAATCAATGCAGTTCCATGACACAACAGGATCACACCAAGAACAAGTTTTTTTGCCCAGGGTTTCACTTCTCTTTCCAGAAAGGGCTCTGCACTACGTGGGCTTCCTCTCAAGGCACATTGCCAGTGCTTTACTTCCAGTTTCTATGACTTCTTTCTTGCTTGCTATACTTGGATAATCCAGGCTCCATGCAATACTGTTCCCTTTGCACTTGGATGCTTCTGAAACCCTCTTGGTTCACATGGTTCAACTTCTGCTCTGAAAATGTCTGCTGAAATTATTTGTGGCACCATTTCTATTATTGAGCAGTTATTAAAACAGAGTACATTTACTTGTTCCCGTATTTAGCCTGACTAGGAGGAGGATGTCATACACCTGCTTCCTTATATACCATTGTTTGGCTGATTGTGCACCTATAAACTGTTTTGTCTCTCCTCTGAACGAGCTTGAAAGCCATTTGGAAGTCGGATTGCATTTGATAGTTATTTGCACAGCATCAAGCACCCTAATTGTATCAGATGATAAACTTGAATAATAATTGGTTTGATTAAGGAAACAAGACATGATACGTAAGTCAATCTGTTTAAATATATGCTGAATGCAATCATGACTACATAAAGTATTTTATTTTTCCTGTTCTCTGGCATCTAAACTCCCACAGATACCAGGAAATCACTTTTCTAAGTCATTATCCTTAAAAAAAGTCCTTAATCTACATAACCATCGTAATGACAAAAAAGCAAACAGTTTACACAGATGGCAATAAAGAAAGCAACATTCAGCATTAATTGAACAAGTAAATCTATGCATATATTACAGGAATCTGCAAAAGCAAACACTATGCATATCAATAATAAAACCAGGTTATATATAGATTTTTTCAATAGTGTGAATCAAGTTTTTACTTTAGTACAAAGATTACTGTGACACTCCTTATTGATATTATTTATATTATTTATATTATCTGCATTACCATCTTCATTTTAGAATCTCCCCATTTTAATTGTTTGTGGTTGAGATGTCAAACTGAATTTATGCCTTCTCTGCTTTTTTTTGAGCTACTTTCATTATTCATTTACATGTTCTATTTTTTATATACATATGCACACATACACACATATATATATATCTTCCTCTACATACACCCCCTTCCTATCCACTTGATAAAGAGACAGTATTTGAAAGTAATGTCATTTAAGCAAATCTTTAAGACTCCTCTTGTAATAGCAGTTGCTAAGACAGGGTTTCTTAGCTACACAGCTCAGGAGCTTTAAAGTATTTTCTTCTCTTTAAACCAGGCCAGTTCTGAGTACTTGCTGCTGTATCTGTCAAGTTGAGTAACAGCAGACAGAGGAAAATAACGAAATGACCTCCATCAGGTCATGAAAGAACAGACGACTTTATAGAAGGGAAGAAACCTTCCCACCCCAAAGGAAAGTTTCCCCTTGTCACAGGGACTGCAGCTGAACTGCCTGTTTTCCTTAGTAAAATTCTAAGGGGGGTGGGGAGAAGGAAGAGGAGGAAGAAGCTCCTTTCAAATTGTCATCCTCCTGCTTCTGCAGAAAGTCTAATCCCATTTTGGTCCTGCAAGGTTCCACGTAGCATCCTACACTCTGTTCAGTCCTAACTTTGAGCTGGAAGTTCTGCTTCTCAGTTCCTGCTTTACTCTTCAAAAGTAGGCACATTATTCACTGCATAAGGATGAAGTCCCACAGACACCTGGAGACTCTTGCCCACCCTCTGGCATCTCGTTTGATGCAGCAGAGATGCAACATCACAGTAAATTTACTGTAAGCCATTCTCACAGAGGGCAAAAATGACATTCTCTACTCAAAACACAAGTGTCCTCAACAACAAGATTTCTGAGGAATGCTTAAGCAAAGGGAGTAGATTTCCTTGTAATAGTATTTCTTAAACTCAAAAAAAAAAGCCCAGCAGCACAAGCAAAAAATAATACAGCCATGACTCTTCTGAACAAATAAGGACATTTGCAGCCAGTCTGGATACAGCAACAAGTATCTTTAAAGGCAAAAGGCACTTCAGTTTTTGGCATGTAACCAGAAGGCTTGAGTCACTACATCCTTTTAGGCTAAGTATTATACATAAGCAAGTTGGCCCCTTTCGAAACTAGCAAGCTTATGGTAACTTAGAATCTCTATAAATGAATGCAAAGCTCAAGAGCTACACTGCATTTACATTACATTTCATTAATTGTTCTGAACACACATGAGCAGAGCTATCCAGATTAGAGCTCAGGACCCACATACTCAAAAAGGACAAGAAATCACTTGGTAATTTGCAAGGCGTAATATTCATTATTTAATTTTAAATGAGAATTTATCAGGTCTAAAAGCTCAGGCATTTGAACAGACATAGAAAGCTCCAAAGGCCAAAGTTAAATTTAAGTAGGACCAAACTCATTAGCAATCAGCCCGCCTATGGTATTCTGTGGGGTACGTTGATGTATACAGTGCTGCTTTCCACACCCATCCTGATATTACCATCACCATTACTAATCCCCAGCTCACGTCACCACCAGTGCAACCTGAATGCCCCTGATACAACGAACCGCTCTGCTTGAGACAGAGCTAGTGCTCAGAAAACTATTTTTTATCTGTGCCAAATAACTTATTCTTTAAATTGTAATTGATGCATGGAAGAACTAAAAGCTCCCACTGTGGACAATGCTGCATCTTCCGTGGGTGGATGCTAAACTCAATGAAACAGGAAAAACAATTCAGAATACCTCTGCTTTAAAATAAGTATGTTGCAGGTGTACGAGCTCCCCAACAGCAGTGTCAGACTAACACAGGAGACTGCACGAGTTATGCTGAGCCTGGCCGTTTAGCATGCTTCAGTGAAGTACTGATGACCCTCATCCCTGGAGACGGACCTGGGAAACTGAACCTGCTCTGAACCCGAACCCAGAGATCAGCAGCAGTGATCTCAGTCTCCCCAAGCGCCTTCCAGTTATTCTCACATGATCCTTCTTTTTAACCAATGGAAAACTTAGAATTTTGTTATTCAAATGAAAAGACAAGCTTTCTTAGCAGGTTAGCTTTTGACATGCTACCAATGCATATTTATTTTTTAGTACATGGAAATCAATTTAGTTACATTATACTAGGACTAGCCAAAAAAAAGGAATTCAATCCCAAATCAAGATGAAATTAGATAGTTTATCATTTTTATGACATTTGTTAAAATATTTTACTTTGAATACTGTAAGGAACATAAGCTACATTGAGTCACTGCTTGAAAATTTTCATATCACTGAGATATGGCATCAGAAAGCTACACATGGAAATAATACACATATTGGGAAATACCAATATTCCCAATTGTCTTTGCCTGACATAAACTACACGACGCTTCTTCCATACTTGCAGCTTCCTGGTAGAGCACCCCATTCCTCCTTATGGTTGCCAGTACTGTCAGGATTTATAAAGGATTGACTTGTGCATAGGAACAGAATATCTTGGTGCTCCGCATTGTCTGAAATCACCCTGCTCTGTTAAGGCATGTTAAGGGCCTCTTCTCTCCACCAGCAATCAGCTGAGCAAATCTTGACGGTACAACCACGAGCTTGGAGTCTACTTCTGCCTTATCTCCTCCAAAAGTTTCTTCTGCACCCTACCCCACTAACAAGTTTCTAAGACACTGGTACACCTTTCTGTAAGCTATTTCAAATGGATTTCCAGCAAACCCTTCATCTTGGTAGCTTTCTATAAGCTCCTATAAGAGATTCCAAACTCCATGCACATCCCATGTCTGAGCTTCCCAGACAGCTGTTTTCTGTCTTGTACTTTCACCAAGTTTTCATTGAATTCATAGCTTCATCATGAAAGATTCCAGGCCTCAAGACAAAAGAAGTGCTTGCTAACAACCACCCCGTTTCTCAACCACTTCCCAAACAGTTTTTAAGGTCAATGCTCTATCCATCTGGTAGCACTGGACTCAATCTTTAATGTGTTTTCTATTTGGAAACTTATAAACTTGTATGTTACATACACATGTAAACAGAAATAATACAAGAATAGCATTTCTGGACTCTGGTTTGTTATGAAAACCCTGGAGCAACAGAGGCTGTAGAAGATATGACTACTTGGACACCACTGGTGAGTACCTTGGGGACATGGGAAATCCCAAAAAGGTAGTCTGCACATTTTATACATAGTAGCAAAAAAAGAAAATCTAGAAAATCTATGCTCAAACAGTTGTTTATGTGGCCTCGTATCTCATGAATGCGAAGGTTCATTGTCTAATTAATTGAGAAAATCCTCTTTTATAAAAATTGTTGCAAGTGAAATAAACCTAAGAATGTGTGGCTTACTTGGTTGCTTTACTTCTTCAGCAAGCTATTTATTGAAGAATTACACACTGTATACAGAGCAGACATTTCCCATACATGTTTTCTTGTTTAGACAAAATTCAAGCTGCAACCACGTGTGATTTTATTTGAAAGGATTAAAAAGGTCAGCAACTTTTTTATGCAACTCTTATTCTTTTCATGAATAAAGCCACAGTAAAACCATGTAGCCAAAACTGCTTTATTTCACCATTAGCCATATAACCAATAACCATAAAATGGTGACTGTAATATCTTTGTTCAAAACAGTTCCAAAACCCAAGAAAACTATACTGAAAACATTAACCAATGCTTTATTCCTATAAAAATAAAAAAGAAAAATGATACATTTAAAGAAGTGTCTACATTTTTAAACAATAAATTAAGCTTTGTAATATCAACATCAATTTACATTTCAAAAGATTTAAAAGAAAAGTACATCTTAGGATACAAAATAAACTCCTTACCTTCCACTTACATCAAATACATTCTTTTATTCCTTTAATGCACTGGCACCTACGATCTCAGAAGAAGAAAATATAGATCACTGCAGAAATAACCATTAAAAAAAAAAAAAAATAGCCAGAGCCACTGAATGGATATATCTTCCAAGCTTTTTCTACATCTCTGACAAAAATGTTAACTGAACGTATAAGAAAATATAAAGTTAGTGACTAGAATAATGAAATCTTTTGCAAACCTTCCAAAAAACCAACCAACCTAACTTCGGCTTTCCTAGCTGTTATGTAATTTATTCCAGTGCTATTAAGCATATTTCTGCATCAGTTGTAATGAAGGTCACTTTTAACCAATTGTCATTTGTTATTATGAATGCCTGGCAGATTTTCAAAGCCTTGATAGGACTGCCCCCACTATTTATCTTGCATTACTCTATTTCGGTTGCACAATGGAGTGTGAAAACCAAAATAAGTTCAGTTTAGTAGTCACTGCACAGGTCATGGGAATATAAGCATTGATACTTGTGATTTATTTTGCAAAATCTGGATTTGAAATAAATTTACATTTAAGTGCATATACTAATTCCCCACCTGATTTCTACAGACAGTAATTTAATTTCTATTAAAAACTCGGAAAGGAACAGTTATACCAGGTTATCATTCATGTATGTGAAGCTCTGAATTAGAAGGGCACTGACCAAGAGTAACTCAACTGCTACCATGCTAACCTGCTGCTTAATTGAAGCAAATGAAGCCCATGAAAATTAACACTGCTGGTCAGAGCCTTCTTTTTCTGGAATGGATGCAGGGCTTCACTGCTCTTGCAAACTCATGTAGATACACTTGACTGTACTTTAAACTAGACCACTCAGGTTAGATAATACAATTAAGGGCAATGCAACCCCACTATGGTCAATACAGACTGTTGATTTACTTATCAAAACTCCAGTCTCTTCCCTAAGGAAGGAAGCCTTTCTCCTTCCATTCTGCAGCAAGGACTTCTGAACCAGGTTTGCAAACAACCCTCTGCAAGAATGTTGAGAACTAATTTGGTTTACAACTATGTAAGATGCACTCACAGCAAAGAAGATAATTCTAGCAGCTTGTTTTTCTATTTCTTTTACAGAGAAATGATTTTTTTTTTCCCCTTGTAAAAGGTATAAGAGTGTTTTGTACAGATTTTGGTAAATATTCCTTGTTTATGTGAAGATTCGGATTTAATTTTTTTTTTTAAGGATGAGTTCTAGCTTAGCACAAGATAACTTCACAGTTAGCTCCAAAGACTTCCTGCATACAAAAACGCTTATTCTGCAGAAGGCTGATAGAAATACCCTAGACTGATTTCAGTTGGTAACTGATGTTAGCTAATGGATTTAATGCTGGCAAAGCATGTTTCCTCTTCGCATGCGTGGCAACCTCACTAACTATTATAACACCTCAGCCACATTCGGGTTCCATTTACATCTCAGAAAGACACCAAATGAAAGCAGCCAAAGCAATTTTTAGAAGGAAGATATTTCAGTTTTGTTTAAAGTCACTTAAAAGCACAAAGCAGTAAATGAGATAAAAGTTCAACTTAAAATTATTTTCTAGGTCAGTTTGACAAAAATTAAATACCATCAACAGCAGGGATTTACTGCTGTTGGAGAAACTGCTCCAAGAGACATGATGCATTTAAAACACTGAAAAGTGTTCTGCAAAAGGAAAGAATTCTTGCATTTCCTACCCCTACCTTAGCTGTTAAAAACATTTTCATCCTCAATTTTTTTTTTTTTTTTTAATAAAACTCTGGTATTATCTGCCCCAAAAAAACGTTTTCCTACATGCTTTTTAAAAATATCTTCATGATTTTTACCACTGTTAGTAGCACTGTTTAAATTCGTCAGAGAAGAGCTCAGTTCAGGCTGTTCTGAATATCACTTTGCACCTTCAACAGGTGTAAGTAATTGCCTTGAGCAACAGCAACATCACTTGGCTTGTCTGCTGCAAAGCCAGTTTTACAGTTGTGGGAAACCTCGAAGTGTTTTTAAAGGTAAAACAATGACAACTCAAGAAATAACATCATGAAAGCCAAGAAAGAGAAGTTGAGCAACTAACAGTAAACTGAAGTGTTTCATTAATACCTATTAAAATCAATGCTTTAATATTTTAAATAAGACTTTCATTAAGCATTCAAAACTTGCAGCTAACTCAAAATAATACATAATCTAAGAGTCTTATCCAAGTAGTTTGCAACAAAAATAGGAGAGTCAATAAATAAAATCCCAAAGCCACCTCTTGAGATTAATTTGTCTTTAAAAAAAAAAAAAAAAGACAATAGTCAGTGGTATCTTAACTGCAGCCAAAAATAAATAAAGTGTCAACAGTCCACAGTTTTCTTTTTCCATTATATTCTTGGTCCTCAACAATTGCTCTTGATATCAGCGGTCAAATCGGACCGCTAATGTAACAGGGTTAGTCTAAGCTGAGAAATTGTTAAATCTATCAATGTCACGGGCTACTTCTTTTCATCCAGAGAAATTTACATTTTTTATTTTTAATTTTTAAAAAAGACAAATTTCAGTGATTGTGGATACTATTGTTTGACACTTGTGCAGCTACTGACCAGCTGGAACATTAAATATGTTAAAGTAAAATAAAAACAAAACATATTGCATTAGATTCCTATATTTAAACTGTAATACAATACTATTGTTAAAACAGACAGTCATCTGAGATGGCTTAACACTATCAGTGTCAGAACTTAAATGCAAGAGAACCCATTTAATCAAAACATTATGTTTTATATAATGAATTAATCATTCACTTGGCTTTCAATTGCCTTTGTTCAAAGTATTTCATGACACAACTTTACCTTCTATATAGTTTCAATTAATAAATGCTTTTAACCAAGTTGACTAATTGCAGGTTATCAATTGAAATACAAACATTTCCCAGCACACTTTCTTTCTGGAGAGATTTTTGTGTGAATGAGTAAAATAAACTTGCACTTAAATGCTATATTTCAGGAAATAACAAT
Organism: Limnodromus scolopaceus; assembly: GCA_028565335.1. Lineage (NCBI taxonomy): Eukaryota > Metazoa > Chordata > Aves > Charadriiformes > Scolopacidae > Limnodromus > Limnodromus scolopaceus. The sequence goes on from JAOXNO010000013.1 coordinate 90,982,732, forward strand.
AAATCCATTATCAGTGAAATAACTATGTTTAAATTTTAATTAATTGAATAAGAACCGTGCATGTCTATTTTCAACATATTCAATCAGTGGACCATTTATGCATTTAGTCTGATGCATAAGAACACTATCTACAAGGAACAACTTTTGTTGTAAGACAGTATCATATTATGCTTGTAATAAAGCAAATGCATAGTTCATTAGATATTTCAGAACTACAGTTCTCAGTTCTTTTGAAATATAAGTATATTTTTTAACTAAGTATTGCATAGTATAAGAAAGGAGGGAAAAAAAAAAGAGAACCAACTGTTAAAAAAACCGAATGCCTATGAAGAGCTATTGCTGAATTTTTAGGTACATTTTGATTGCATATATTTCAGTACCAACACCTAAAAGACAAGATTGTTGAAAGTAAAACCCTGGATTGCAAAATAATTTGTTTGTGGTTTTGTTTTTTTGGTTTTTTTTTGCAAAACACCACCACTATTCAAGGTTTGGTTGTATTTTAATGTCTCATATTTCATACATCCTGTTACACAAAAGGCATTCATGGTTTACGGCACCGTTTTTTTTATTGTCAATACATGTTAAGATCTCTCCCTCCCACCTCCATCTCACAAGTACTCCCCTGTGATATTTCTGAAGACACTCTGAATAGGCATTTTAGTTACTTCCATAGCAAATATAAAGCCATTTAGTTAAAATTTGTGTAATTCTGAAGAGTAAATGTTATTGTATTTCACAGTGATGAAACCCTCAAAGGCTTATTACTCCCCTCTTCATCCACCACCATACTAGAAATTTCAAATATTTATTGTTGTGATCACACAAGCACAGGCAAAACTGAGGTTAAATTGTTTATGAAGGTTATAGAGAATCTTGACTTTTTTGCTATTTGCCAGTTGCTTGACAGTTAAAAATTTTGTGTTAGGAGTTTTAACTCCTACCAAAAAAACACCCCAGCCCCCAAATCAATCAATTCTGTCTTTTTAATTTCCTAATTCTTGTGGAAACAAAAGCCAGCATTAAGAAGATGTTTTCATAATTATGCTTTCATTGCAAGATCAGGTCTAAGGCATACATTATTCAGTGCAAAGTCATCACACTACAGAGAGAAGACAAAACCCCCCTTCATTCTCCCCTATGGACCCTGCAGGTACATGTGCAAAACCCAGCAAGACTGAAATAAAGATGGACACAATGTACAAGATACTTGTGTAGTTAATATTTGCTCTATGGTTCCACAAAAAAAATTAAATCAAATATTACAGATATTACTATTTTTATAGCTTTGAGTAGTCTTTCAGTGGCCAGCAATTTCAAATAAGTTATTAAAGTCCAAGTAAGATTTTATGAATGGTATTACCAAACCCATCTAAATTTACCAGAACAAGAGCAGCATTTGTTGTCACAATATGACGATCATCATCTAACACATACTAGTATAAGTCAAGCATATACCATGTATCTTGAGACTGGAGTTATATAAGGAATAAATTTACAGTGTTTTGGTATATACATATTCAACATGAAGAAATATAAATAACTACAGGAATATAGTAATAACCTTGAACAAACAAATAAACCTAAAGTTTAATCAAGTACTTCCCTGAAAGAAACAGATATCCCAAAGAGATGCTCTAAATATTTTTACTATTTATTTTCTTCCTTGCTTTTTTCACTTCTTGACAAACTATTAACTCTGAGTCATGCTAACTGCAATGCATGACTTTGAGGCCTGGTCACAACAAAACTTAAAAAGAAGAAAAAAGGGGGAAAAAAAAAAAAAAGGAGATGTTTTAACAGAAAAGCACACACACAAAAGGGAGGCTTTTGTTAACCATCCAGCAGACACAGATTCTTTAGTGCCCATTACTCCTCACATAGGAAAGACACTAGTTTTTCCTCACTGTTTAATATTCCAACAGCAGCAGGCAGCCTGCACTTGTGCAACACTTTCTCATGTACATTTTTCAAAAAAGCTTCCAAGCAACGTGTGCAGGTCCAGTATCATTTTATATTTGTAATCACAGACAGATTGAGTGACCTGATGCAGTTTAGCAAGTTGAGTGAACCAGAGTTATGGTCTCTTGCCCTCTAATCAAGAGGGTACCGATCCAAAATATTACAAAAACTTCAGTGAAAGAGAAATCTGGAATGCAGTATATAAGAATGAGCACAAACCTGCTCACTCTTTAACCTAACAAAGCCAAAAAGCTTTCCACCTTGCCAATTACAAGTCTTTTGATCAATAACCAGGCATCAGTAACCAGGTATCTTCTTTATCTGTAAAAAATAATGTAATCTGGAAGAGAGGACCAGACCTACAGAAGGTGAGAGTCAGCAACTTAATATATCTTACATTCACTTTTCAGCTATCTCCTGGGGAAAAAACATAGCCTGGTAAGATGCATATCGTACAGCTGTGGCAGTTTCTATAATGAAACTCCAGATATAAATGACAATATTCATAATACAAACCATAATTCTAAAATATACTTGAATATGTGTGTATATATATCTAAAAAGAAAATTATCTAATTTTCTCTTTTATACACATAAACATCTGGCTAATACGCCCCATAAAAATTTTTCCTTATTTAGGACTAATCTTTTAAATAACAAAGTTTTAAACAGTCCCTTAGAATACTTTTTTTTTTAACACTAATCAAAAATGAAGAACTCTCTCAGGGTAATCAAAAAGCACACACAAAATAAATTAACATGATACAAATGTGGTTATATTGTTCAGAAAGTCCAATTCTCCCATTTGAAATGAAATGGAGACCAGTGTACCTTAGGGTGAATTATTCAATGTACAAATTCATTCTCTCTTTCCATGTAAATCTTCATAGGAATTTAGCTGCATTCCCAAAAAGCAAGAAACGCAGGAAATTCGCAGAACTCTTGCAAAAGGGAGTTGTGTTTCACTGGATAAGAGCAGTTTTTGCTGAAGGGCAACAAGTCAACATTTTATCACTATCTGAACACTAGCAACACCTGTGCCCTTCTAAGCTTCACACCTTGAATTAGCAGCAACATATTTGAAGGGTTCAGTAGTAATTTTTCTTCCAGTATTGGATTAGACTACTTTGCATATACAGTTAGCCAAAAGTCTAGTACTTGTGTGCAACATTAATCCACATTTACATCTGAGAACTCATAAATGCACATGGAAACAAAGGTGAAAGAATCAAACCTCGTTTTAAGTTAAAATGTTTTCAGTCCACACATAGAAACAGCAGTGAAAAACAAGTATAAAGGAGATGGACAGCAGAAATACAAGAAAAATACATTAAGTAAAAACTGTAAGAAGCAGGTTACTGTTAAAGGGGCAAGTTGCAATTAAAACTGATGAACAGAAGATGTAGACTGTACCATCTGCATAAATGCTTATATGCAGCATTATTTTGCACATCACATACAGTAGATGTGATTTCTAAGTAGCATATTATAACAGCTGGCATACTTACTAATAGATTTATGGTAACTGAATACTTAATTTCTCCAGCTCTTAATGTACAGTGGTTATGCATTATCCTTTAAAGCTCTTCATCCGCCTTTTAGAAGTCAAGGTTACATTTCCATGAATATTTAGTGTCCCAATAAGAAACTTGCAAATATTCACCTTCAATGAACTTTCATACAATACAAATATATTAAATACCTCCTTAAGCTGAATCATGTCAATACTATTAGTTTTCTTTTTGCATTTTCAAAAGAAACACAAGGACCTTTGTAACTTAAAAAGTGAAGGGTGTTTTAAGGCAGTAAAAGATATGTATTAAGGTTTCCATGATTGTTTATGGTGTCTATGTGAATAAAGCATATTACACACAATTGCTCTCATATATTTATCTACATGACTTTGTTATACTGTACATGATTTAGTAATCTTCTTGAGAAATTTAAAGTGCCACAGTTCAAATGTGCTCATCTGTCTTTTCACGGGCTTCTAGTCCATTCTAGCTGCTTTCATAAACAAGCCCTTGCTTTACTTAAAAAACAGTCTTTTTAGGGGAAAAAAGAATTCATCCTTCACCGCTGTGCTAACTGGAATCCAGTGGTCGAACCAATCCTTCTTTGTAAACACGAAGAATAGCTTCACAAACAAATTTGTATTGACTCTGTATAAGAAAGAAAAAAACAAGAGCATTTATGGATGATTAATTAAACTCCTGATTATAAAGTAGTGTCTAATACGACTAACAGTCCCATTGCTTCCTTTTCTCCTCGATAATGACAGCAGAGGAGATACAAAGATGGAAGAAGAAAATCCAGCTCTCCTGGCTGTTTTCACAGTAAACAAAAGTAACATTTAGTTTTCTTTTACAGACAAGCGTTAAAAGTCTCAGACCAAGAAAAACAGAATCCCCAAATTGAAAAGAACACATGCTTAAATCTCAGGGAATAGGATTTATTTGTAAAAGCTATGCAAATTCATATGATTCTTCTGACTTTAAGTTCAACTAGTTAGTTATGCTCTTTACATATCTCATCTAATTTTTGGTGCTCTGATCTGATTATTACAAGAATTCTAAACTTGCCAATCCTGCAGTAACTGGACACATTTAAGTTATGTAACCAAAAATGCATTTAAAGTTACAACACAGGATATATATGTCCAGCTGTCTTGCTAAAAACTTTGTTTTAAACTACCTACACTATTGTAGAAAACGGAGTTGCTTTATTTTCAATTTTTGTGATCAGACCACACATCTTTTGTAACAGAATGGGATCAAAACCTTTGGAATGAATATTTTTGAATAGCAGCAGCCACGTTAATTGTTCTGTCACACAATCTGAGTTAATTTAGTTCTTCCAAAGTTTTCACAAATTAGATTAGTATCTCTTCTATGAATTATACTATTACAAAGACTATTTCTTCCATGATCTTGTGATGTACCTATTTGTTAAAAGCAATTAGCTTGTGAGCTTCTTTCTGAAAAGTGATACAAGGAGACTAGCACAGAAAATGTAGGCTGAATAGATTTTTATGACTAGCACAATCCCGAGAACACAAGATGATGGAAATCTAAAAGAATTTACAAAGATCAAAGCATACCTCTCCTCTTCTCTGAAAGTACTTTTCACTATTGTCAGACCCCCAAAATGAACACCTTTCTCCAAAACTCCACATCATATATTCAGAGAAGTGCAGCTTCCCACTTTCTAAATCCTTTTTTTACACCTTTGAACTGTTCTTCTAGCTGCCCTCATATGTCAGCTCTCATCAACTCTCCAGGAGCATCTAGAAACATTCCCCCAGTATCTCCCAAAGGACAGGGCTAAAAGATAGTGCTTGGACTGTGAAGGACCTTAGGTGACATTTAAATAGCAGTAGTTCGGAATGTTATCCTTGTCCATAACCCACAACACATTTTCTCTTAAGTACAGAAAAACTTAAGGAAAACTGGGGGATGAAAATTTTCTGCATCTTGATTTTCCTGCCTTTTCTTTCAACTCTTCAGTCAACTACTCCCACATTCAATATCACTCTGTTCTTTTGTCTTTATTTCTTAATTACCTTGACTTTTCTCTTGTTATTGTCATTTGCATATTTTTACTGCCTGAACAAGCCAAGTGTGATATTTAGCTCTCTGTTCACTACTTCTGTTAACTCCTTTGTGTGATCAAGGTACTGAACAAATAAGAATGAGCACTTCGGCATTGCTTCCTCTGACTCAGACTGACTACTTGTTTTCATTGCTCTCATCTGTTGCATGTATTCTTACTGCTCACTCAGCTGATAACCAGTTCTATTATGTATGTCCTAAAGCACAGCTTTCCATGTTACTTAGTAACTCTAATTTCTCTTTAATGGGACATAATGGCAACTTTTTTATTTTTTTTTTTTTCTAAATTAAAGTCCATACAGTTACACAAATTTTTATTGTAGCTCTATTATTTTGGTCAAAGCTTCTGTTTTGCTGTTCCTGATGACCAAACGGCAGGTCTTTCAGGAACTACAGCTTTCACATGATTAACAGCAGACACTGAACTGACCTGTTAATGGCTCTGATGAGTCCATTCTTACTTAACGAGTATGCCCTGTCTGATAATAACTCACAACATGCATCTGGTTATGCGTATCATCTTAGAATTAGAGGACACACACAATCCCCACAGGGCAGCTGAACATGCTTCAGGCAAGGCTATTACAACTGAACACAATCCCTAATGGCTTCTCCCAGAAGCCCTAAACTGAATATCAAATATGAGCAGTGGGGCTAGCTGGAATGCAGGCATGGGAATGCAAGAGAGCACCCAGGATAGATCAAAATGTTAACATGCAGCTCTTTGATATTCTGCTTTCTCACAGTTGAGTGCTTGCTTCTGTATCTCATTTACAGCACAGTATGGCAATTCTGCTCATTGGCTTTTCACAAAGGTGTCTGCATACTTCAGAAATAGCAAGTGAATTTAGTTTCACAGTATTGCTGCTGCAGATCATCCCTCCCCTGACTGTGCCGATTGTGAACTGTGGAACACAGCAAGCAAGGTAAAGAATCCTATTTTAGATACTCAGTTTTCCACACTCAGGGTCTGATTGTCTGTGCATTTATTGCTATTCCCCATATTCTTCAGCTAAATCAAACTGTAGAGTGCAAGGACAATTCCTGCTGATTTCGGTTTTAACAGGAGAGACTCGGCCTTCTCACAAGCTGAAGTTTACTTCAGGTTCTCATGACTGATTCTCAAAAAGATGACCATCTCTAGGAAGTTTAAGGCTGAACTTGCTCAGTTAATTTTAGAAACTGAGGGTCATAGACAGGTACAACTCCAGAAGTCAACATTCAGCTTCCTTAACCGTGAGGCTAATGTTTCTCATCTCATGACAACCTTTGTCATAAGCTCAGCTTCTATTTCTGCAAGGAACAGGTAGTGGGACTGTTCCAACAACTCCCTCCTCAGTCCCCATGCACTTCCAGGGAGTGCACTCACACTGCAATGACTGACAAGAGTCCCAGCAGTATGTGTGAACAATCTCTGCTCACAGAGCACTCTAATGTTACACAAGCAACCGTAATTCTTGACACTTTCACACCCTTTGATAGCACAAGACTTTTGCTCCATCTAGTCAACCATAATGTTGGCTCCTGCCGTCGTTAACCTGTTAATGAATAGAATTTGTTTTCTCAAGTTACCTATTTGCTTCCCTTGATCCAGTGGAAACCAAGACGTTTTCTTTTGAAGATGACAGACAGAAACACCCAATTTAACTGTTGACTTTGTGGGTCTAGACTCCTTTACTTCGATTTGTCATAGGGCATTTAGAACTCTGAGATAACCCACACTTAATATTCTGTCAACCTCTACTCAAGAATGTAGAGCCTTCCTCATCCTTCATCCTTGGTCTCTAACATCAATATGTTCATTTCCAAAGCTGACACAAAGTTGCCCGCATAATCTCAAATTGTCTTTGAACCTGTTCCATCTTAAAATCACCTTCTAATTTCATATTTCAGTTATTGATACTACCCAACTTTTCCTGACTTTTGTTCTTGCCCTTTGTTTTTCCCAACTGGAGTAGTGGCACAATTTAAAAAACCCAACCATATATTGTTACTATTGAATTTCTACTCCTAAAGTGGCTTCTTGAAAAACCACTTTCCCTCTTCAAATCATACCACAAACCCATTTATTTTATTTTCAGTTTAATAATTTCCTATAAGGCTCTGTAATAGAAGCAAAGAGTTATTCTAGCTTCTTGCAGAGAATTTAGACAAAAGGCCATGAACAGATGTTTGGGCAAGTCTGACCTTGTGCATTCTAACTACTTGCAGTGAATAGAAATCAATTATCTTTAAATGTCAAGGTAAGACATATTTACAAAAAAGTTAAATACACACCTCGCAAGCAAATCAGCCTTTGCCACCATGTTATATTATGCTTAATGTAGGAACCATGAAATATAATGGCAACTGAAGACTTATAACTAGATCACTTAAATTTTGGGATCTGTTTCAAAACCGGACAAGTGCAGAATATGTACAGAAAACGAGGCTTCTTCTCCATCACTTACTGATGTTTGCACCATCATAGCTCGCTGGTCTCGCATTTTTCTTACAATATCCAGCGGATAAACAGGTTGGTTTCTTTCAATTAAGCACATGGCTGTTTCCATAGTGACCAATACACCAGTGCGACCGATTCCTGCGCTGTGAAATGTAACAGAAAAATGTCTATAAAAGTAGGTTTTTGCAATGCACAAGATTCACATCACTATCTTAATACCAGGATGCTAAATAGGCTTAGAAATTACAGGAAGACCTTAATAAAATTAGAACAGAGCGAGAAGCTTATCTTCAAAGCAATTTCAGTAATATTTCCTGCCAATTAAAAAAAATTACAGATTTTGTATATAAATACAACTAAAACCTCACTTAAAGTAAATGGATTTTTAACAATTATAACTGCTTGCAATTCTAAATGCACTGGTTTGGTATTTTTGGCTAAATCAGGCAAGAGCTAACTGACTGCTTTTTGAGAGGCACTTGAACAGCAGAAACCCCCCCACTTTGCAGTACCATTCAAACTGAGGTTACAACAGTGGTAGAAGATACAAATGGAAAACAACTTTCATTGCATATTATCAGTTCTATGATAATTATGTGACTAAGCTATTTCACCAAAAGGTTGCAGGAGAAAGGGAGAGGAAAGAAACTCATCCTTTAGATACAGCACCAGTGCTTCTGTCCTCAACAGTGTAGGCTGGTATTGCACAGTTTAACATTTTCATCTAATTCAAGGAGTCTCCTGTCTTGCAGACAAACTTTTCACAGCAAAAGCTTATTCTAAAGGCTGAAGCAAATCTATAATCAGAATTTTAAAACAAAAGTACCTGCAGTGAACAAGGACTGGCTCATTCTCTACTCTCTTTGGCCTCATACAGGTCACAAACTCCAAAAAGTCCATGGAGTCATCAGGAACACCATGATCCGGCCAAGCAACATACTGGAGATGGGTGACGGTGTGTTGTTGTTCTGTCTAAAATACAGTAAGGTTTTCAAAAAGTGTTATGGCTCTTGTATTAATGTATTGATACAAGTCATTACTTTTCACAGTAAGCATATTCTGCAGGTGCTGTAAGATGCATATGACAGAAAATGTTTGTAATTTTAAAATTCAGAATGAAGTACAAACATGTAATTCTCAAGCACGCAAAAGGCATAACACTTTCTAAATAAATGAGGTACCAAACTCAACTTTTGTGATCTAACCAGATTTTCTGTTTTTTAATTTATTGACTTGACGCAAATTATTGACCTGAGGTAAAATGCTACAAGACTTATGCATAATAGTACTATATAATAGTTTAGAACAAGATGGAAGAAACAGCTGAAAATGGCAGAAGAACAATTCAGAACATCAAAATACCAGGACTGGTTGGACTACACAATCACAGACCAACAGGGTGATAATGAGACTATACATACACTATAATATTGGGGAATGCTATGCTTACACACTGGTTCAATTCTGTAAGGGGCATATCACCTCTTCAATGCAGCACATTAGGTCCTCCCTTAAAAAAAATTCAATGCCATTTCCATTTTTATCTCATTCTGCAATCCAAATCCATCTCTCAAAATTCAGCTGTAGATCTATTCTAAATATTCATGTCTGTGTGTACTTACAGATTCCGTTACCATATAAAGTTGCTGCAAGATTTGCTAGCTCTAGCATCTGTTAGATAACAATATATATAGCGTTCATACATACATATTCATGGTACTTATATGAATGATTTCTGTAAAACCCACAGAAGAACATTTTTCTTTATGGAAGCAATTTAATTAGTTAAAAGATTCTGTTGTGTGAAGAGCTCTTTTTTCATTCAATTATACCTAAAAAAGAATGGTTTTACAGAAGCTCTTTCAGTTTAGTTCATTGTTAACTTTGATTATGAAATCACTCAATCATCTTTGCCTTCAGATTGGGCTCAGCTGCCATGTTACAGATGTAACCAATGATTAGGCTGTGAAGGAAAAAAACCTAAGACACTCCTGAGCTCTGCTGCATCATGCAATGAGGATGTCTCAGTCTTTACAAACTTACACAAATCTTGACATTGTTCCTTTATAAACAGTTAAACTGTTAGCTGCATTTTATCGGTGTCCGTTACCAGACTTTTGACAACCTATTGAAATAAAACTGTCCTTTATCACTTTATTGCAGCCCAGTAGGCCAACCATATCCTGGGCTGCATCAAAAGAAGCATGGCCAGTGGATTGACGCAGGTGATTCTGCCCCTCTACTCTGCTTTGGTGAGAGCCCACCTGGAGTTCTTCATCCAGCTTTGAAGTCCTCAGCAATAGAAAGACATGGACCTGTTGGAACTGGCCCAGAGGAGGGCCACAAAAATGATCAGAGGGCTGAAGCACCTTTTCTGTGAGGAAAGGTTGAGAGAGTTGGGGTTGTTCAGCCTGGAGAAGAGAAGGTTCTGGGGAGACCTTATTGTGGCCTTTCAGTACCTGAAGGGGGCTTTATAAGAAAGATGGGAACAAACTTTTTAGCAGGGTCTGTTGTGATAGGGCAAAGGGTAATGGTTTTAAACTAAAAGAGGGTAGATTAAGATTAGATATCATCAAGAAATTTTTTTACAATGAGGGTCGTGAAACACTGGAACAGGTAGCCCAGAAAAGGTATGGATGCCCCATCCCTGGAGGTGTTCAAGGCCAGGCTGGACAGGGCTTTGAGCAACCTGGTCTAGTGGGAGGTGTCCCTGCCCACGGCAGGGGGGTTGGAACTTGATGATCTGTAAGGTCCCTTCCAACCCAAACCATTCTGAGTCTAAGAAGAAGCATAGCCTTTTTCTACTCAGCTTTGCTGTCATTATGCAGTTGAGCTTGATCAAATGATTGCATTTTAAATTTTTCTGAAACGCCACAGACTGAAAAAAAATGAAAACATGACCAAAAAATGTCATTAAAAAGTCCCCTTCTGCAAATCTGTGCATGCTTAATCAAAACCTCTTCAAAACAGAAGTAACACAGCAATTACATGTAAGAGTTTGAACTGATCTCTTAAATCAGAGACATTTGAATTACAGTATTCAGGTGAAACAAAGACTTGATTCATTCCAAAATTATCCAAGAGTGAGTATCCAGTCACTTTGCATATGCTTCAAGAATTTCAAGCCATGCATCATGGAAAAGTGCCAGTGGCACACCTGAGAACCACTGACAGTGCTCTGTAGCATCAAAAGCCATTTTAAAAGCTCAGAATAGAGGAAAGAATTAATTCAGTAATTCAGACTCAAATAGAGAATTGCATTTTTTTTTTTTAAATAGTTCATAGATATTAAGTGCAAAAGGCATGTTACATAAGACTTATTTGGAGTAAGAATACATTGTAAGAGCATGCACTTAGTCCTCAGGGCTACTTCTTTTGGTGTGATCATCTTTATTTTCTGTTATGGGCCCTTTTTGTACCTAGAGATCAACATAGCTGTTTGCTAATTATTCCAGGCATGCCTCAAGCTTCAGCATAATTTTCTCATTATGTGTGTTTTGATATCATCAGTTTCAATTCTTTTGGTTGAGCTCTTCTGACATGATTGAAATTATTAAAACTTGACAATTACATCACTCATGCACAAGTATTTTGAAATACTTTATTTTTTATTAGTGATTTAAACCTATTGTAAACAGTAGTTATATTCATACGTGTTAGAACCAGTTTTTTGAATTCTAAGACCTTTACATGCCATGCAGAAGATACCAAATCAATACTCTGTCAATATCCAGATTTTTTAAAGCTATTTTTAGTGCTGTTGGTATGGGTTTTTTTTAATATAAAATCTTCAAGGTTGTACACTCATAATGAAAGTCAGGTTTTAAATTCAGGAAGTGTCAGCCAAATACCACCACACATGGAAATAATTTGCACTAAAAGACCATTACAGTTACTAAAATATAGCACTCGTACATCAAGAAAGTGCTAGATTCATAGGTATTGGTCCCATAGTTAGCCCCACTGTACATGTCCTATTAACAATAATTAAACACACTATTTTTGCCAAACCCTGCTTCTTTGTATAAACTTAGTAATGGAAAATTAAGAGATAGTTTCTCGCTATCCTCAAGTTGCTGCCCAAACTGTTATTCTCTGCAAGTCAGCTTAAATCCTTTCCACAATTTTTTTTTTTTTTTTTGCACTGAGGTTTTCAATGACAGTCATTATTGTAGAACCCTAACAATTGATAAACGTAGAATTTATCTTTATAAAATCTGGCTTTATCAGCCCGGTTTTGTAAGCCTAAATTTACAGAAAGTGAGACAGCAAGAGTTGCTTATTGCCTGGATGCTATTTTTACCCATCTTGAGGTTATCCACCTTGTTATTCCTAAAATAATAATTAATTTGTTGCACTCACAAAGTTATTTCAATTTAATTTATGGATTTGGGATTTCCATAAATCAGCTTTAAAATGGTGGATTCAAAAAAATAAGTCCTTACAGACTCCAGTGACACTTCTGGATTATGTAATTTGCCCTAGTTATCATTGGCAATTTGGCCAACATTTAGCCATTCATAGCATTGACCTACATTTACTTGGCAAGCAGCTATAGAGGTCTAAGACTATCATATCTGTCCCAAGGAATTTGCTACTGTCCTTCTGACAATAGTTATTGTTGCTGCCAAGCATCAGCCAAAAAAATGTACTTGCACTTACCCCTCCAGTGCAACTTCAAGACACCTTACTGCAAAAGCAACTTCATTGCGGTTAAGCTAACATCCTAGATTTTTGCTCGAAAACACAAGGTAAAGACACATGGTCTTTTCTAATAGGTCTGCCATTGGGATTGCAACTCCTGACACAGTATAGGGCTGTTGGAGATAATGCTTCAAATAGCTGCTGTAGTACTTGCAAAAAAAACCCCTGAATCTCACTGTCAAGACCTTCAGCCACAAAAATATCCATTCTTCAGAAAAATATTCATTTTTCTGTAGTTTTCAGCCTTGTTTATTATAATTACATGAAAAGGCAGGCTTCCTTATTTCATTCTCCTAAAGTGACTCCCCCTAACTAATAAAAGAATTGAGTGTTATTCAGAAAATCAACACATACAGCTTAGAATGATAATACTCATATAGAAAGAAGGAAATATAGGCTTGAGAAGTAAACCTTAACTTTGACTTCTTTTAAAATCCAAGCAATTGATTTTGTATTTCACCTTTTTAGTTAATGTCCTTTTTGGTCTAGGTTATAATATAATCTTCAATAAAAAAAAAAAGAAGTTTCACCACGTAGGACTACATTAACCTTGAAATGGCCCTATTATCTAAGCAGGAAAAGCTATGCTCTTTGCTAGTGAGCTTCACAAGCGTACCTTGAAAGCTGAGACTGAGTGATCAGGCTTAAAGCCTAGTTTCTGAAGAGCCTCTAGAGAGAGGCTTTGGTAGCGCCCCATTTGGCATGTCTTTGGACTGTTGTTCCCATCTTATTATGCTTCTGTACACCCTTGCCATAGTACTTTTGATCTACTTCTGTTCTTCAGCTCTTCATTATTCAAACCCAACTCGTTTTCTTCTACCATGAGTGTTTGACAGAACAGAATATGTTCAATGCAGATACCTTTAAAATACCTCTGCAGTGTGACAGGTTTGTTCAAGACATTTATGAAATGGTCCAATTTATGTAGCTCTCTTTGTAAATAGAAAATATAAGATCTTGTTTAATGTGCAGAAGCAAAAGTTTCAGCAGAACAATCTAAGAATCTTTAACATGAGCAAACTCCACTTTTCCACCCCCAAACTGTTGCATGACACGTATCTGGCAAAATTCAAATGCCATGGAAAACCTCAGCCCAAACAATTAAGATGTGTAAAAATTAGAGATCCTATTTTCAGCTGCTTATAGCAGAAAGTGCTGGCAGTGTAGCCATTTACATTGCTGCCTTTGTTTCATCAAATATCAACTTAAAACAGTCACTACAGGGCCTACATGCCAGTCATTCATAAACATAAAGATACCAGTCATTCTTCATCTTGCAATTTTACCTCCCTTCAATAAACAGCAATACCCTTTCTCAGCAAGATAAATTTATGCTTAATTTTCAATGTGTTTGAATTGCTGCATGAATTTATTTTCTTTTTCTCCAAGACATTCCCTCGGTCATTGTGATATGCATGGGAAGTGATAGCTTTAAAATTAGAAAGAAGCTTCTCTCCCCGAATCTCTCTATTTACATTGTCATTGTCTACACAATCATGTTAAACAGTCTGCACGATGACACAAGGAATTGTTTTAATTACCTTGACCTGGGTTGTTTAAAAGGGGCAAGCGTTCTCTTGTGATGCTCATTCCTCATTCATTATAGCAATACCATAACTTTTCTTTAAAGAATGAAATGCAATCAATTTTTAAATATCTTGATTTTTTTTCTTTTTGTTTTAATCATTTATTTTAGTTAATAAAACAAATCAGGTGGGAGAATCACAGGGCACTCTGGAAACAACTAACAAAGTATGGCAACAACTAATGTAAGATGTGGCAGAATAAAGAACCTAAAACTTGCAAAATCAGTGTTCTTCAAAGTTATGTGAATAATTAGCTTCAGCAAGTATCATCTCCACAGCCTTGCTAAGTTCCATGGCTAGGTTCTAGTCCTACTTAACTGATATCAAGAAAAAAAAGCTTGTTTAAAGGCAGGGGAAACTAGGAAACTAATGGAAAAAGAAAGGTTCAAAACATAACTGAATGAAATTGCTGAAATTTAATGGGCAATGATAGGTTGTAAGCCAATTATCTTATAGGAAATTGAATGAAAGTTTGCTTCAGGCTTCCCATGATATTTTAAATGATTAAAAAGAAACATTTATCTTGTTTTACAAAATAGTGCCCTGTGTGATGATTTTTGAACTCAGACTACACCATTTATTTCCTTTGGTCTGTTTGTTCTAGTCCTCAAAGTGTTGCAAAGCTTTTTTTAAAAATTAAAAAAAAAAAACAAACCACAAAAAACCCAACCCCAATCTCAACCCCCCCAACTTAGTGCTTTATTTGCTTTTCTTTCATTTTGCTACAGGATAGCTTTCAATCTTGTTCTTGAAAAGGCAGGAAATTAATCCTTATTTCATTTCATGAGGCTTAGAAAGGTTACAAATATTTCACATTTGCAGTAGTATGCTGATTTTCAATTACAGGTAAAGAAGCGCTGAGTTAAACTGCATCAGAAAAATCCTAAGTAGTTTCTTGTTCCTCAACTCTTCTGAACGAATATATACGAATGAAAGGCCAAGGGCATAGTTTCATAAACTTCTCTTTTGAACTATTTTCCCCAAAAGGCAGATTTGAAATCTGTGCAACTTAATTCACAGAAAAATCTTTCACAAATATGCCTTTCCAACAGAAATCAAGTCTCTTGTGAGTTTGGAAGCTTTATCTATCTCACTATTAAAAGCTACTTGTCTTCAAGAAGACCAGTCCAATGATGCTCACATTAGTTCAGGGAATAATAAAACCCTGGTTTGAATTCAGATGACTCTTTATGTATTCTTCAAAGAACAGAACAACAATATCTGTGAGCGCTTGTACATATAAAGCTTTGCAAAGTCTACTCAGACACAAGATGCCTCCAGAAGAATACACATGGTAAGCTTTAAGAAAACAGCTCAAATGACATGGAAAACTAGGAGATACTTCAGTGTTTCAGAGGTCTTTTCCTATGTTTTAACAAGCTACAAAGTTTTTTTATTTCCATCTGAAATGCCAAATGCACACAGAGCTATCAGTTATTAGGATCATGTATTTACAGTAGGGACAGCTGTATGGACTAGTGAGTGTTCTTTTGAGTGTAGCCACTTTAAGTGTACAAATAAGCTCACCTTTAGTGAAAAAACCAAAACAACCTTGCCCTCAACACATCAAATACACATCCACCTAGGACTAGCTTCAGCATGCTTCTGTCTAACCTAGATGAAATCCATGCAAGCATATGCCTTTGCATTAGAAATGATGCTCTCAACTGAGAGTTATCATGAGAACTTACACATTTGAACATCCTTGTAACTTTCACATTTGCTAATGTGTCTACAAAAGCACATTATAGTCTCGCACAACCTTTATCTCAAAAAGAATTAGCTTGTATTAAAACACCCAAAAAGCTGACTGTCCCACTCTCATTAGAATTTTGACTTATCACGTGCTAGTAAATAGACACCTGAAGTGAAAACACATACTGAATACAGTCACCAGTGCATTTACTCAAAATTATGAACCGGTTTGATAAATACTAAGAACAATAAGAAAAAGAACAAGTATTTGAAAAGGGTAAACTAATATTTACATAAAGCATTAGCTAACCAAAATTAATTGGTAATCAACTAATTTGAGTGACAGGAACTACAAGTTTGCCTATGTATACTCTGCAGTACTGCTTTAATGAGGTTAATTTCTTCAAGTTTATCCCTTAGAGATTAATTGGCTGAAAAACAGAACCAAAAATCATCCCCGTCTCTGACTGGATGGTTTCTCATAGCTAGAGACTGAAACACTGCAAACCGTCTTAACTGAAAGACCTTTAAGTATTGGCATCTCACATGTTTATGACTACAAAGGAAATCTTAACCACATTAAAACAAATTTGGATGCACTGTCAAGTGACAGATTCAGCTACAAATCTATGAGACTAAAGGATTGGTCATCTTGCTGTAAGAACGTCAATTCAATGTTACAGTTTAAAACAGATATTTCCTTTTTCTTACTACCAGCAATTCTAGTAACAGTAAAAATCTACTTAACTATACAGAAGTTTAAAAGATTGACTAATATTGGAACTGTGAATTAGCATTTGGTCAGTACACACTGATTTCTTACATGTGTATCTTACAATAACACAAACCCTTCATCTTTTTAGAAAATACTTGTGACCACAGAATTTTGGAAAAGAGTTGAAAATGTATAGGTAATATAGGAGAACTTACAAACAAAAGCCAAACCCTATATTCAGGTTCTGGGAAGTCTAGATGTCATCTGAACACAGATTTTACAACAGAAGATGATATGCTGATATTTAGCTTTCTCTTCACTTTATAGCCCTTCCATTAACATAAAGTATTAACAGCTAAGGAATATAAGTACCTTACATAAATTGAGCACATTTCAATTGAGATTTACAAGGATTTATTTTCTTTTAAAATCTGACTAAAGATGTGAAAAGGAGCTGGCGAGATTCTGCACCCTCTCGCAAAACAACACTATTACGATTCCCTTTTTTCTTAGCTGTACTAGCTGCATGTGCCATTAACCAAGTGACCCATATTTCATCATTGAAAGAGCAGTTACTTATAAAAAACTCTAATTGAAAATCGAAATGCTTGTGAAGAGTCAGTGACTGCAAAACCATTTACAGAAAAGCAGTAAACTTTATGACGCTTATTACAGTACCTGTACAGCGTGATCTATTAATGTGTAACGGAACTTCAAAAAGTGTTTTTGAAGAAGCTCTAAAGTATTGTACTTTGATTCATATGATATATATATTTATGAAAATGCGTGTATACATATACACAGAGATGTACATGCTCAGACACAGAGTCTGTATCTATCTATCTATACATATATGCCTTCAGCTTGCTTGGGGATAATTAAAGATAACAGATATTTACCTCAACGTTTGTAATCAGCATTTCTCTAACAACATAAGCAATTGTACAATCTTCAGAGTGGCATCTGACACGAAAGTTGCCATATTCCATTACATCTGGTGGATCAGGCCAATATTGATGACATTTGGTCTGTAAAGAAAATTAAGCACACATCAAGACTACATACAAGCAATTTTGTTTCCAGCCTCCCTTCCTGTACTATGGTTCAGGGAATCCAAGAAGTGGTATAAAATCTATTCTGGTTTGTTGGTGAGGTGTCTACATCCAAATTGGAAAACAACATGACAAAATAGGCTGAATTCTCTATAAACTTTTGTTTTAGTCAGTTATAATAAAAATTCATGTAAATTGGACACGAGATGCTTTCTGTCTGATATTTATCTTCAATAGCTAAAAGAACTTCTCAACACATATTGTAGGAGGAGAAACAGATGGATTTATTCCATCTTAAGAAAAGTGTAGGGGGCAAATTTATAACTAACTTCAGCCACCTAATATTAGGTTACAGCAAAGACAGAGCCACACTTTTCTTGAAAGCGAACAAAGGACCAGACATGACTGAAAAAAAAAGATATAAAACCAGAAATTCTGGTTAAATCTTGGCAAAAAATTTCCACGAGGATGGTCAAGGACAGAAACAAGATGCCTTATGAAGCTGTGCAATCTCCATCTACGGAAATCAAAACTTAACTGACATGACACTGTGCAACCTGCATGAAGTTCAAAGATGCCCCTTGCTTTTGAGCAGAGAGGAGTGGACCAGCTATCTCCAGAGGTCCCTTCAAACCTGAATTATTTGCAGACTTTGAAGCAAGATCATGCTGGAATGCAAAAAGTAGCGTGAACCATCCTGTCTCCCTCGTTCCAACACTGCAGTCTTGTGGCTGAGGGAAAGAGCAAGGCAGGCTCCATTTCTGGAGGCCCTAAGAGATAACTCATTCTGCACAGAGAGAGGAAGCAGGAAAAGAAATGCCCAACAGCACTGTCATCCCTTAACACACACCCTCCAGAAGTTCAGTGTGCCTGATATTTGTCTGGCTACTTCCATAAGAATGGTTTCCCTTCTCTTCCCCCTGAAAGCAAATGGCGAAGGTAATGAAATCACCCTAACGAGATTACTTCCCTAAATCAGCTATTAGTTTGCAGTTACTTCAGTTTTTGACAGGAATTCACTGAATGGGAAAAACATATTCATCTTTCCATTTAATTGTATTTTGTGTTTTAAGGCAAACATTTTTAAAACACAGAATAATGCTTAGAAACATCACTAGCAAGAATACTATATAGAAAGTTATTGCAGGCACAATAATCCATAGTAACTTGGTCACATAGTGAAAGTTGCCCTTCACACTTTCTAGGGAAAATTGAGCTCAGAAATGGGAAGAACCAGTGAACAACTGTAGTTCATGTGAGTGTCATTTGTCAAAGAAATGTATATTTCTTTTCTATGCCAGATGCAAGACTGAAGACAGATCTCTGAAATGACCAATTGTATCTAAATGCTACAGTTATAAACACAAGCCCAGAAACATACTTATTGATCCAGGAAAGTGTAATTTGCCGTCTGCCTCACACAGGTTTCATGCAAGACCATAATGACTTAATCTTCAATTCTACCAACATGTGACAGGCAAAGTCATACATGCATGACAATGTACCTGATATACTGTACGTGCAATTTGAGGTACACCAAAATAGAAGTGAGAGCTGAAGTGGAATACAATATTAAAATTACATCTATGAAATATCCTATATTTTCTAAAAGAAAGTAGATTAAAAACCACATACAACCATAAAGAACCATTTTCTCTCTTGCCTTCTGCTGCTGATAGTAAAAGTCTGATCTTCGGATCCCTACCACTCTACTGCTTATAGTCTTCCTTTTTCTGGTTCACCTTCATAAGGCATATAAGATAGGTACATCTAGTCAGTGTATATGTAACTTTTGTAGAAACAATCCTAATGCCAATATCTACTAATTTTGAAAGGTAAGCTTAGAGTAGTGCTAATGACAAAGTTTGCCACCTCATTTCCCATCTAACCAAAGCCTGAAATGTTGTGGAAGAGACTGAAATTGAAAAAGCATTCCAGTGAGATACTAGTTCACTGAAATCTTTGGCCACTGAAGACAACTCAAGTTTGCCCATCAGCATAAAGGTTTCAACATTTCATCCCAGTTATGAAAAAATCTCATCTTCCACTTCTGCAACTCCAATCTGGTAAGTAATTGGCAGCATATAAGAAATATAAGCAAAGTAGTTTCCAAATACAAGTCCACTGGACTTATGAGAAAGGCATATTAAATAAGAAGTTCAACTGAGCTATAAGGAAATCCAAGGGATTAATAAAAAAACCATCTTGACAACTCCCCAGACACTGCACTGAAAACTTTACTTAATTGTGTGACCACAACAGCTGAGCTATAAATGTCCTCTTCACTTCCTATACATTTTAATAATAATTGTTTCTAGCTCCAAAAGAAATAAAACAAATTGATATTCCCATCACGTTTATATTTCAGCTTTAGTTAATTTGGACTCTATCAGCTTATCAACATTATCTGTGCTATCACTAACATTTTGTTTTGCCTATTGCTTCTCTCTAAACTAATACAGCATTGCAAGAGCTGAAAATTTTTAAATGTTAAAATTTCTTAATTCTGCCTTTCTTAGGGCTCAATTTTTAGTGGCTTGAAATCCAAATTTTAAACATTATGCCTGAAACTTCTACTGTAGTAGTTTATTTGTAATACTTTCCCCTTTAAGCCAAAATAACACATTTATTTCTAAAAAAGGAACAAAGGGGGTATGGGGGTATGGGTGGTTTTTTATCATATAATACAAATCTTAACACCATTGAAAAGGGATATTCTAGAATGTAAAACCTCCATGGTTTAGGAAAAAGTTTAGCATTTGGCAATAGGGATACCCTGCAAGAACATATATCTTCTTCTATCCCTGAAAATTCATCCACAAACTGGGCAAGTATAAATCATGTTTGAAACTAAAGAAAACTCAGAATAAGTGTCTGGTGTATTAAGGTACCAGCAGGGTGGTTAGAAGTTGGCGACAAATCACTTTGAAGGTTCCAACTCACTGGGCAAAGTAGAGACAAGTACTAACCTGTGTTTGTCCTTAATACAAGGAAAAGCAAACAGGAAGCTATAAAGGGAGTATTTGTGTCAGATGATGTTCAATAATGTCTGTCTCCATGAACAACTATGTAACCTGACCATGCTTAAAATCTGTTGCTTTTCAGCTTTCACACTTTCATACAATGATAAATTATATTGTTATTTAACTGTCCTAACTTATGTTTAGGACCTCAAATACTCACTCTCTTGCTTTCCAAAAGCATCTTTTTTTGACGTGTACGCGAGATAAATATGATATTGCAGGCTAGATCACAGAGGAAATAAAGATAAAGGCTACACTGAAGGCATACAAGAGTCATCATCATCTCCACCTCTTAAAAAGAACTGTTCAGTTGGCAGCCTCTGTAACTTTAAAACCAATCCCTTTATGTACATTAAAAATCTAAAAACTTCATCTTTAAAACTACAAAGGATACATTAAATCAGAGAACAACATAATACACCAGATACACTAAAAAATAAAACAGTATTATTCTGAAATTAATGGTGTGCTAGAATTTATTTAAACAGAATTAAAAGAATTATCACAGCAATCCTAGGAAAGAACCTATGACACAGATAAAAGTAAGCAGGTTAAGTTCTGACCACCAGCATACTAAAACTAGAAAATATTGTAATGGCAGACTCTTGTTTGAAGCCAGACTGCAAGCTTTGTTCAACTTGCTCAATGCCTCCAGACGACTGCTTAAATCACTAGGAGAGCAATTGCCACATGGAGCCCAGCTCTCAGGGGAAAAAAAAAAATGACAGCACATAGTACCAGGCTGATCAGCAAAACAGTCAATGCAGTGATCTCTGTTTATCAGACAGCTGGTTTGTTTTCAAATCATAACAAAAAGAAAATTGCAGAGTATCTGTTTCTCTAATTCAGAAAGCCTGGTTTTCAGAGAAATGATTCAACAGAAGAAGATGGCCTATTTTAGGGTTATTTAATCTTAACAATGGAAAAAAAAGTTTAAAGGCACAGTACATTTCTTCAGCATACAAAGAACCTGAACACTTACCCGTCCTCGTTCAGTGAGAGTTGTTAACATGATGATCAGTGACAACTTGTGATCCCAGACTACTTGCCAGAAGTGTGCACATGTGTGTGGAAGAGGCCCCTGAGTAGCAATGTACCTGTTCACAATGCTCGCAGAAGGAATTTCCATCTATAAAGAGAAAGAAAAATCCTATATAAAGTTTGCTCTCCCTGCTCAGGTACTATTATTCTTTAATTCATCATTTCATTCAGAGTTGAGGGAAGATTGAGCCAACAAGCTGAGTAATAAGACAATCAAGATCACAATTTGTTATTTGAAAAATCTTTAAATGTTTAAATTAAACCAGATGCCTACTATAGATACTACAGTCCTTGCTGAACTAGGAAGAGATGATTAATAGTGAAAACGTATTTGAAAACTTGAAACTGCTAAGCTTTCCAAATTTTCTTTAATATTTAGTAAGGAATAATGGCAAGGTATACCAAAGGTACACTAGCAAAAGCTGTTTATTGCCTGATAATAGACACAATAAGTTAACAGTTAATTCTGTGATTTAGGTGTTTAAGTATCAGGCACAAACATATATGTATTTTTCCCCTCTTCTCCCTGTCTCCCAGTCTACACATGATTAGGGCAATCAGGGCCCTGATTTATCTTCTGGACCCTTCATAGCATAGTTGGTAGGCTGTAAGTGGTTCTAGAGGGAAAAAAGCTTAGTTTTAAACAACAGGAGACAACTGCAGCATTTGCAGTATATGGAAAGGTAAAACAATTTTTACTGATTAAAGACCCTGTACATATCAGTATAGCTCATGTTTGCATCTACTGTGTATCAGGATGGTCGCTTGTTTCACAAGAGACACTTCATCTTTTACATTATGAATCTTTACATCTTTTATGCTTACAGATCTCAAAAATAGAAAACAAAAACCCCTTATTCCTTAAAAAGCCTAAATTTAGCTGCTGTTGTAATACAGAATGTGGTCAAATGCAGGTTTCTGTATGACTTACATTCACGTAATTCGCATTAATGTAATCTTCATCTCCTTGCAATATTATCCTTGTGGCATCATCTGCACACAAAAAACAATAGAGGGAAATCAAATTAACAATTAAGGGGTATGCTTCCCTCCTATTAAGTCAAAAAACTGAAGAATTGCAGGTACAAACAGCAGATACAAACCAAAAAATATAACCTTTTAGAAAATAAAATGAGCAATTATATGACTTTGATTATATAATGAAATATTAATCAAGAAGCTCAATACAACAGCTTTATAAGCTATCATTTAGACGATAAAGCAAAATAGGCAGAAAGAGTGCACTTAATACTCACATGGTAGAACATCTTTGTATCTGTTCTTGTCCATATTCTGAGGTACCTTTGCACATGTAACAGCCAATCCTGGTTTCTTTCTATAAAGTTGCTGCAAGACAGAATGAAAAATGACAGGATTTTAAGGGATGTGATTATGCTATAAACACACTAAATAGAAAACAAAATATGCAAACTGAAAAAAATACATTATTTTATTTAGTTTGTCTTGTAACAAAAATTCTGCCGCTCCATCTCCTTCAAATTCACCTAAGAGAGTTTCTGTATTTAACATGACAAGAATTTCTGTTATTGCTACCCCATCATCATATCTAGAAGAATTTCTAGGAAAAAAAAAAAAGAGAGCAAGTGTAAGAGTCAATGATATAAACTGCTTCCCTGCAAGGTTGCTTTTTTCTTATAAAACTGTGTGCCAGAAGGAAAACAGAGGTTAAGGGCAGAAGTAGTGAGCAATAAAAGACATCATAAGGAAAAAAAACCAAAACAGCTGCAGACTGATATTTTCTGGAATCAACTGCAATACAAAAAATTCAAACAAACTTCTGTTTTCTGGACTAAAGCCATCACATTCAACCCTGGAAGTACTTGAAAAAAAAAAAAAAAAAGAGCTTCAACATATCACAATCTCTTAGCATGTGACTCCTCTTTTTTGGGCTAACCTTTGTCTTGCAAACTTTATTTGGAGTAAATGTAGGCATACAAGTATAACCAAAAATAAACTTTAAGGTCAAAATGCATTACGTGCATTGTTCAAGACAACAAAAGGTACAGAGGAGGAAAAAAAAGCACCCTAAAACCAACAACAACAACATTACACAACTACAGTTCTTCTGTATTAAATATACATGAACGTAAATTACAACTGAGTTATTAATGTGACTGTGCTAGATTTTTATATACTTCATTGCACAGGTTGCCCAGAGAAGTTGTGGATGCCCCACCCCTGGAGGTGTTCAAGACCAGGATGGATGAGGCATTTAGCAACCTGATCTGGTGGGAGGTGTCCCTGCTCATGGCAGGGGGGTTGGAACTTGATGGTCTTTAAGGTCTCTTCCAACCGGAACCATTCTGTGTTTAAGAAAAAGCATGGCCATTTTCTACTCAGCTTTGCATAACCAGGGTTTCTCTAAAGTTGCTACAAATGTTTGGATCCACAACAGTAAAACAAGCACAAACATACATATACTGTACTCCCCTTGCCATTAGAGAAGCAGATACATGATCTTTTGGAATTTCTTACATTAACACCAAAGGAACTAATTTAATAAACTATAAAACATTTTATTAGTCAGTTTTCTATGGCATTTCTGACTAACACATTGAAGAACATGAAAAACATTAATTCATTAATTTATACACTAGTTTTCCAAGTCTCATCCTATACACTGGGGACTCTCACCTACGAAGTAATCTGTCCAAGAAGTAATCATCAGTGTCTTATATCACCAGTGAGAAATACCACAGAACTGGATATTACAAACATAACAGAATCAGAAGTTAACATTCCAACACTTTCATATCAACCTTTAAGAGAAGATGATGAGGTCAAGTTGCTCCTGTTATTCCATGAAAGACGGCAACACACAAGAAATTGAAACCCTAACTTAAGGTATAAAAGATGTTTTAGAAGTGTCACTGAGCTGCATAGAAAAAGAAACAAAATGCAAGACTGATCTCTGTCAAAACCCCACTATTTTACTCAAAATAATTAAGAAAAAAAATATTAATTTAGTGAGGTTTGGCTACTTGAGCTAGAAACCTGTTCATTAAAACACATTTTTTCTCACCAGATGATGTTTTACGCAAGACTGATAACTTATTCTTCTCTATACTAAGTAATGAAGGATAAAACTGCTGGGCAAGCCACATTCTTGCTCTCTTGAGAAAAAACTGAATGGGAACAATGAGATTTCCAATTAATTAAGCCACTACACTGCTTGTTGGTCACAGCTATTGGTCTATATTAATGGCATTTGAGATTGAGGATTACCTACCTCAAACTGAATTAGGACGGATCCACTTTCCAGCCCTTTCCTTAGCTGCTCCATAGACTCCTCCAGTGTATCACCACCATATTCAGAACAGACAGGAAGAAGAGATTCTGGGATATTGTGGCAATCAGCTTCATCTTCTGATTTAGGCTCCACAAACTGCTTAACTACTGAAAGATGTATTGAAAATTAAAATTGGTTACATACAGCATTAATGTGTTTGCAATACATACTAACTTTACCAGCTTGCAATAACAAAGTTTGCAAAGACAAGATCTCTGGAAAGCACACAGCTACACGTTTGACTGCATTTCTTTACATACTATATTACTATGGAAACTACTAAGAGTAAAATGTCCTTATGAACTTTCAGAAAATGAAACTCCTCAAGATGTCTACCTATGAAAATGAAAAACTTGACTTCCAAGCACAAAGAGTTTTTTGCTGCAACTTTGCCCTGCAGAATGGAGTGCTGATTAGGCTAATGAATCACAACATCCACCATGGTAAAAAAACCAAATGGAGTTTTGCCAAAAAAAGTTTAGAGCACAATTAATGGAATATCTCTATAAGAAGCTTAGCTAAATTTGAACCCCCAGCAGCAAAATGAACACAAAGCTACTTACAGTGTAGTCCCTTGCCAATTATCTTTTGCAATTTCTTATGCTAACATTGAAGGAACTAACTTAATAAACTGTAAGAAAAAAAATAGTTTTCTATGACATTCCTTGCTAACATGGTGACAAACATTAATTCATTAATCTCCACAGCAGTTCTGTCTCTATGAATGGTATTGTATCACCAAGTGTGCCCAGCTGTGGCTCTCCTCTGCAATGATCAGAACAGCTTATACCCACCAAACTTCAGAAAACAAGGAGCTGTTCATACTCATGCCTTTATAAACAACTGGCATGAGGCCACAGGTTATCTTTTGCTAACAGCAGACTTCTCTTATCTGCAAGTAGGAAGAGGACCAAAAGAGTTAAGGGAAGACTAAATACAAGCCAGTGGAAAGGCCTACAATAATAGGCGCAGGACTGTTTAGGGAAAACAAGACCAAAAGCACATCTGTCTTCCTAGAAACACAAGAAATTTTAAATAAAGTAAATGCTACAGAAGTACATATCTTTTAGGCAGTTTTATTCCTTCTTGTTTCCCAGTGATGCATAATCCCTTCAGATTTCTAAGTCTTAACGTAATCAGAAACTCTGTGCAAAGCCCTTCCGTAATCGTGTGTGTTAAGGTCTTAACATAGCTCTTAAGGAAAAAAAATAATAAACTAGAGGCTCTTGGGATCTGCATGTGTTTAAAGAAGGAGCAAGCAAAACTGAGCTAGATTGGTCCCCCATATTTTAAATATGCAGGCTTGTAAACCCCTGCATATTTCAGAGATTGTATCTGTTTGATGGCAGCAGATCAGCAAGCAGTCAGCACCTGTTAAGCGCAGTATTGTCAACAAAGATCTACTGTAAGAATGGAAAGCAAGAAAGGAAAAAAAAAAAAACCAAACACCAAAGAAGCTTATTTGATTTCTTTCATTGTATAATTGTGCTGGGGAACTGCCCATGGGTATTCACAAACCCACAACTGGGGATTTGTGAAATTATGCTGTATTTACAAAAAAACACCAAACAAAAAACACTTTTGTAAGGGACTATTTAATCTCATAGATTTTTAGACTTAAGAAATTCTAACTTGATAGATCTCTTTGTTGCAGTGGTAAGAACCTATATAGTTAAAACTACTTGTACTACTAATTCAAATGCAGGGAGATATAGTTTTTAGCACAGACCTATTCCCAGTGCACTGAAAACACATTTATGTAAACAGAAGAGGGTATACCACCAAGCATAAGAGCCACAGTCTCAAAACCATTAGAAGTGAATAAAATTAGCCCAGTTACCTTTCCGCCTGACCAAAAGTGCAAGCTCTCTCGTGTGAGATTCTCTGCTGGCTTTTATGAACATGACCACCTGGTCATGCGTGTGCTCTGAGATATCTCGGCCATTAATTAATACTATCTGATCACCTTCATTCAGTTTTGGAATGCATTTATCAGCCTGTTTCAAGACCAAAGAAACACATTAATGTCATTGCATCCAGTCATGTAAGCAGGAACACATCAGGATATTAAGTTCATCATGTAAGCAAAGACTTCAGTTCTCCTGACACGGTTTCATCTTCTGTATCAGAAGTTCTATCAAAGGATTCAGATCTAAAGCTGTCTTTCTTGTTTCAAAGCCTCTCAATGAAGATGAGAAACAGTTCAAACAGCATATTGACAGTCATAAAAAGAATTTGTATTTATCAAACAGCCATCATCAGATTGCTCTTTAAAATCAGATTTCAGACCTCAAGCCTCTAAACCCACTGGTTACAGCCATTTGCAAATGAATTTCTGGAAGAAGTGTTTTGGGCACATAAGAACGCACGTCAGTTTTTATGCAGTCAATACTGAGAAGTCCAAACATGATTTTGATGAATATAATTTAAATAACATGACATTACCCAGGCATGCACTTTTTAAAATTTAAAGAAAACCATACACATTTCATATTTTGTTACTTATCAGGTTCCTATTTGGTGGACATCAAACGATATCTACAAATAGAGAACATTCTTCCTCACTTTATTCACTGAAAGCTTTAATAAGAAGGTACAGGTAAGTACTCAACCTATGATGTTTGAATTCCTCACAAATATGGGGTATTTTTTTTTTGCTACCTGTGCTGCAGAGAACACTAATCACATCTCACTAATTCACCATCTCACATGAAAACTTACATTATGTCTTGTCTTGGACACAACAATTTAGATTAACCACTGGCCTTTTTTTTCCTGTCACACCTCTTAGTGTATTTAGCTCTACATCCAGTGCAAAGTAAGATGATACTGCAAAGATGATTACTAGACTAGAGCATCTCTTGTAAGAGGAAAGGCTAAGAGAGCTCGGAGCATTTACCCTATAGAAGAGAAGGCTCAGGGAGGATCTTGTCAATGTATATAAATACTTGAAGGGAAGATGCACAGAAGATGGAGCCAGGCTCTCTTCAGTGGCATGCAGTGACAGGACAAGAGGCAATGGGTGCAAACTGAAACACAGGAGGCTACATCTGAACATCAGAAAGCACTTTTTTAGTGAGAGTGACTGAGCTCTGGAGCAGCCTGCCCAGAAACGTAGTGGAGTCTCCCACCCTGGAGCATTCAAAAAACTATCTGGACATGGTCCTTGTGCAACTTGCTCTAGGTGACCCTTGAGCAGAGGGGGTTCAACAAAATGTCCTCCAGGTCCCTTCCGACCTTCTGTCCTTCTGTGATTCTGTAACATGAATGTGCAGGATTCTACAGGCTTTGAGTGTCAAGTAGTGTAACAATTTTATTTTCACTGCTAACCTAATTTTTGTCTAGGAAGTACCCAGCTACACAAGAGTGATATACTTATATATACACTCCATTTCGTTTGTTATATGAATGAGACATAGACCTTTACTGTTATTCTCTATTCATAGTTGTTCCCTGCATTTCCTTAATGCCAGTACAGGTTCCCTGAACTTTATTCATCCAATGTTATTGGCCCTATCAAAAAAAAAAAATCACCAACCCCACAAATGTGAACAAGATGTTCTAATTAGACCTGATCCTTGTTATGCCTTGCACTGATGGCTCCTAAAGCAAGTTTATCAGTGATGTACTGTATTACCAAGTAAAAAGTATGAAGAGATGGAAAGGAGAAGTGATAATGAAAGAGTCAACAAGAAGAATAATGCAGAATAAAAACAAAAAATAGAAGTAAGAATATGAAGAAGAAAATAAATTGAGACCCATTTGTGTTAGAGAATAAAGTAAAAGGAAAGAAAACTTGAGACATATATGAGTGCCACAAAACAAATAAAGGAGAAGGAAATAAGAAAGAGAAAAGATGTATGCAAGAGATAAAAATCCCAAGCAGAAAAGCTGCTTAAAAATTTAAAGACAGAATAGTTTCCCCCAACTTTTTTGAAAGAAATAAGAAATCAGAAATAATGAAGAATAGGGAAGATTAACAATGATTAATGAAAAGGACAAATGTAAACAGAAGAAGAACGGTAATTAGGAACACCCATGGTGTTCTTTAACACTGATTTAACTAGGTATTCACAGCTCCCCAAAAACCTTCCTTGCCATATATTCTACAATTTACAAAGGCAAGACTGAAGACTGCAACTATGAATTATCAATTGATTTAATCACTCTGAAATATTATTGTTTGAGATATATTTCAGAGAGAATAATTTCTAAGTATTTGAAAAGATAAGTCGCATAAAGACTGTATCAGGTCAGTCTGGAAGAGTCAAGAAGTCAACAAGAACGTGGAGGGAATGGTTTCTGATCTCCCATATTTGTGTATGATTTAGATTCCTTGGCTGGTTGCTAGGTATTATTCTTTATTACAAAAGGAGATTAGTATCTTTGCTCAAAGAAACTTTATTAATCATCTGACATGTTAATGCCTCAGCTCTCTTACTTGAATCATCTGACTATATAAAATATATCTTGAAGGAGAATTAATACCTTCTATGTAAGCATAATTTGTAGATTTCTCAGATACTGAGCTTTTCCAGACAATTATGTCAAAGGCTTCCCGTCCCATTGACACATCCAATGTTTCATTTTATACTAATCACCCTGTTACTGCTCCAAGAAGCATGCATACTATTTTTCAATGAGAAACTCTATTAAAAAAAAAAGCCCATAATGACTTCTTTAGTGCCTTAGGACATTAATACTGTTTGTGAAAAAAAAAAAATCAGCATAGAACTTTAGTTAAAAAAAAAAAAACAGATGCAATAAATGGTTGTTCTTTAGATATAATGCTCTCCTACAACAATTTTGGGTACTCTGTCCTACAATCTTTCCGACATATAGATTACTGCTGTATTAGAGGGTAACTTTTAAAAGATCTTTAGCACATGAAAGGGAAAATATTGCCTTATTTTGGTTGGCAGATTTTATTCCTCTACTCCTCAAAAAATATGGATCTTTTTCTAGGAAAGTGGGAAAAAGCGACCTACAAACCTGAGAAATAATCTTAGCAATTAATATTGCCAAACAGCATCCCTGAGGACAATTTACAGGGTAATGAGTGAATATAGTAGAAGTTAATAGGCAAATACAATGAAGGAAAGGCATCACTGAGCTAAAATAATGTAAAAAATGTATTCCATAGACTGCTTAACTTGAACTTTCAAATATCGGCTACATTTCATTAAACAGTCTAGAACTGGTGAAATCTAATTTATGGGAAACTATAATGTCAATGTTAATACTGCTATGCTCCAAAAGTAAGTATATTTTTTTCTCTTGCTGCAACATGTCATGATTTCTATAGCACTACTGTTGGATATACCACATAGGATAACTTTTTCCAATTTATTCCCTGACCCTTGATAACTTGCTTACTTGGTGGCTTAGTAGGCTAGAGAGCTAACTAGTCACTTACATCTATGCCTATGCCACTAACTGGGGACACTTAAATGAAGTGTGGTCTTTTTCCAACACAAGAGGAAAAAAAAAAGCTCAAAATGGATCAATACTGGTAATTTCCCACTACTCTTTTCAAATAATTATTGTAGTTCATAAAGGAGTGCTATGCACTGCATAAGTCAAGCCACAAATCATAAATGTGACAAAAACAACTTCTCAAACAATCTGTTTTAGCTTGATTTACATCACGACATGCAGACATCAGTCCTGTGACTATCAAATTTCAAAAGAATCTACAAGACACAGAGCACATTGGATTTCTAGGATTAAGCGAGCAATATGTCCTATCAAGTTTGCACTCAAATTATTTTATGAGTTGAGAAATACACTTTGGAAGAAGGTGAGTGAAAAAAATTTGAGATAAGACAGCATGCGTCAAAAATTTATGTACTAATTTTTTTTTATAAAAAAGTCATCAAGACGTTATATTACTATTATTTCACAATTCAACAGAAGAATTCAATGGATGCACTGATTCTGATGAATGTTCCACCTAGTCCATAAATATTTCCACAAGCAAAAATCCATGGTAAAATGAAAACAGAGCAAACATATTCTGCACCCCTTCTTCCCTGCCAAGTACTCTCCCATTCTACAAATATTTTTAGTCCTAAGGATTTCCTCAGCTTATTGTGGTTTGTCTATTCAGTAACTGCTTGCCAGTTTTTCCTCCCAACTATTTGTCTTCTCCTGACTACCAACAAAATTATTTTAACTACACAAGCCTTTATCAAGGAGTTTCACAGGTCTACTATCCTATGCATGAAGAACTTCACTAAGCACGAAGAACCTGACTTTCCCTAACTTAATTTGGTAGCCTGAATTTCTTCTACTGGAATCCCCTGTGCACAGTCTCCTAATCTTGCAGATCTCTACTACATCTCCCTTAAACTAGTCTTTTTTCTAGGCTGCAGGGGTCCAGACTACTCACTTCTTTAATGAACACTGTTTTATATCTCCAGTCATTGCTCTTGCCACTCATCAGACATTTTCAGTCCAAGATGCACTTTTTGAGATGACAGGGGGAAACAAACATGCTTTTTACTGGTATCTTGTTTGGCTAATGCTTCCAGATCTTTTCATCTGTGGTTTAAGATACCACTGGTCAAAGCAATTTCCAAAGAGAACAGCTCAGCTGCTCTCTCACACTGGTTATGGGTTTCCAAATTCCTACACGTATGGACCTGTGTGAATGGTGGAGAAAGTAATAAAGGGAGGGATTAAAAGTATTAAGAATTTACTTACAGGTGATCCTGGAGTTATTCTTGATACCACCAATGGCATTTTTTGATCTACACCACCCTAGAGGAATTGCAAATAATAAAATCATAAATATGTCATTATAACAAGCATAAGCAGTATTTAAAACAAGCAATTTCTTGTTTTTGTATTTATATGAACTTTATGCTCTGTTATTACAGGCAGGGTTAGAAAGATTGAATTTTCACCAGTATGCAGTGTCTTTAAATCTACCAATTTCCAGTAAACTAGATCCAGTGTCTTTGCTTTGCCATATATTTTAATAGGCAATAAACAGTTCAAACGCAGCATTTATTCTAACCCTACCCTTCAAGCAAGCCTAATTCAACACTTGAACCTGAAAGATGAACAGTGTTCTTAGATGTTGCGATGGACTGCAAGGTATCAGGTAGGATCAAAGCTCCAGACAACTGTACTCCCTCATTCTCTTTACATGACGTTCTATCACTGTCCCACCAATAAATACCCAAGGTGAAAAGATCAAACTTGGCCCCAATTTAGATATTACGGCTACTTTGCCCTACTCATCTGCTTTAACAGACTTTCAGTGAGGGAATACAAAAAGATTTACAATAAATTACCAACAGCAATTTCGATTTTCTTCATAAATTAATTTTCACCTTTCCAATGATTTTTAATGGATATATCCAAGTGGATAGCACAAACTATTTAATTTGGTTTATAATACAGAGGTCCAATTTATAAAAGTTGATGCCTTAAATTAGACCTCCGAGTTCATATCTAAGCAGCCAAATAGGCAGTCTGCTTTGGAAATGTGCCGTGCCCATAGCATATGCAACTAAAAACCATGGAACTAGTAGAGACTTATTTCTCTAAATGTTGCTTTAGCATTTAAGGATTAGGCTACCACTTCTAAAAACTCTCAGTCCATAAGAAAGTCTTATAGAATATACTGCTTTCTCCAAAGCATTGCATTAAAAATGAAAAATAATCATGAAGTGCAAGTAAAGCATCTCTATAAAGCATTTATAAATAACTAAAAGATTACTGTATTACCTTTAGATTAAATCCAAACTTCCCATCTTCATCTGGTATGATACGCACCAAAAGTAGATCTCCCTCAATTAGGTCATTCTGAAATACATAGGAAAAACAAACCAGAACTTGTCTAATTTTTAAAAGAAAATAGCAGCAAATTAGAAAATAGTGCCTCCAAATTTACGTGTGCTGAACAAGAATACTCTATGTAAATCCATGTTTAAAACAGGAAGAAGCTAAGGTTACAGAATATACTCATGATAAGCTTTTAAATTGTAAATATAGCAACATACATAAAAGCAAGTATGTTCTCTGCTTGCTCTGTCCTAACACCGTTAGTTACTCTCATCCTAGCTTTCTCAACTGTTGGCTCCTATTAAAATTTTCAGTGTGTTGTCTTTACTAAAGGTCACTTAAAAGGAAAAAGTGTTAGGTGCAACACATTTGAATCAATTCTGGTCTAAGAAATATAAAGTGACTGCTTCTTCCCCAGTTTTTCTCCTGCAAATGGGTGCATTAATATCTTTGCAAGAGATGCACCAGTCAGAAGGATTAGAAGTTGGCAGCAGCTTCTGGACAGGCAGGTTAGGAAGCTGCTCAGCATCACTCTGGAAGAGGCTGTAGAAAGGGGAGGAGCGGTCCTCTATAATAATGCCAGCAGAGAGCAGCTGCTCTCTAGCCAGCTTGGAACTCAAATCACGATGTTTAGCCATCCTAAAGAGGGGATGCCTGGGATAAAGCAGAGTTGTGTCTGCTATCAAGACATATGGCAGCTTCAGTTATGTGATCTGTTCTTGGAGGAATAAGATTTAATCATGTAAGTATTCCCATTCCACTAGGAACTTTCTCTGGTGATGCTTCCAAAAACCTGGGCACTATGGAAATCAACGTAGTTGGCAGGCTTGCCTATCATACTGTACACAATCTTGGATAAATCTGAGTAGTAAGACAAGATTTATTCTTATTACTGCATCAAATATGCTCTTCCTGGAATATAACCACACTTTTTGTGGGTTCCTAATCTACAATTCAGAGCTACATTTAGTAATAGTTCTGACTTTAAAAGAAGGCGATTGAACATACCTTCTCACAGTAGTACTGACTGGAATCTTCTGTTGAGTTACTTTTTGTAATGTTGTCATATGTTTCTAAGAACTGTTTATCAACTCCTTCCAATGGGTAAGAGCCAGAAATGTTACCAACTCCATTGGGAGACTGAGCCAAGTCTTTAGGTGAGGTATGGGTCAGAGAACTCCGTGTTGGACTGTTTCCCAATACATTCCTTCATTTAAAAAAAGATAAATAGTTATTACAAAGGTATTATTATCCAGATTTTTTGATCAAACAGTAAAACATACAAGTATACTACACAGTTTAAAAAGGAACATTATACTTATTTAACATCACATTTTGAGGTGCAGGGTAACAGGATGCGAGTATGATCTAAGCTTATCATTTGATCAGAAGGCATCCAGAAGAACGGACAAAACATTTTTAGCAAAATATTTGGATGTTAGCCATAAAAAGCACTGTTGTTGTGGTACAGAAAATCACAGTAACAGGAAGAGAACTGAACCCCAGGGGAAAGGCACTTCAGTTGCCAATCCTACCCATGAAAACCTTCTGCCGTGATTCCACTCTCATTCTTGCAAAGTACTTCTTTTTCATTTCTGCCTCTTATGAGTGCCATCTTAATCTTATCCCTTCGGGAGAAGGTACTTTTCAGAAAAGCCATGGTCAATTGTCACAGAAATAGTGACAATGAAAGGTTTAATGACAGTTAATATATTCTGTCATCAAGGAAGCTATAACCATGAAGAAGGACCCAGAATCAAACGGGAGTGCAGACCTGGCCTAGTGAGTGAAGAACCTTAAGATTCAAGGATAACAAAAATAGGTAAGTAAATGAACACTTGAAATCTTATAATTGGTCAAATTGCCTGGTTGTGTTCCAGGACCGTTTGAACGTTTATTTAGCTACATGCCCTCTTCAGAAGAGGATGAAATGCTCTGTCTAATAACACTAAACCCCTTCTTTAACTGGATCAAACTCACAGATACCATTCATATGAACAGATCTGTCTTTATAAATACTACATCAGACTTTGTGAAAACCTCTGTCCTAGGGAAAACCAAGGCGTAGCTCAGATGCTATTTCATATCACTAACAGTACTGCTCATGGCAAAAACTGAATCCTAGCTACTTGTATTACCCCACTGCAGACAGACCTTGCACTTACATGATAGATCATCATGCTCAGTGGCCGTACCTCTTACAAGAATACTCTGCACTGCTACTGACAGCCCAGCACTGCAATGAAGCATATGTGTCCTTGGAAGTACACGGGCTTTTAGTTGTTTATTGAAGTTTATCCCTAAAAGTAACATGAAATTCTCACAGGGTTAAAGTAGCAGAAGTATATGCAAATAAACCCTGGCACTGAAATTCGCAAATTCAAACATTTATCTCTGCTCCGATACTAGTCTAACTAGGTATGTGAACTTTTCTGAACCATTTCCAGCAGCCTGCTAGCTGTCAATGAAGTCATACTACACTAAAGAGGAACGTAGATTAGGCTTTTAACATACAGGACTCGCATTGCGGCAACCTATAATAATTCAAACACTGATTTCTCAGCTTGTGGAAATCTGAGTGCAACAAACAAACGTTCTGAAAGATGCCATCAAGCAAACTTATTCTTGTCATAATATTTCTTATGTTGTTTTTATCCGACAGCTTCCAGGACACTTCACGACTCCTTTGAGGTCAATGATAAGCAAGTAGGAACACTGTACACGTAAATCCATCCTAATAAATTTTTCAGAACACAGTAATTTAAAAAACAAAACACATTTCACTTACAAATTGAGATTACAGATTGCAATGATTTTTCAGGGTAGAAAAAAAAAACCAAAAAAATGAGAATTTTTTTTAGTTAATGTCTTCTGGCACTATAAAGAGAGTTACCAGATAAAATTGCCAGTGGTTTTTTGCATCATTAAGCTTTCAGATCAGTTTTTAATAATTTTTTTTTTATTTTGGTTAATAGTGATTAGGGGTGTATTAAGACTTAAAGACTTTCCACATCTGGCCCAAAAAGAATATTTTTTTTTCACAAATCTTTACAGTCTTAATTGGTTTATACAGTTATACAAGACCAAGATTTTGAAAAATCAGTTCAAGTTGTGTATTTTATATATCTTAAAGCTAGAAATTATGTAGTAGAATGTTCAAAGTAAACTCACTTTGGTGATTCTTGTTCAGATGACCTGTTAAAACAAACAAAAAAAAAAAACAAACCACAAACCAGTAAATGAACATAAGTTAAATCTAGAGTTCAGTTCTTGTTTTCCTCAAATTTAAAAAAAAAAAGCCTGCCTAAAAGCCAAAAGGTGCACTCACAGTAAATTAAAGAATACTTAATCCTATGCTGAAAGCCTAAACCAGACAATTATGGAACATATGAAACACTCAACAAAAATCCCGGGCCAGCTCTAACTACTCACTTCCACTTTTGGCACAAGCCCAACTACAAACAACACATATCTGCTACTGCAACTTAAACTACGTTGGAATTTACAGAGACAATTACTTAGCAAGACACTACATTATTTAAGAAAGTTTTAGATGCAGATCACAATGACTACACATGTCACTGTGTTTTGTAGAAGTCATATGTGGCAAAAATCTTTATGTGTAGGTAACAAGAAATGAGCGTAGGCTGCTTCAGAAACATGAATTTTCTTACACATTCTCATAATGCAAGAGCAGAACAGATGTTGACAGAAATCTTTAAGACGAAGCATAACTAAAGCAGAAGTGGTTACACAGATGAGGACAACCTAGCATGGAAAAGAAGCAAAAATTTGCAGTACATGGCATTTTCTGAGGCTTTCAATTAACTTCATCAGAAATCACCTGAAACAGTGAGCTAAACTACATTACATCAATTAAAACAATAGGTGTGCTACTAAGATAAATTTGAAACTACAGGTTACCAAAAAGATGCTTGCAAAGCAAAGTAAGTTTAAGGCAGATGGAATAGCTTTACAAATTTAATTCGGTAGTGACCAAAAAACCTGGAGTGGTATAAGTCTGTGCTGGAAAAATACAAACATGCAGTAGTTTGGTTTGAATGTGGCATTGCTGAATTGTCAAGTTACAAGAGGGAATTCACAGCATACAGTTAAATTTTCAACTACTATTCTCTAAAGCAACCTCAATACTAAGAATTATATACTATGTTTCATCCAAACTACAACAAAATTATCAGCAGTATCAGTCTACTTAAGTTTCCTTGTATGAATTCTACAATATGAAGAAATTCTTCCTTGAGAGGCAGAGATGGTGAAGCTTGATTCCCTAAGAATTTGTGGAGGTTCGGGTTGTGTGCACTTTTAAATTTTTTTTTTTTAAAGCACTAAACTTTTTCCTTTTCTACTGAAGCCATGCCCCTCTTCTGATTCCACCGATATCCATCCCCACTCTCCCACAAATACCTCTGGGTCTCCTTGTTTGAAATCCCCAGAGTATTTTTACCCTCTAAGAGTGAGCAGTGCACAGAAGATCCTTTGAGAATGTGCACTCACCTGCTGCCTGATCAGTCTACATCTAAATAGAACAGACAACCATTGAACTTGTACCGTAATTGCTCAGTGAGAGGATAAGATCAGTTTAAGAGTGGTTGGTTTTTTTTGGCTAGTCACTGACTTCCACTATGTAAAAAACTTGAGAGCTTTGAAAACTGGACTCCAACATTCGTTTTGACTGCAATCATCCACAGACATTGTCATGTGGGAACAGAGCCAGACGGGCAGTGCAATGACATAAGACTTATTTCCTTAGGAAGTCATGCTAAAAATAAAGAAACATTGAATTTATTTTCGTTTAAGCTAATTGATTTCCTTGTGAGGCAAAGAACAATGAAATTGTACATCTTTTCTACGTTTTGCCACAATAGAGCTACAGCTCTATTACCAAATTCTATGCAGAATTCACATTGCCGCAAGTTAGCCCCTCCCAAAAGCCTTCACCAAAAACTTACAAGCTGTAAAACCATGATGCAAACAGACACAATGTCCCGTCTTTAATATAATATCTCCCCTCTTCCCCCCAGTAGAATGAAATCATTTGAGAAAGAACACAACTTGGGCTTCCACTTATATATTGTGAATAAACAAAGCAAATTTTTCATCATCTCACCAATACAATTGGAGACTGATGTGGGATATAAATTCTTAATAATCTTTACTGAAGGTTTAATCTGTTGAATTATTGCACTTTAAATCAAACATATCAGCTCTGAAAGAGTTACTGAATCATTCTGTAAACTCTTAAAGTGGAAAAAGGAAACCAAAAATTTGACCTAGAAACCGACCAAGTTCAGTGCTTAAAAGAATTAATCAGGGACAATGCAGCTGTGTCTTCCTTAAGTCCTTAGTAGCTCAGCATGCTATAGTTGCAGAATTTTGATCTCCACAGCTTAAATAGTATTTCTAACATTTAATTACACACTCATATGTTAGCATGAATAATTAGATGATCTTTTCTGGCTATACAATATTCCACATTTTACTAACATATCTTCCTCATTTCACAACATAGGACAAGGACCATATTTTTAAGTCAATAAAAGAGAACACTCACCAGACCAGCCATTCAACTTTTTCATCAAGAAAGAGAGCCCTTCCTTGCAAGGAGATTAAGCTTTCCATCAGTGCAGCTAACAAGCAGCACTTTAGAACTCTTCCTTACTCCACAATATATCTAAAATGATGCCATTTCAATCTTTCCCTCACTGTGGATTGCTCTGTCAGTGATAATCTTGAAAATAAAACTCTTTGCCCTGAAAAAAAAAAAAAAAATCTAACTTTCCTCTTCTGTCAGGAGGACAGAAATAATAGGTCTTAAGGAAAGACCCCTCCTCCCCATTTCACTGTGCCCTACCAGGGAATTCTGCTATTCTGAGAACTGATGATGATTAAACTACAGCAGAGTAAAACCCCGAGAGAAAAGGGACAACTGAGACAATAGAACTGTAGCAAAACTCCCCCTTTACAAACAACTGAAGGAAACATCTGTAGGTTTATGCCCTTGTGGTGTTCTCGAAGTTCTTAAAGCTTCTTTTATTCTAACACCTGCAGGGCTGGGGAGACTGAGTGTGCCAGCACTTCCATTATCACCTCTTTTCTGAGAACTCACCATTAAAACTGGGATCATTACTCATCAGCCAAATAAGTAGAAAATATTTACAGTTACACTTTTTTGCTGCCTTTTAGAGAAATTTATATATACAGAATGACTTGCACAGTTAACATTCAGCATTTCTACAAATAAAATAACTGTGTAAGAAGGTCACGTAGATTCTTTGTAGTGCATACTTAAGAGTACCATTACACGAAAAACTTGCAGACTTCATGGTATACACAAGTTTTTCAGTCATTTTCCTATAAATTTCAAACATCCACATTTGTAAGCTGCTGCCATCACCCAGAAAAGGATAATTTCAATTACTCTGCATTGCCTTTATGGACCATATTCCGGTCTACTGACTTTCCATAAAAATTTCATGTATTCTGATACTCTGCAACTGCTTGGCTTGCTGCAAAATTTGTCTTATCACAGATTTGCAATTCAACTTTGAGACTTTCTTTTTTGGATGTGAAATGACTGTTATTTGAACTGGCAAGGAAAGTGTAGTACATTTTAATAAGGATTTATATTTAAAAAGAAAGGTTTACATTAAGCAAAATATATATATGTACTATTTTCATGTATATTTGAGTGTAAAAGCACAGTAAAACTCCTAAAAGTCTATTAGTAGTAGTCTTAAAATCCTAACTTGAAACTAATTGAAATGTTCTGAGATCCACTGCCTAGGATGAGGAGAACATTTTCCTTGAGAAAGACTGAAGTACACAAACAAAGACTTCTGTAAAACAGATTTTGTAAGAACAAGGAATTGAACAGGTCTGTATATGATTAAAAATCGAGGATAAATAACCTAGTTTAATTTTTTTTGTTTTAATTATTTGCAATTTCTACCAAGAAAGTAGTTACTAGGACTTGGCTAGACATATCTGAAGGGTACTTTCCTCAACTGTAGTTCTTTAAAAATTTTGTTCACAAAAGAAATAATATTTTAGTTAAAATAATGATGCGTTCCTGTATTACGTTCACCAAATCTCACTATGCAGCTACAGTTTATTGTCTATCAAAATGGTAAGCTGAAAGAATTGAACAAATACAGCATACGTTCAGGAAATCTATTTTCAGTGCAATACCTTCACCAGATGATGCATCACACTTACATCAGGAACATATGTGCACTTCCAGAAATTCATAGCATAGTGCAAGTGAATTTCCTTTTTGTATACTAGTTCATCATTTCATTTCCTTCCCCTCCCACTCTGGCACTGTACACATTATGCCATCTATATCACCAGCAAAAGGTAGTTTTGGAATGTAAGTTAGAGGTTTATAGCTTTGCAAACATGTTTAAGAGAAAAGCTTATGCAGGACTATATTGCATTTATAACAAGTAGAATTGTAGTAATTTAGGTTGGAAGTGATCTTGGGAGATCACCTAAACTCTTGTTCAAAGAACAGCCAACAAAGTTAGATGAGGACGTTCAGGTCCTTGTCATGTTGTGTTTTGAGGTTCTCCAAGAAAGGAAAAGCCTCCAGCTTTCTGTCCACATGTATGAGTGCTTAACTAATCTCAGTACGATGTTTTTTTTTTTCCCCTACTGTCTTTTCAGCATTTCCCTTGCTGTAACTTATGTCGATTGCCTCACCTGTTTTTGCTGTGCAGCTCTGAGAAAAGTTGCCTCCATATTTTGGATAACCCTCTTTTGGCAGAGT
>JAOXNO010000013.1:91023556-91035383 GCA_028565335.1 Limnodromus scolopaceus
GTAATTTAGGTTGGAAGTGATCTTGGGAGATCACCTAAACTCTTGTTCAAAGAACAGCCAACAAAGTTAGATGAGGATGTTCAGGTCCTTGTCATGTTGTGTTTTGAGGTTCTCCAAGGAAGGAAAAGCCTCCAGCTTTCTGTCCACATGTATGAGTGCTTAGCTAATCTCAGTACGATGGTTTTTTTTCCCCTACTGTCTTTTCAGCATTTCCCTTGCTGTAACTTATGTCAATTGCCTCACCTGTTTTTGCTGTGCAGCTCTGAGAAAAGTTGCCTCCATATTTTGGATAACCCTCTTTTGGCAGAGTAAAGCGACTGACCCTTCCTAAATCCTCTCCCCTAGCCTTTGGTTCTCCTTACACAAATGACACTCACATCTATGAAAAACTAGCCAGATTTACCTCACCAATCAATGCATGACTTTAAATACAAGCTCTATAATGCCTCATTTGTCAGTAAGTTTTTCTTCCTGAGTGATACAATATCTCATCACTTAGAAATGTGTTGTACAATAATCTTTCTAAAATACAGGTTAAGCAGAAAATTTCACAGCTAATCTTTTCTGTTAGGCCACTGAGTCTACTCCAAAAAACTACCAAAACTCTTGTTCCTAGGCAGTCTGCTGTTTTAAACCAGACATTTTTTGATTATTTCATTACAGAGAAACTGAATACAGTTCAAGTAGCAAAACCCTCCACACAGCTTTATCAGGTTACTTTTCCAAGCCAATAATACAGTTATTTTTTCCCTTAAAAAATAGCACCTTATATACGCAGTTAAATTTATATTTTCTTACTAACAAATACCCTTCCCACTCAGAAAACTGTGTTCAAAAACATGAAAAAGGGCACTCATAGGGCAAGCAACAGCCATATTAACATGCCAAACTATTCCACCTATAGTATAAAGACATTTTTAAAAAACACAAGCTATTAAAAAAGAATTTACATGATCAAAAATAAGCTCTGCTCCTCACATAAAGGAGAAATTAGTCCTACACTGGTAACATGAATAAGATTATCCTGAACCACAAAGAAACCTGCTTGCTTCAGTAACCTTTGCTTCTAACACCTTTCTGTCTGAAAGAAACACCAGCTTACTTTAATAAGACAGCATCCAATTAAGAGGCAAGTGTGGGTATTTGTCTTCCCACAATGTCAGATTAAAACCTTAGATCCATGAACAGGGAAAGAGTGGAGGATACTCTTCCCTTTTCATAGGGACTGGCTGAAAGCCATGCAGCTCCCCGCAGCTGGACTCTCAGAGTTTAAGAGCATTAAACAACATAGTGGTTTTCAGTTTTCATTTTTTGACATTCATCCATACACGTTCATTTCTCATTTCACTGTGGGGTGTGAACATCTGTATCACACCTCATGCACCATAAGATGTTTGAGAAAAAGGAAAGGAACAGACAGTGAAAATTAAAGTTCAAAGCTCCTTAAATACTACTCAGTTACACGTCTATACTTTCATCGCAAAGCTTGGGCCTCGGTATTTTAAGTTCACCAAGAGTTTAAAATGCGTATTAATGAAATATTTAAATCCACAGATTTTTATTTTACAACAAATACTGGAACAAAAATAACATT
This sequence comes from Limnodromus scolopaceus, assembly GCA_028565335.1. Classification (NCBI taxonomy): domain Eukaryota; kingdom Metazoa; phylum Chordata; class Aves; order Charadriiformes; family Scolopacidae; genus Limnodromus; species Limnodromus scolopaceus. The sequence continues at coordinate 91,025,151 of JAOXNO010000013.1, forward strand.
TTAGCTTACATTAACACTCATTTTAATTATTTCAATTTTCACTTTTTTACTTCAAGGTAAAGGATAAACTAGTTTCTTTCAATTTTTCTTTTCAGTTTTTGTAACAGCTCATCGGTAAAGGATCCTACACGTTAACAACTGGGTGTGATAAACGTTAAGTTACATTCCCTATATATTAGCTACATTTTAAATATAATTTAAAAAAAACCCCAAAAGTCAGTACTGAGAACCAGAACTTGTATGGGGGATAGACAATGCAGACAAAAACTTTCAAGACAAAAACTGCCACCTGATACAAGATCAAGCATGTCAGCGTACATGAATCCAAAATATAATCAGCCTATTGCCCCAGTTAAAGCCAAATTAGATTTGAAGGTTACTGCTTAAAGTGAAGATATTTTGGAATTTTCTAACCTGGTCCTGAAACTTACTTGAATGTGACCACTTCAATTTTACTGTTGCCTTTTGCCCTCAAATGACACATTAGCATACAGATTGCATTAGTGTCACAGAAAGGCATATCAGTAATGATGATTTCTTCCTCTACCATCAGTGAGGGCTTCCTCATTCCAAATTTGGAAACTCCAGTTGTACCCTTTATCAAGAAAAACTGCAACGGTGGTAATCCTAAGGTACCATGCCAGGCTTAAAACAACAACAAAAAAAGATAAATGTGATCAAAAAGAATTCCCTACACGAGTCCATCAGCCAGCCTTTAAAAATAACCAGCTGTGGTTTAAGCCTGTTACACTGAAACGAAAACATTTTTCTCAAAGGTAAGCTCTTCCAGGAGCTCTCTCCAGGCTACCTATCAGGACAGCAGATGGTCAGGATCCACTGGATGGATTGATGCCAGGAAGCCTGTTGTTATGATACAACTTTGAAAAAACCCACCAAATTAAAGCAGCTTTTCAGCAGAGATAACTTTAGAAATAGTAAAGCCTCATAATACAGTTTTATTTATTTTCTATCTTAAAGGAAAGCCATAAGACTTCATAACTCTTCCTTAATGTATACCTCAGTGCTTAAGGACATCTGAAGATAAGATATGTAACCTCACAGAACAGAGAGGTTTTCTACTTTGCTTAAAATAAGTCAGTCAGTAGCGGAAGTGCTTCAACAAAGAAAACGTAAATCCCTCAAGAAAAACATCTTCAGGAAACCTGAAGTCAAGACTAGGGAAAGCCAACTTTAACTGAAAAACAGTTATCAAATAAGTACACTTACTAATTATTATGTTTCATCTTAATATTATTCTTGAAAACATCTTAAAAACAAAATAATAGCAGTGGCACGTGCATAAGTATGTAGACATGGGATAAATATAGTAACAGAGTGAGTACAAGGTATAGTCAGAAGATTAGATTACCTGTTCTGAACTGGTGAGGCACAGCCATAACAAAAAGTGTGGTATAACACAGAAAGCAACCTATAAGACTTCAGAAGGCTTAGTGTAAGCTCCAAGTTTGTGTTAGTGCTAATTTTTCAGTGGCAGTAGGAGTCGGGCAGCAGCAGGGCAACACAGAGGAGAAAGAACTGACAGGGGAAGCTTTCTTCACAAAGGCTGGGGAGCCCTGGGCTAAACAAAAGTCTCTTGAAGTCCTCTTCAGCACTGCCTTTGATGACAGGTTTTGTATGCAGCTGTGATTTGAGATGGTTGGCTTAGACAGGCAAACCTATTCATGCCCTGTGAATAAAGCTCCATTTAATATATGTTAATTTGAGATTAGAGCAATTTTTTGTCTATAATACATATGTAATAGACAGCTCCAATCTTTTCTGCAGACACTAATCCAAAAGAGAAAAATTGCTTCTTTTCACTTTGTCTGAGCTTCGAATTGTACTTGAGTGTGAAAGTACCTTAGATAATTCGGGTAGCAGAAGCAGTCTAGCTACACCAACACGAGACTCACAAGCTTGCTCTGGTTTTCTGTAGTTCACCTATGAGCATCGTTTGCTCTATTTTCCAATTTTCTTTTTTTCCAGTCACAAACTGTAGGATATACCTCAAGTTTCAGTTAGACAGTAAAAGGTTCACATAAAGTACATTTTTAAGACAGTCACTGTATTCTTCAGGGATACAATATAATAAACATCAAAATATTCTTGGCCCTTATCTCCAGCATCTTATTTAGAAGCATTTAACAGTGAACGTAGTTCTAGGTGTTGACAGTAAACACAGTACAACACAATTAAAGAAAAGAGAAGAAATATTAATGACTGATGTGTTTTATGCCCTGTAAACTAACAGCTGTTCCACATAATTTGTTTTCTAAATTGTGTACTGTTTTATAGAAAGAAAATAGAACTTGATTGATTCCCTTAAGTGAGTAAACACAGCAAGGAAGAAAATCGATTATTAAGAAAATAATTATACTTGGTATTGCCAGTAGGTAAAAAAGTGTACAGGGAAATAAGTGCAGGTATATGTAATCTGCCAGCAGTGGTGGCTTCTATTGTTTTGATAGCCACCAAGGTTCCAGCTGTACCTTGGTCGAATTAGGTACACAGCACATCTTGTTATATAAATAAAATATATATTTGTCTCAACAAGCACGTCTCACAGCAGATCAGTTTGAAGGTAGGTCTGTCTTAAACCACTTGTTTTAACAAAAAGGACTTAAGACATTACCCAAGGGCTGAAGTGAAACAGGTGAAAACTATCCCCCCACTCCCTGAAATGCCAGTGCCTGAAAAATAGAGAAGAGCCACATCCCAGGCTAACCGCAGCTTGCACAGTCTTGAGCTTCAGACACAGTAAATGGAATTGATGTAAACATATTTAGTTGACAAAAATCAAGCAGCTGCATGATTATAATTAAGATTTGAGGTCCCAGACATAACAGTTCAGCAATTAAAAATCAGCATCTTACAGTTGTTTGCTAGTAGTTCTCCAAAAACTTTCAGATTTTTTTTTCATATCAAAGCTATTCCTTAGTTATAATAAGCATTAACTAACGCCTCTTTTGATAGTCTGAGATGGCAGGCTAGGCAGTAAAAAAAAGAGCCTTCTAAAGACAACATATGTTATCAGGATTATGAGAAGCTACTCTTGGCTCTCCTCTAAGGAAAAAAGAAACCCAGACTTACAATTTCAATAATTTTCCATAACATGTTTCAGTTATGTAATTTCAAATCTACTAAAGACCATCATGGCAAAAATGGGTTGGTTTTATCAGTACTCTGCACGGTGATTTACAGTTAATATCTAAATATTCCTGAAGTGTGGCAAAAGTCCAGGACAAGTGTTTGTCCATATTTAATACTGAAGATACACCAGTTAAACTCACTTTTTAGAGAACAGATTTAGCTGATAGTGTAAGATTCCCTCTTTCAATAAAGCATTCAGGGAAAGAAAGATTTTACTAAACATATACACTTAATTTTACTTTACATTTTTCAACAACGGGAGTGAGGCAAATAATGACTACTGTAAAAATATAAAAGAAGAAAAACTGGAATGTGGACTAAAAAACTGTTGAAAACTTCAGTGTAGAGAAGAAATATGTTTTTGATATGTATGGCTACTGTACATTTTATCTTAATTGTTAAAAAGGAAAGTATTAATAACCAATTTACTTCACAAAAGTAACAGTACAAAGGAGCTTTCATTCCATTCATTACATTCTCCTTCCAAAACACACTCTTCAAGTTTAAATTCATCAGATTTATGCAAGCATTTTTTCAGTTAGCTGCAGAGTATCAAATATTATAAACACACCCAAGAAAGCAAGAATGCGTTGAGGATAAGACATATAGAAAATTTCGTTTACATGAGATAATAACAGTAATTTTCTCCGCAGTGAGTGATATTACTCAGATACAGCATAGTCATTTAGTATAGTCATTTAGTGTTAATAAATGAATGTGCTATTTTCAAATATAGAACATCCTATTTTCACTGTCTGAGAAACAGCATAAAAGCAAGCTTTCCAACCCCATTCTCTGTAGGCATAGGAAAGGTGAAACAGGAAGGAAAGGAAAAAAACCTACAGGGAAGAAAAGAAAATGGAAACTAAAAGGAAAAAACCCCAAAACCATACTAAACTGGCAAGACACAATCCGCCAGTCACACAACGCAGCAGGATACTTAGTTTTCTGTCTACAGCTTCTACACTCCTCATCTTTTATAGTCTGTTTATCATTTTTACTCAGAAAATACTTCTAAGAGTATATAATCTGTGAAAGTTAAAACACAGGAAAGACATAGCTTCCTATCCCTGGCTGTTCACAACACCTAGAGGTATCACCTTTTTATATTGTCATGGCTATTACTGACACTATTAGTACTAAGTTTCTTCTGACTTCCAGTCAGAAAAATAGAAAAACAATTTAAAACACCACAGTGACAAACTCTAAATATGTACGTGTTAATTTTTCCCCTACTTTCATAGAAACCTCTCTGCTGTAATGTAGTAACCATAACTAAATAATAAACAACAATAAATCAGAATTTGAAGAAAACAGTTTAAATTGAATTTAAAGCTACAGTTAGTAGCTGCACACTATCACAGAGGTAGGCGAGTCCTATCAGCTTCCAGTAATACATTGCTTCTCAAAACACATCTTGCCTTAAAGTTACTAGGCATCACTAGAAACCATTTTCCTTTTGTAATATTACAAAGGAACTGTATTTTAATACATGATATTCTCCCCAGCTGAAAGTTTTAAAGTAGCTCTGTTTTCTTTTGGAAACTGAACAATTAATGACTTCTTACACTATTTCTGAAGTTAATACTGTGTTAATCTGAAGTTACTCATTAAGAAATGCCTTTGTAAGATAACAGCAATGCCACATATAAAATCTAACATATAGGCAAACAAATAAACCGTGCACAAAGATAGATGCTTCAAGCCCTGGAAGCAAACCTAGCTGTCTTTAGAACACTTCAGTGGAGGACAAAGTTGTTCCTCAAGGAATACAGCAAAAGTGCCTCAAGGCAAAAGGCACAGATTACCTTTAGACTAGCAATCTACAATTCCTCTGAGGAAGAAAAAGATGGATTACTGCTAGCATTATTATGTCAAGTTTATTCAAATGCATTAACTCTTTCCAACTGATCATGTGGAACATAAGTGAGCTCTTAAAACAAGTCAATAAGTCTCCCCCTTCTCCCCCTGCCCAAAAAAAAAAGGAAGAGTTTATAACAGGTAAAAATGAAGTGCAGAAGCTAGTAGGATTATTATTAATAATAATTTTGTAGATAATTATAAACATTATAGCTATGAAGCCCTGCCTTAATAGCCTCTCTAATTTTACTGAGAGCTCAACTACTGAGAATTGTTTAGGAATGAAGGGTCGGCTTGTTTGTAACTGGTCATTTTGTATCATAGCATTTGCAGTTCAGCAATTTGTCAAAATAAAGCTTATGCAAACATAAAACTGTTTGAATTCATTTTAATATTATAATCAATTATGACTATTTTGTACTGAAGCTGTTTGGTTTTTTATTAGTGTTTTTAGAAAAATCAAAATAGGCAATGAACCCTTTGCAAAGTCCTTACCTCCTTTGTGGACTACGGTTCTGAGAGAACTCCGAATCACTATCCTTTGATGTTGGAGAGCCCTTATATGTATAAAAAACATCCTCTGTTTCAGTAATATAACTAATCTCATTTGTAAGGTTATCTACAGATGAATGACGTGGTTTACGAATTTCATGACGTAGTCTAGGACTCCGCCTTAAAAATAAGGAACACAAACATAAGTTGGAAGTTCATAAAACTTTATGAAAGTGAAATTTCTATCCTATTGCAATCTATATCCTGAAGTCTTCATGACAGGTCTATAGGTCTCACTTTAAACAATCAATTTTTAAATATTTTGTATGGTATACTAGGCAATCATACACTGCTAGGTTCAGTACACTGAACTGATTTGGTTTTTGTACCCCCTCTAAAATGCTACCTGCATTGGTAAAGTTCTAATCATAGGGTAATTCAGGTTGGAAGGGACCTATGGAGGTCATCTAGTCCAAGCTCCTGCTCAAAGCAGAGTCAACTGAGGTCAGAGCAGGCTGTTTAAGGCTTTAACCAGGCAGATCTCAAAAAAATAGAGAGACACTGCGCAGCTTCTCTCAACAACCACTGCTCAACTGTGCCTCCTCTTAAGTATTGCCAGGCTGTTATTAGGCATCCAGGAAACCCTTTCTTCTCCAGGCTGAACAACTGTAGTTGTCTCAGTCTCCTCCAGCGTCCTGACTACTTTGATGGTTGGTGGCCTTTGCTGAGCTCACTGCAGTTTGTCAGTGTCTTTTTTGTATTAGAGGACACGGGAGTGGCTGCAGCATTCTAATAAGGTCTAACAAATGCTGAGTAGAAGGGAGATAAAGCACTTCCTTTGATGTACCATCTACTCTTCTGTTAATACCACCAGGTTGCTGTTGGACTTCGCTGCCAGGGCACACCACATAGCTCATGTACTGTTTGCTGCCTATGAAGATCACCAGGTCCTTTTCCAAAGAGTTGCATCACAGACAATACTGTTGCACTGAGTTCTTCCTTTCCAGGACTCTACATTTGTCTTCAGTGAATGTCTTCCAGTTCCTATTGGCCCATTTCTCCAGACTATCAAGGTCCCTTTGGATAGCAGCCCCTGCCTCCAAATTGATTGGCTCAGCCCTCCAGTTTGGTGTCATCTGCAAACTTTATGACCAAGCACTCCATTACCTCCTCCACATCAAAGATATTAAGCAGGACAGGTCCCAAGATAGACCCCTGCAATAGTCTATGTGTTATTGGCCTCCAGGCAGAGTATGACCCATTAACAACTCCCCTCCCTCCCCCAGCCAAAAACATCTTGTTGTCCACCCTTTCAGAACATAATGTCTTAACGGGTATATTTTGGCAGACAGTATCAAAAGCCTTGCTTAAGTTGAGATAAGTGACACCCGCTCTTCTCCTGTCATCATATAGATTCTCAGAATAACAAATCTAAAAAAAATATACGTACACACTACATAATTACTGTGCTAGAGTACATACAATTAGAAAAGGTAGGAGGCTGGAAGGTATGGGAAAGGCTGAAACTGGATTTACCAATTAGGGGTAACAGGAGGTGATCGAGATGGAAGGCTTTTGGTCTCTAGATGCTCAACTGATAAAGATCGTCTCATAGATGGGTTCCAAACCATCCCACCTATAACTTTTCTGCAGTGCTGGCTGTTTACAGACCTGAAAAGAAATAAAAAACTGTATGTGAATTATCTTGCATAGAAAACTTAAATGAAATAAAATATGATTATGAAAGTCAATTTTGTAATTCATATGTATTAAAGAGTCCCCTGTGCTTATCCCTCCTTACTTATGCATTTGCTTTCTCACAGAGCCATTTGCTGTCCTTCACTTGTGGCAATAAAACTGTTCATTAATCCTTGCTACAATGCTAATCACAAGTCTGGGTAAAAATAACCTTTTCTGAGAGTTATTTTTAACCCAATTGTGTTTAAGATGGAGGGGAAAACAGGAAATTCAGTATGTCCTATTGGCACTGAACTGAGTGCCTGACAAAACATGGTTTAAATATACAGACAAAGGATTCTAGATGTTCTCCCGTTAAAACTCATAAAGGGGTAATAATTCAGTAATGGCTTCACCGAGCACAGGACTACTTTAACCATCTACCTGCTGCCTCAGCAAGTAAGAGCTACACTGACCATTCTCTAATTCCAGAAGGAAGTCACAACTGAGTGATGTGTTCCTTATAGGAATAAACCACAAGAGAAAAATCTGCCATGAAAAGGGGATCTCCAAGTCTGGACTGCTTCTTGTGACAAGAACCTGACAAGATCAGGTTTGCATCAGAATCAGAACCTCAGCTAGAAAAGCAATAAAAATAACTTACTAGTGGAATTATACAGCATAAAGAAATTTTTAAAGTACATAAAAATTGAGATAAACTAACTTTCATGCGTCTTTTTACACAGCATTCCAAGACAAGCTGCTCACCCTGAAGTTTACAGGTCTACAATTTCTCATGGAAAAGCAGCAATTTTTGAGTTACAGAAAAACACCTTTGGCACTCTAAGTCCTGAACTGTACATAACGGGTGGCTGGGATAGCAGATATGTGAGCTACAGAGCTGAAATGTCTTTATTTTACATACCATTAAAAAAAAAAGTTGTTGATGCTGTGGATATTACTCATGCTAATATCAAAACTTAAGTATGCTTTGCATTGTACTGCTTTTTGTTTATACTAGTAAAAGAGAAAAAGCAACCCAGAACTTTTTTTATATTCTGAAGTATTTTACATATCTTTTTCATATTCTTATCACTTACAGGTGATTTATACAACTCAGCAGCCTAATTTAAATGGAATTTCATTGGTATCTTAACCTAAGAGAATCCAGAAGGGCACAGGCACGTGCAAATAAGACGTTGTACTACAGGGCTGCGAGAGTTCAACTATTTGAACTGATGCAATAAACACTAGGGTATCCACCTCACATGACTGTAAAAGAACATAGTACAAGAAAGCCACAAATTCCAGAGGAAAACTTATGATACTCAAGGTGGTAAAATCTGAATGTAACCCTCTTCAAAGCTGACAGAAGCTGGATGAAAATAATTACTGAAGACAAGTCAATCTTAAAACCTCCAGGGTTGTATGTTGTGGTTGTTGGGAGTTTGGTAGTTTTTTGTTTGCTTGGTTTTGTTTGTTTTACTCAATAGAAAGTTTTTCTCCCTCTTATATGGGAGAGCGCAGAATCCCTTTTTTTCATTGTGCAGCTTCTAGATAAGCTCAGCCCTTGAAACCCTTGAAAAGGAACATGGAAGCTTGCGTTGTCTGTTACAACATTCCACAATCACAAACAAGTGGGAAAATAAAAGTTATCAACATAAGATCTTTTGAGAAAATAATTTGCTGAGTGACAGTGACTAAATTGATAGGAACTACTGAAAGTCTTCCAAAATTATTGTTACTTCTTATGTACTTTAACAGTCTCTCATAGTAAACGTTGCTGAGTTATTTCTGCCTCATGTAGATCCAAAATTTCTTGTTTGTTGCTGGCATAAATATGGCCAAAGAATGCATTAGTACAAAGGATATCATTAAGCTGATGGACAATATCACAGTGAAAGTTGTCCCTACAGACTTCTTAAAAGCTTAAATAAGCAATTCACCAGAGATAATGCTTCAGAACACGAAATTACTCAAAAAGAAGTCTTTCTTAATAATTCAGTTCAACAATGAGAACTATCTTGCATGTTACAGGCTATTAAAAAATTGTAACAGTAAAATTTGTAAAAAATCCAATGTTTTATAAAAATTGGAATGATACTAAACTGGTATCCTTTGGAACTTGTAGTACTGTTTTCTTTCTTAACATTACAAGGGCTGAGCAACACCTATGTGTCCAAGTGCATACACAAGCATCAAGATTTTGAATCTGTTTGTAAATTTGAGAGAAATAAAGGACACCAGGACATGACAATCCCACAGGCTTCGAGAGAGTCATCTCCTCAATACCTTCACTATAGGAAGAACAAGCTCATATCACTCCATAGAGGAGCTAATTCTCAAAATACGGATCTGTAAAATACTAGAAAATTAGATGACTGTTCATACAACTACTTGTTTCACTTGCTTCAGCTATGATCTAATACCAGGTGAAAATATGGAGTTCCACTCCAGTAGAAAAGATTTTATCAACCTTCTTGCTGTTGGACAGCCCTCATGGGCTAAGTGCTCCATTTACAAGCAATACTAGTCCACCCGGTATGAATTTCTGCAGTGGCTAAAGAGACATGACAATATGAGAAGTCAGCCACCAAAGTTGGGGAAGCTTTTCAAAGTATGATGACATCATTCAAAAACTGAAGCTTATCCAAATAGGAAATAAAGAATCAGTCTGACAAATTAAGTCTAAAGTTAAACTGTTACGGGAACACATTGCAAAAAATCCCAAAACACACACCACCCATAAACAAAAAGAAAACAATAAAATACTTCTCCAAAAATCATCAGAACAAGCAGGTTTCTAGAATCTACAGAGAATACGGATGATGAGACAACCAGAGAACCCTCCAAAATCTCATGTTTGGAGAAGACAATGACATAAGACTTTCTTTTTCATTCACTACTAATATGAAATATTAGTATTAGAAATATGGCCAAGAAGGCCAACAGCATCCTGGCCTGTATCAGGAACAGCATGGCAAGTAGGACCCGAGAGGTGATCGTCCCCCTGTACTCGGCACTGGTGAGACCCCACCTCGAGTACTGTGTCCA
>JAOXNO010000013.1:91049499-91124831 GCA_028565335.1 Limnodromus scolopaceus
GGGGGGGGGCGGAGGGGCAGGGAGGGGGTATCTAACCTTTGCTACAAGCTTCAGAAATAGACTGTTTCAAATTTCAGAAAACTGTCATTTACAACCAACATGAGCTACCAGCTGAGATCAAAAGCTGAGGAGTATTCTTCTGCAGGACTGCTGCAGGACAGGCAAAGCACTCAGCAAATGGAAGACTATCCACCAGAAGACCATGCCAAGAAGTCCACTCTGATGTAATCCAGTGCTGTCGCTTTTCTTATAGGCCTTCAGGAACATAATCAATGATAATGTGTTGGTTGAAAGGTTCACCTTACATCATTCTGCCCAAACAATGATTTGTAAATGATGTTTTGGAAGTACAAAACTTCAGAGACAACCAATCACACCTCTACTAATAACCCCCCACCTCAGCTTCCCGTGATTTACAGCTAGAGGATTTCCTGGATCAGAAGCGTTTTGTATGTTTTATGGACTCCAGTGAATCATTCTTCCACCGAACCGCCCAACTGCTCTTGATACATATTTCACCCCAGTCATCCATTAAAATAGCAGTACTCCCAAAGCTCATTTGCAGCCATATGGAAAAAGTTCCTTTTACTTAAACCTGTCTCTTTCTAGGGAGACTGAAGCTCCTTAAATCTTTCACTACCAAAGCAGGAGAAAAAAATTAAATTGTTCGTTATTCATGTTCTCTGCACTGTTCACCCGTTACAGTGGATTTTCCTTAAAACATTCATGATTATTATCCTTCTCTGTACTTTTCTTATGTCATTACCCACTATGAGATAAGGAAGGAAGAGGAAGAACAAAACTCAACAACCAAATTCTATCAAAACACAGATTTAAAAGGTGGCATGACATTTTCTATTTTGCTTTCTCTATGCTTCCTAGCAGCTTCTAATTGTCTAGATGTTCAGTTCAAGAGCTAGAAAAAAAACAGACCATGTCAAGTATTTTCATCTTTCAAAAAAGTTGAATTGTGATAAAAATATTAATTCGGATTGAAACAATAGCAAGACAGTCTGCATCTTAGCAGCCTGGAATAGATAAGGTTTTGATTCAAATCTGTACTTAATTTGATTCGCATCATACAGTTTGGTGTCAGGCTCATGACTAATAGTCTGACAACCCGTGAGCCCCAGGTCATTAAATACAAAACAGTGCACTGGGGAAAAAAAAATAAATACACTGTTTAAGCAGCTGTCTTCAGAAGATACACTGCAATGAAATTTCATTCAGTTGAGAATGTCTGAACCCACTCTAAACTATCCTCACTACTTGGCACTGGTATGATCACTACTGACATCCTGCAAGTAGTTTGGTGGCCTACAACTCAGGAAGGATGTTGGAAGTTGAAGGGCTTTAAGAAGCAGCATCCCATGAATGTTAAGAGAATAGCTTCACAGTGAAAGTCTTGGAACTTAAGTTGGCATATCAAAATACTAGGCTACAATATAAGTTAAAAGGCATAGACTGATCAAGTGAAGTGCATATAGGGAAATTTCAAGTGTTACATCAAAGAGTTCTTCAATAAAGCAGAAAGGTGACAGATGGCCCAATGGACAAACAATGAACCAATAGACAAAGATTTAATAAGATGTCCATTTAACATTTAAAGGTAATCACCTTGTTAGAAATTGGGAAGGCTTTTACGTTGTCAGAAGACACAAGAATATAAGACATTTTTCAATTATTTTAGATTACTTAACCAAAAGCAATGCACATGAATCAAGATACCTATCACCTTTAACAGTTGTCACAAAACAGTTGTCTCTCCTGATAATCATATCAGATGGTATAAGCACAGACAGTTCATATTTTCATCAGCTCGGTTATTTTCTTTCTTTTGTACTTTCCCCCATTCTTAAAAAAGGTATCTACTTTTTGAGCATTGCATTTCATGAACATGAATGTAGTAACAGTGGCTTTAAACAGGAGTACTTTAGGAACTCTTAAAAATCTAACACAACACTCACGCATTTGTGGTAGCATAAAGAAAAAAAGAAACCATCATACTGAAGGAAGAAACGGACCTTTTCTATTCCTTCCATCATTACCAAAATTGATGGCTTTTTCATTAAAATTCTCAGTGTCAGGATTGTTAACAAACCTCAGAAAAATGTTAGGAAAAACAGTAGTCATCTTCATTTAAGAAATCAATGATCTGCACTGTACTTCATTAAGCTTTCATACTATAAGCTTTATGCCAACCAAGCTTTAAGCTTGGTTGGACTAGATGATCTTTAAAGGTCCCTTCCAACCTAGACAATTCTATGATTCTATGCCAAAATACTTTGCTATTACAGAAAAGCACAAATGGTAACTTGCACACTAGGATGCAATTAAAAACCAGTATTTTGGGGATTCGTCTCAAAACAGCTCGCATGATCAAAAAATTAAATCCCAGTAGCTAGTGAAATACTAGGACGTGTTTCTTATCAATGCACACCCTGTATCTGACAGTTTTCAGGGTCATCTTTCACACTGCTAAATACTGCTTTGCTTTAGCCTGCAGTCAGAGAATAGAGGAATGAAAAAAAAAAATTTAGAAAAAACTATATTCTTAACATTGTTAGAAATTCAGAGAAAGTAAACTCTTAGAAGACCTGCCAACTACACTGTAGCACTGAACAGAACATTCATTTTCTTTCATGCTAAGACATTCATAAACTTTAGTAAAATTAAGTAAAATATATTGCAGTATTGAAACAATTTGTCTTATCAATACATCTTGCTCTTTAAAGGAGATCTAGCTTATTTGGTTCAATAAGGGTAACCTATGTTACCCAGAAAAGATTGAAAAACTAACCAACTCTTAAATTAAAAAATAGCACATGATAAAGTCAATATTTAAATGCTACTGGTTTTACTGCTATTAGGTTAATGTAAAAAAAGACTTAAATCTTTTTTTTCCAAGTGAAAAATCACAATGTAAACATACTCTACCACTGTGCAATTCCACTCCATAGAATTCAAGTGTTCGTGCTATATTTATGTAGCAGGACTCTGCTTCAGACTTCTTGAGGCCACTAAAAGAGGGGAAGAAAAAAAGAAAGGACCATAGTCAAAAATAAAAGACATAATATTATATTTATTCCGAATGCGGAAAAACAAAAGAACTCTACAGCCCAGTGTCTGACAAATAAACCTCATTAACTAGTGCCACAAATTCTACACTGGTGAAGGCCCTCCTAAACTCCTCTCAAAAGTCAAGAAGATTACACAAAATGTTATTACTTTAGCTATTCTGGACCAGTCCTTTTTAGAAAAACCATTTGCATCTGTTTTTTTTAAAGGAATGAGAAAACAATTCCTCTATAAAAGCTTCCTTTACAAGAAGAAGCTTTATCTGTAAATAGTCTATATTGTATAGTCTCCCAGAAAGAGGTAATTTAGAATAAAGATTAGAAGCTGGAATATACTAAAAAAAAAAAAAAATCAAAGGGGACAAAGAAGATTAAATAAGTTAAAGATAAGAAACTCACTGAGGAATAGCCATCTGGATTTACCAACAATCTGTAAGTCCTAAAATACTTTTTTTTCCTGCTGCTAGATGTGAAATGTGCTGCAAGACTTACGAAGATTCTATTTTCTGGTCTTCCAGAAAACTTCTACAATTTTGAGACTTTTTTTTCAGAGACAAAAAACTCAAAAATCCCCCACACCTTGGATAAGAAGTTTATACATCTTCATGGAAAAGCTACATGGAATCTACTCGGACATTTAAAAACCAAAGAAACCAACAGTAATCCCTACCTAGCTGGTTCTCCCATACAGCCTATTAATTATTCATATGAAAGGAATGCAATGTAGCCTAAATAAGATTCCTTTAGCCATGATGATGAAAGCAGCCCTTTCCAATAAATTGCAGAGCCAAGACCAGTCAAGAACAGATCAGACAAGAGGCTGTTCTAACCTGGAATCTGCCATAGCCTATTGACTTTGTGCCGTGCTCTCAGTGATCCTGGTCTCACAGCACAGATCAGCAATTCAGGCACTACAGCGTGTTCCGAGTAACTGTAAGAACAGGCTGAGGGACACGTGTAATATCTACACACATCTAAGTAGAACAAGACAACCTATATAATTCTGTTATATCTGCAACTAAGTGCAGGTAAAACCAAATCTGCGCTAGATGAGCTTCCAAAATGACATGCATAAAATTACATTAACCAAATGCAATTTAAATATAACCCGTAAAAAGCTGACATATACATTGTGTTAATAACTCCAGATACAAAGGCATTCCACGTAACACATTAATTCTCATTTTTAGAAGTGTCTTTCCCTCAAAAGTTGAACATCTAATACTTTCAATTAATATCCCTCCTTTCAAATTCCAGGCCATCAAAATATTATGCCCAGAAACAGCCACTCTAGGAAATAGTAATCATGCTTCGTGAAACTGAAAGTTACCTTGAACTGGAAAGCCATTGCCATCAGTGTGGCTTGAGGATGTCACAATATTGGGGGAAAAAAAGCAGAGACAAAGAGAGAGCTGTTTGTACACAATCCTGAGATAAACTGCATACTCAGATCTACATCTACAGTGACTATTATCACCTTGATTTTAAAAAACATTAGTAAACCTTATCTCTTTCACTGTGTCAGAAAGGTAGAGAAAAAAAAATTCACAAGATGACCATTTTATTATACAACAGGATGCTGAATATGTTTGCAGGAGTACAGTTTTCAGTTTTTAAATTTTGATCAAGAACTTGTTCAGAAAGATGTGGAAAGTCTGTTGCATACCAACAAATTTTAATTCTCAATTTGCATACACCATCTACACCAGACCAATCAAGGCTTGTGTCTTGAAGGACCAACAAGAAAAAGTATCTCAGCACAGACTTAGATTTTTTTTTTTTCTTGTTGCTTTTACACCTCCCTACTCAATTAGAGATGAAATGAAACCTTGAGGTCCCTAAGCAGATGGTAGTTACTCAGCGAGATAAACAGGCAAGAGGAAATTCACTGGGATGAACAGGCAAGAGCAAACCGGTCTTGGTGTCTCCTTCCATTTTTTATAGCTGTTGATACCCAAGGGCTAACAAACATCATCTGGAGTATAAGCATCATTGAAGTTTCAAAGGCTTCTTTATCCTCAGACTGACAGCTAGATCTAGTAAGTACTACAAAAACCAATTTGGATAATATCAAACATCCTAAGACCTCAGGCTGCTTTTGTACTAAGCAAAAAAGGGTAAGAAAACCTTATTAGAACAGACTACATACATAAAAAATTGCCCTATGGATTTAGGGATGAAGAGAGAAGGAAAATTTCAGAAGCCATACCAGTTTAATATGACACCAGTTCCTTTCTCAACAGCTACTTACTGTCCACTGAATAGTGTCCGATATGAACACATTTACAGAATGTCTCTCTCAGATTTTGCAAAACAGCATAAAAAAAACTTGCATTAAGCTGCAACATACAAGACATAACATGGCTTCTCAAGGTCTATATCATGTTTCAGCAATTCCAGCCCTTTAGTTTTCCTTTATAAAAGTTTCCCAAAGGATAGACACTAAACATTTTGCAATCCTGTAATCTAAGAATGCTGATTTAAAAGGGATAATAATTTACAGATATTCCATATGGTCTACAACAAATATTATTTACTCCAGATCAGCACAAATCTCAATCAAAAATAAAACTGTTCTCCTCAGACTATAAGATAAATTCTCCTTTTCTGTCTTTCCTCCTCAGAAGCCTTGGTGAGCCCAAGAACCATTCTTATCAAGTATATTACTGGCACTGATCTTGTCAAAACCATGTATCAGACATAAGTATCCAATATGAACGCCAGAGGAAGATGCAAGAAATACTGCCAAGATATACAACAGTTTGTCTGCCTCTCCCTGACTCTGAAATAATTAGGCCTGAAAAGCCGAGTTTCAAAAAAGTGTTAAAACAATAAAGAAACATTTTTCCCAGTCCAGGCTACTCAAGTATTTTTATTCACAACTTCATTACCACCCCCTACCTGAATTCAAATACAGCAGTTAAACTTCTCAGTCATCAAGGCTTCAGTCTACCAAAAAGACTCAATGAAAGCATCAATTTCACTGAAAGGACCCAGAAAAGAAAGGAATCTTTCCACCTGACCCGACCCATCTAGACCAATAGTAACTCCTAGTCTTTTCTCTGCAGGACATAAATGATTAAAAATGATAAAAAACCTCTGATTGCGATAGCACTAAATACAGGACCAACAAATACCCGACCACATCATGACTCTTCAGAATCTTCCCTCAGTGGTCTCCAAGATGATTGCTTCCTAAAGACAAACAGATTTATTCATGCCTATCTAACAAGTCTTCCTGTAAAAAATGTTTAGCCTACTGGAAACTGCAAATTAATTTGGAAGGAGGCCTCAGCTGTTGTATTCCTGAACATGAACTGGTAGGAAAGCAATCCAGATTAGCACCTACAGTTCAAGTTCAGTGGTTACCTCTCTTTCACACCATAAACGACTAAGCAACATGCATGTTCTGGACTGCTAGGCAGCACACATGAAGTTCAGAACTACTCACTACACCCACTAGCAGTAAAGAAACAAGAGGGAGAGTACTGAAAGATGACAAAAAAAGTCAAGGAATATCGGGGGGCGCGTGTACATGTGTGAAAATGGAGATATTTCAGGGTACAAATTAAAGAAACTGGGAGAGAGTAGGGAACTAGGTCCGCTGTAGGAAAGATACGGAGAGAGAAAGAGTGCATAGAGATTTGGATTTCATTTGCTTGAATGCTCACAAATTATTTTTTAGGTAGGCATATTTGCATTCAGCCTGTGAGTATCTGATCAACACCAGTAATTCTAAAGCTGCAGTCTTACAAGAAAGAAATCAGCAGGGTCAGAAAGAGTAATTAGCAGCAGACTGACTGGAATAATCTGTTGTAGCCTTTATATTACACTCAGGAGAGTGGAGAGAAAGCACAATGTTAATTGAAGTGTTTCATAGGGGGGTTCCCCATAGATTGACAAAAAAAAGACCTACAGGATTTGAAAAGTGGTCAGATGTTCTTGATCCAAAAAACCCCTTAAACTTCTAGTACAGCATTCTAGACGGTGGCCATTAATAATGTATAATGTGAACTGATCTACTGGTTGTTATAGATAGAACTTCAAACATTTTAACACATTGGCATCATATTCTGAATATGATTAGTCTAGCACCTACATGATAAAACCAAATATTTCATTGAATAGAAACTATATGAAATAAAACTGTCTGTCATATTGGAACTACTAAGAACTTGTGGCATCATGTTTTTTCTTTAAAAACTCAAGAGGTGAGAGAGAACTAAAAGTGAATGTTACCTGTGTTGCTCATGTAGTGATTCTACTTTGGTAAGAAAATCTTTGTTCTGCTCTGGTATAAAGTTGTAATTTGACAGATATCCTGAATGATGTACTGAAGCATTATAGTCTCCAAGTTGTGCTGTTAGGAAACAAGAAACATATATGCAGTTTTCATATTTAATTGATTATTATTTAGAAGGAATTAACTCTCCTCATTAAAACACATACGGGGAAATGCAGGCATTTCAAATTATTTCCCAACAGGCTAGAAGTGTTGAACAGAGGGATTTGTATGGCATAAGTGAAAACAGATTTTTTTTTTCAAGAAACACTTACCATAACTATAATCTGAGACAGTGAATGACTCAGTACTTTACTTAGTTACTTATATAGCCCCACTTTTGCATCACAAGCTGTAACACCAGGCATTAAACACCACATTGGCACAGATGTGCAGTACCGCAACATTAGAGAAAACCAAATTACTTCAGTAAGAGATGGCAAATGAAATCAAGTTGATTTACGTTTATTTGACTACAAAATATTAGAAGTCCTCAACGAGATCTGTCACTTAGGAATTATATACTTTTCAAACTGTCAGGTAAAAATAGTTCAAACTACCAACTGTGGCTCTGTCTTAACAACTCAATCGTTAATCTTGCCTCAGTTGAACATGAGTTACTTAATAAAGCACAAGAAATAACTGCTGTTTTACATATAACATTACCAAGCTTCTACCAGAAGCAAGTACATGTTTACAGCCAAACTTAAAAAGTTTTATCCCTTCAAAAATGATACTAATTAGTAAATACTCTTAAATAGTTACTAGATAAAAGATAATTCTTGTCCACAGTTGGTCGTATGGTTGGCAGAAAAGAAATGAAATTTTTCTTTACACCTAGGCCAGCATAAGTTTGTATCCTGGAAAACATACACAAACCTTTTACTTGTTATAAAGATGCAAGGTTTTGGGGCTGCAGGGAGACTGCTTCAAATAAAGTGTTTGCCCATTTGCCAAATTTTACCTAGTTTCAATTAAGCAAGTAATTCAAAACCCCGTATTTCATGAAATCCGTGTTTTCATGAAGTAGTTGAAGAGATTAAACCTCCCAAAAATGAGAGTATGTATGTTTAAGCAAGTCACTAGAACCCATACTAAGCTGCTTTTTCCCTAAGGAGCATGAAACAGGTATTATAAAGCATTAAAGCTTCGCAGAAGCTATTTGTATTACTCATAAATTAACACAAATGAAAGTACTTGTATAGACTGCAAACAATTCAGCACAGAAAGCCCCTCAACTAAATCAAAGTTGAAGAGCGTACTTTTAGGAACAGTATTATTATCATTATTTTCCAGAAAAAAGCAAAGTATGAAAGATTGATGTAAATGATTCTGGTTGGGGGGCGGCAGGAAGTTGTGGACTACAGAACTTATAGCTACAATAACTGTGGAGTATCTTTGACCAAGGGGGTAAACTAATATTTGCCACTTACACATTCAAAAAGCATTATTTCTATGGCCTAGAAAATGAAACCACTGTGACACAAAACAATTCCCAGGCAAATGTGGTCATAAACTAATATAGTTGCACATCTAATTATCAACACCAAGGGAAATATTTAAATAAAAAAAGAAAGTGGAAGCATAAATGGTAATTTATTTTGAATCCAGATGTCCCTGAAATGCTTAGCCCTTTCTTTTTAAAGGTAGCCCGAATTTTAAATTAGTTAGCAAAATGACTGGCAGAAGACTAAATATTTACACTTAGAACCAAAACACATATTTGAACACTTGTGTCAAATATATCTCTGAAGAACAAAACAGACAAACAGAAGATCCAAAAATATAACAAGAAACTGAAACAATTTTTAGGAATATGTATAAGTTAACAAAAGTTCAAGTCTCTGCCATGACTAAGGCAATAACAATGAAAACAAAAAAGAAAAACTTTTTTAACAAAATAGCTATGTTAGTAATAGCATAAAAACAAAACACACAATTTCACAAATGACAGTACTTGATTGAAGACTTTCCTTTATAAGACTTTAACACAACCCATCTTTTCTATGAAACACAGTCTACATTTTTAGGGTTTGTCGCAGGTAGCTTGAATTGCATTCTTGTCAACAGGAAGAGACCAGATTACCAGGAATAAGACAACTTAATTGTCCACTTCAATTTTATTTGCATTAGGTAAAAAAATTTTTTCACCATAATTTTACCTTCTCTAAAGAGGGCAACTGCTGTTCTTTCATGCATTATGACGTAGAGTCTTCTTGCTCATCTTCCAAATGTGGATGTTGCTCTGGTCTTTTTTCATCTTCCTTCTAGCTACCTGAGGTCATGTCAACAAGGGGAGTAGTTTAGAGCACTACTTGCTTCTCTAACTCCCCAGCCAACTGTCACAGTTGAAGAGGAACTATAAATGCTGATTGGTAGACATCTTGGAATACTAATGATCCTGTGCAGAATTTAATTGTCCAAGTAGGAAAAAAGAGTTAGGGCATATCAACGCCCAGTAAGACGAAAAATCTGTAAGGCTTCTACCTCGTTACTGGATTTTTCCAGAAGAGAGCAGAGGGGCAGGAAATATTAGAGACCTATTTCTAATCCGAGTTTCTCCTAACGTAGTTTCTGCTCTGATCACATAAGCCAGCAGATGCTGACTCAATGAGGGTAAAGTTACAGTAAAAAACCCAACCCAAACATATTTTTACCTTTTTCCATTCTCATCAACAGTTGCTCTTTGAGTCATTATAACTGGGAATGAATACAGAGCAAAATGGAAGAAAACGGAACCAAGGAGGAATTAAAAAAAACAAAATCAGTTACTTGAATATCAGATGCTTGTATATTAGAGTTCCATATCTAATATGAAATGCTTTAAAGATGGGAATGTGATGGACCATTCATTTAGAAGGCCATATTCAATAAATAGAGAACATTCATTTTATAACTCTTAGTAGAAGAATAATGCAATAGCCAAGTAGCCACAGAACAATTTCCCATGGATGTTAACCTACCAAAACAGTTGTACAAGCTCTCACAGTAAGAATTTATAAATGCTTGGGAGAGATATAAATAAAATTCTTGAGATCATGTATGTTTACACAGGATTTGAACTGCCTATGTCTTACTGATGCCTAAACAAGCCATCTTTTTTTCAGATGTCATAAAAAGAATTTGTTCAGTTAGAACAAAGTGGTAGGTATATATTTTTGTTTGTGTCTCCTGGCAGCAGAAAGACTTCTGTGCAGGAAGGTATTAAAGAAAAGGACTAATTGAAATGAAAAAAAAAACCCATACACATTTTTATAAGATTCAGATATAGCAGGAGGGAAGATGAGGAACAAGTGTATTTGTGTAGCACTGATAGATTTCAATAGGAATTCTAAGGGTACACATGCATCGTCCTTAGAAAGAGAAGCTCAAGTACCAGATATATTGCTGCATTAAGGGGAAAGAAAAAAAGGAAAAAAAAAAAGAGAGCTTTATAGAGGGAAGAACCAACAACTCTTACAGTAGTTACTGAGGCTTCATTTTTTCAGTGGTTTCTTCCAAGAAACCATTGGTCAGTTTTCTTATATATTAGGGTAAGGCAGCACTGATCTCATTTTTGCCTTTCACTGCTCCAAAGGGAAGGTGCAAGAAAGACAGAGCTAGACTCTTCTTTGAGTTGCAAACCAACAGGATAACAGACAACTGAAATGTCAGGATTGGAAATTGGAAATGCAAAACTTAACTCAAAAGGCTGTGAGCAACCTGATCTGACTTTGAAGAAGCCTCTTCCAAGCTAACTTCATGTGAGAGAACCACAGGGAAATTTATTTTTGACATCCAAGCTTTCTGCTACATGACCAAGATAATTATTTGCTTAGTTCCAGTTTTAGAAATTAATTGTCGTCGTTTTTGAATGCTAACAGTACCAAAATACCACCATTTCAATCTAGCCCAATTTCCACAGGCAGCCCCAGAAAATATAATAGTAGAAAAGATAAGCCTTTAGCTTTGAATAACAAAGGGTGACTGATTTCTACTTCCCATCTATGTGATAACCTTCAACGTACAGAAAACAAATTGGTCTCCAATTCTCTAAAGTTTGCTTGTAAGCAATAATAAAAAAATTTGCATACAAAGTAATAGCATCAGAACCTATTTCTGTGTATGGCACTCCAAGTGACTACAGATATCAGAAGGCATACTACAGGTGGATGAATGGCTTATTGGCTAAGCATGATGGGAAATCAGTTATAGATAATACGGACAATTTGGTCCGGATGACTGCCTACAAACGCTAGTCCATAAAAAACAGGTTTAATATCAGCTTTGTAAAAACCTGACAACCATACCAAAAAAAAAAATCAAATCGTTTGGCATTAAATTTGTAAATTTTTGCAGCATTGGATATTTTAGGTGACATGAATAAAGCACAAATGTGAACTGAGTTTCCTGGTTCTAAAAGAGGACAATTACATAAGCAGATCAGGTTCCAAGTGGAACAGAAAATAACCAAACAATGGTACATGGCTAGCATACGAGTTATATAACTAATTTAACTTCAATCAAGGAGTAAAAATCCTCAGGTATAAAATTACAATCCAGGATGAAAAAAAGTGACTGGCCTCCAAATTAGGACAGCAATAATGAGTGACATACTGAGATGAGAGTGAAATATAATATTAAAGGCTAATGATAAATTTATCTTATTAATACTGAGGTATAAAAAAAGATACTTCCTAATCTGTACAATTCAATCAGTTTAGACATTTTAAGTGACTGCTTCTTGGCACAAGTAGAGAACAGCAGAAAGATGATGCACTGCACAGCATAAACTAAAGCAGTTACTGTTTCTCAACAGTAACTACAAAGTATTCAGGTGTGAAAATGCTTCTGGAATCAGAAAATAATTCATTACCGCAGAATTCAGTTTCAAAGAACCAACATAAAAATGCAGACACTTATTAAAGAGAGACTAAAAAGGATCACTGAAATGAGCAAAATCCATGTAGATGTTAAGATTAAACACACCATGTTGAAAATGGTTATCAGAGAGAGACTCCAAAAAGGACTAAAACCCTCATGCGTCAATGCTGAAAGAAGGAAAGGTGTTGCAACAAGTAGAACCCGTATCCAAATAAGGACAAGAGCATGAACTCTAAACCACTCAACCACTGGGTAAGAGTAATGTCCCCACTGGACAAGTAGAAATAGCCATCATGTGGATAAAACTAGTCTGTTTTGTAAAGGGACATAATAATAGTTCACACTCAAGAGCCCTTTAAAAAAAGTTTAATCTAGAGATGACTGTAAATAGCTGCTTATGACCACTTATGACAACTGGTCACTTTGTGGTAAAACAGAATGAGAAATCAGGCATTAATAAAAACAAAGGAACATTTGCCAAAAAAATTTCCAAAGATACACACACAATGTTGGTCTCCAAGTTACTGTTACCACTCAAGAAAGAAAAATGAGTCAGTCATTGTGATACCTTTTATGAAAAAAAATAAAAATCAGCAGCTCAAAACCTAGCCACAGTTAAACAACAAAAGGAAAAGTCACAAGGAAAAGGAAGGAACAAATTAGAAAACAGAAGTTATACTGAGTTGCTATTTCTGCATCTCAGATACAACATATATTTTAGAACCCATAGTCACAATCAGAAGTATTGAGAAAAATAAAGCTTAATCCAAAGTACAAAGAGTATTCATTTTGAAAAAGTATGGGGATAAAAGATTTATGGGTATAATTATCGGTACTCTCAAAACATTAAGAGATTTTGCAGAACTAACGCATCTTAAAACTACTCCGATCGGCTGTCATGTATGTTGTCTCTCAGCATTCACCACCATTCATTATCATAAGTATAATACTGTACTACATGGACCTTGACCTTGGGTAACTGTTCTTTTGCCCTTTTTAGTTATGTTTCACAGGAAATATTTAATGGATCCATCCACCTTAAAAATACAGAAGAATAGTATCAAGTCTACGAGGCGCTATAGAAAGTCAGCTCCTTAAGTTCCAGCACTGGCCAATATCCCAATCTGGTGTTCTCTACTCCAGAGATTACAGCATTATACTTTATTTTGAATTGTTAAAGATTCAAAAAATTGTTTGTGGCGTAGTGGAAGAACACCAGACAAACAATACGTGAAGTAATGATCTCCTGCTATGTTGCCTAGTGCAACTGTAAAATATAATTAAGGGAAAAGAGTCTGAAACAGCTGGAGAGCTGCTGTGTAGAAACTATCAGGACAGCCTTAGAAGAACTGCTAGCAAAGAGCAACCTAGACCACAGTGAACCTCATGGAAGAAACAGGCATGTGTTTCAATTAATCTCTCCAAGCAGATTCTTGTATTGGGAGTTTTATCACACAGATAACACTGGTGCTGCTGATGACAGGTACTGTAAGACACCATAAAAGGTACCTGTGACTGAATAGCATTGCTGCAGGAGCAGAAGGGACGTGCACAACTCTCAGCCACACATCTGGTAAATAATTTAACACACTGGAAATTCTGCTTAACGTTCTCTTTGTTCATCCAGTCTGATTTTGGTTCTGGAGCATAAGGGCTACAGGTGCCCCAAAGAGTAGCAGGAACCTGACTGACCTCTAAGCAAATCTCTAATCTCTCAATTTACATGATGTCCTTCTGAGCACTATTTCACTTCAAAGAAGTGTTAAGTGGGGGACACACACAGAGAAAAATACCCAAATGCTAGCTATGAAAAGTGGCAGGTGTCCTTAAATTAAGGAAGTCTGACATTTCAGTGTAATTTCTATAAAAAGAGAGAGGGGTAAAATGAAGGCAAGTTAGAAGAGTCAGGCAAGAAGAACGTTGATGGGGGAATTATATGATGCAGCTCCTGCTGTGGAGCTACTGTTGATGTTCCTCTAAATCTTACAGCCCACCTCCTCCTCTGGTATCTCAGCCTTCTGGTGTTGCCAGAATTCTAACAAACTCTTATGTCTAGTTCCTGAGGGACTTGCATACTAAGCGCAGCTTTCCTTGAGTCCTCACCCTCACCAGCCTTCCGTTTCTTAGAAGAGGTTAAAGCCCATCTGAATCCCAAGCGACAAGTTTGGGAACAAACTCCCAAAATGTTTGCAGTATGCTACAGAAACCTCCTAGTTCTCAAGGCAGAGCTGAGAGAAGAACCATACCACAGGAGGTAAGACAAAGATCCCAGTCATAATGAATCACTGAGCAACTGATGCTCAGGAAAAAGAAAGCTTAGAAGTATCCATAACATCTTTTGTTGGCTTTGTTGCTGCGCTTTAGATACAAGTCCCAGCCCAGCAAAGGATTTATACACATAAGAGCATAATCCCACAAAACCCAAGGGACTTCTTACATACCAGTAATTAGTCATTTAAATACTGTTCTGGAAATGGGATCTTACTACATGAAGTGATAGAAAAGAAGTGGTGCTAAATTAGCTTTGTGACATTTTAAATTAAAAAAGTGATCAACACAGCGCATAGGTCCCTTATTTAATTTTATAGATTGTACAACATTCCATTTTACACTAGTAAAAACGAAGACGTATGATTTATTATAGTTTTTTCCACATGAGTGGAACAGTACTTCAGACAAAACTATTTGAAACGTATCTTAATAAGTTCTCCTTAAAAAAGGATTTCAAAATCTACTGATCATTTCTGTCACAGCACATTTGCTGATAATAAGCTAACAACTTATTCTTCAAGTGTCTGAGCTGTATTCGTAATCAAGTTTAGTCACATGCTATTTAGACACAGTATTCACACCCACTTGCATTCCCCTGCAGCTTAGCACCACCAGACAACACAGGGTGTGCCACAAGGCTGCAGA
Organism: Limnodromus scolopaceus; assembly: GCA_028565335.1. Taxonomy (NCBI): domain Eukaryota; kingdom Metazoa; phylum Chordata; class Aves; order Charadriiformes; family Scolopacidae; genus Limnodromus; species Limnodromus scolopaceus. The sequence continues at coordinate 91,064,638 of JAOXNO010000013.1, forward strand.
GTAACGTATCAGAGCTTTATTTCAGAACCACAGTGCTGAACCCAAACACCTGTGCAAAGGCCAATACAGAAGCAGCACTTCAGTGGCACAACCGACATAACCACTAAGTGCCCCTTTGCACAACTCAGACAAAGCCTGTGAAGGTCAACCATACAACTGTCACATGTGAAAACTACAGTTAAAAAGCAAGAGCAGAACCATCAAACATCAGACTTCATGCACAATGAAAGACATCTGCCTCAGCAACAACTGCTCCACCTTTTAAATAAATAACCATAAGGTTGTCAGACAACGATTTCCCCTCTTGCATATAAGGGAAGTTAGAGAAGGAGAGAACAGCCTGAAAAATCACTAAGAAGTGGCAGTAATAAGAAACATCTCATTTCAAACCAACCCATTGCAACTTCAGACAATGGCTTTTTAATAAATAGATAATTCATATCCAAGAACTTCAACTCTCATTAATAAGCATGATTAGAAATTAAAACACCAGAAGAAAACCATTTAAAAAAAATTTAAGTTGACAAGAATCCTAGCAAACATAACTAGATAAGGAGACCTACACACTCAAATTTGAGAAGGTCTTTTCTATGCCATCATCTTTAATTAAATGGCAAAAACCTGTTAGCCAAACAAAAATTTTTTTTTTCTTTTACAGGAACACATCTTTCTATTAAGTGTTTCATTCTTTGCTGATGCAGAGAATAAATATAGTTCTCATACAAAAAGCAACAGAAAGCCCATCAGCTAGCAAAAAAAAAAGTTGTCTTTTTATTAATACCCCCCCCAAATAGTAATAATAGCACTATCATGAGTTCGGAAAACAAGGTAAATAGGTGCATGGGAAATTTCAGAATCCACCAGGAAAGAGAAAGATTAAAACAGAGTACCACCCTTCCACAATCTTCGCTGATCTTCTATCGCTCTCCTTTACTATAAATAACTGCATTAGTAGGTATTTACAGCACCAAAAAGGGAACAGTCATAAAACTGAAGGGGAAACAGGAATCACTTTGGGATATGCTACCTGTGGCATAATAAAATTTAAAAATCCCATTAAGCTTGACTTTCTGATAAGATAGTTGCATTCTTCAGTGTACTTTTGAACTTCTGTGCTTCAGCACAATTGGGTCAGCAACACTGCATTTAGCAATCCTGAAGGTTCAGATTTCTCAGCCCCACGGACACAGGAGCAGGAATGCATTTCCTTTGGCAACAAAACTGTGACTCCCAACTACTATGGAAAACTTGTGGTTTCAACCATTCTTAATAAAAACTAACCACTAGAACGTGGTTAAAGTTCCATTTAATAAAAGAGTGCAACATATGATATACTTAAACATAAAAGTGAATATTTCATAGCCATGAATCTATTTTCATACATACCAACAGTTTAGCACTTTCTCCTTTGAAAACCATGTTTTAATTACTGGCTTGTTCCTTCTTTCAAGCAAAAATTACCTCAATCATTTCTGCAGACTTTGCTAACCTTTCCATAAAGAAATGGGATAAATATATATCAGCCAAATAATTACACAACCATTCTAGTATGCTTTCCCCTGATAATCACTTTTACAAATAAACAAATTCCACTAAACCACTAAACCCTCAACCTGCTGGGGTTTTTTGTTGTTGTTGTTTAATGAGAAAGATCTTTTTCCAGCTGTTTTTCACTGTTTAGGATGCCTGTAAGACATAGGATCAGACTCCATTTCAGTTTTTCTACAAAAGATATTTTTCTGATATCACACTTCGAATTTCTTTTAGCCAGTTGCAGGCAGATGAAAAGGATGTAAGTTCTCATACATAGCATCACCTTAAATTTATTGCAAGTGCCAGACAGTTTTACATATCCGATGGAAAAAAACATTACATAAGAACATTGGAGTTTCTTAATCATGAGCTTACCTTCCCCTTAACTGTTCTCTAGATGATCATTTATTTCCCTGGAATGCTTTCCCGTAACTATTTAACACACAGTAAGTCTCATTATTTTGTTTCTAATGACAATTAAAACCTGCCTTTTTTTGTCAGCAGTACAAGCACACACAAATAAAAATGATGTTACTCTTGCATCAACCTTTTTTTTGATAGGCCTAACAATTACACTTTTTCTATTTAGACTGTCTGAAGGTTGCTTTAATCACCTGCACTTTCTTTACAAAGCACCACATGTAGGATTTTGAATATTATGCACAAATAAAGAAAAGAAATCTTTTCTTGTTTTTCAGTGTTGAACAGCAGAGAAGGTAGTCAGTCAAATACATTTATTAACAAAATAATGATTGGTTATTACTTACATTGTACTGCATATGATGCCAGGACAACAGCAGAACTAATAGGGCATGACAATCTGGAAAGAAAGGAAAATATTTTAATTTAGACAAAGGGTGTATAAGTGTATTGTTAACAATGTCTCTGCAATTAGTTTTGTACGTGAAGACTCATTTATCTTCAAAGAGTATCCAATTTTTTTTTGATAGTTTGATTTGTCAAAGTACAGTAGGACTGGACATAAAAAGCTAGTGGCTGTGTAACAGCTTCTAAAGTGAATGGCAGTTAACTAGTCCTAAAAGGACATGCTCATATTCTTGCTGGATGCTTATTCTGGAAAGCAAAAAAAGACATTTTTATGGGCCTCTGGACATTGTTTTAGTAGCTGCAGTCTGATGTATTTAAAACTAGACACAAACACTAAAATTAGACAAATGCCAAGCACAAAGACAGCTCTGATCTCATGACCAAAACTGACTCCATAAAAGAAAAATGCCAACACCTAAAAGCAATTTACACTTGGCAGCAAACTCTCAGACCACATTTTTCCTCATTTTAAAAAATGTACAGACATGTAAGAATCACATGCAAAGGAATTGCTGAGTATATGCCCACAATATAGAGAATACAACCCTGAAATCACAAGAAACAATAACATGAACTGCCCTTTGCTACTGCCTCCTGATTATCGCAATAGACAGTGGGTCCCCACGTTTGGAATACCACGCCTGGCACACCATGCTTTGCATAAAGATCTCTCAGGTTGACGTTGTACCTGCAGTCACACAGCATCTCCTACAGCTCATTCACAACAGGCTACTAAGCTGTTCTTAATAATTGAACTATGTAAAAATTTGTAACATTTCCCAGCAATTTTTCTTTTAAAGCAATATTTCACAAGACACATTTTTATAGCAATGATACCCTCACAAAAAGGCTTTTTTTGTTTTTTCAAAATTTTATTTTAAAAAGAATTATAAAGAAATTGAAGATTATTCTTATTACCTTCCTTCCACAATATCAGTCTTCAATTGCAGGAAGAACAAGTGCCTAGAAAAGATTTTTTTTGGAAAACAAACATACATTTATATTTACATTTAAAAGGTATGGTTCAAACGGTTACATATATTAGTTTATTTTATTAGATTTCCTGACAAAGTATACAAATAGATGAGTAAAGCTTAGTGGCATTTACAAAGATACAATCATACACCCACTCATCCTCACAATAGCTTTAAAGATCTTTGGTTGTCCGTACTGTAACTCCCGTACCACAATAAACACTACAAAAACCAAACTATTAGAGATCTGGGGCCTCTTTCTCTGAGGAATATTCATCATGGATATAACTTCAAAAAAAAAAAACCAACCAAAAAACCCCAACAAAAAACACCACTAAAAACAAAAAACAACCCAAAAAACCTAACCCCAAACTGTGCTAGTTTATCTTGGAACTACTCAATTGAGGATGAGACATTTCTCAAGTGGCATATGCTAACAAAAAACTCTTAAACAATTCTCCAAGAGCAGTTCAGTCTTGCTCTCAGTAGTGTGTTTGGCAACATTACTTTATAGAAATATTGGAGAGTTGGGATGTGAGGAACAACAAAAAGCAGGTCTTTGAATAATTTCAGTTTAAAACTGCAGAACAGCTTACAACTGCATGATTAACAAATACCAAAACAGGTCAATAGCTAACTTTTGGGTTTGTTTTTTTTTTTTTTTTACAAGTAATATCATTTAACATGCTGTACTATTTATATTCTCAAGTCACTGAAATTAACAAACAATGAAAATTTTACAGAAACACCAGATTAATGGATGCCTGTGAATTCTCGATTCCAAATTATGTGCACTAAGCAAAACAAGTATTTAATTAAAGCCTTGTGACAAGTTAATTGAAAAGTACTTATAATTCATGTAACCCTACCACTCCAAAAACTCAGGGATGTTAAAAAAAAAAATGTAAAGGTCTACTATAAACTGAAGCATTCTAGATCTTTGCATGTTACAAGTAATAGGTAAACTAGAAAACAAGACCTGTTATCTGTTCCTCCTGAAACAAAATAAACCCCACCCTCCCACACCCTCGGCATTAAATCTACTGCACATTTTAAAAATTGACTCAGTGTTGATACAACACTTCTAACATAGGCCTAGGGAATGTAGACAGATTAATAATTGAACTCCCCTATTTTTTAATCATTGCATCTGATTAATTAAGGGTTCAGAAAAGGAGAAGAAATGCAATTGGCAGGTACTTCAAGCAACAATGGGCTCAAAAAACTCCCCAAAAACCCAAAAGCTGCAAATAAACCAACTGCCATCTTTGTACTAGCTTATACTCTGGCTGTATTTTGGAGTTGTAGGCTGTGTATAGAAGAAAACATTCACTATAAGCATGGGATCAAGGTGTCCATTCCAAACATATTTAATACAGAGTTATATGAAGTTATCTACTTAATAAAGCACAGTTTGCCAAGCTGTGGAGATGGGAAAGGAGGGCTTTATACATTCTTCACGGAAGCAAACGTCAAACAGAAGTTACCTGGTTTGTTCTTGCTGAAGTGTGTTAGGATCAGGTATAAAAAACCTTACACGAAAACGAAGGGTGCAGGGAAAACCTCCTGCAATATTTTAGAAGAGCAAATCAATTTATTATTTCTTTTTAAAAGAAAGAGCCCAAGATCTTTATTTCTATATTTAGAGAAAAATTACACAAACAACCACATAGAAATCTCATATATTTTTCTCATGAAACTAAAAGAAGTCACGAGAAGTCTCCTGCTTCCCCAACTATCAAAAGAAAATACTCTCAAATATCATGTTCATTTGAAATGCTTTGTATATGCTACTTTACATAAAAGGCATTATTCAGTTATCTTTGCCTCATAGGTATTAGAAGAAGAAAAAAGCAGCAAATGTATTTGAAGTGCCTCAATTGGGATAATGCTCAATCCTGTTTTACATACAAAGACAAGAAATTAACAGAAGTTCACCTTGTTAACTTCATTTATTTTTATTTCAATTCATACACAATCTACAGCATATGATAGAAATAAGAGCTGAAAAACAGCTCAGCTTTCACAGCACAAATTGGGACAGTGTCACTCAGTCCTAAGCTGCTATGTGACAGGGTCATGCTGGCCAGCTTGTCCTTCTCAGTAAGCATTCTGTTACCCAAAGCTGTTTATAAACAACACACACTAGAACAACACGTGCACTTGAAAGTGTGTGGTGTTTGTTTTTTCTTTGGTTGTTTTTTAATAAAAAGAAGCATAATTTTTTTTTCTTATTCTATTCAAGACAAGAAATTGCCAGAATCTATACATGAAACTGGCTCCACTTCCCTCGACCAAACCCCCTCTTCTTTATCTTCCCTATTATGAAGAATTTACTGGCACCATGGTATGATTACTGCTTTCACAGCCACGATGTCCAACACTGTTCAGAAGCCAGGTTTAGCTGCTATTACAGCATCAAAGTTAGTGACATACCAGGTCTTATTAGCACACAGGTAGCAGTAAGAGACCTAGAAAGCTCTGCTGAAAAGACTGGCAGAGATAAGACTCACTCTTAAAGAAAATCTACCACCTGGATGCACTAATTTACAAGAATTGTATTTATTCTAGTCATAAGAACACAGGAAAATCAAGAGTACACAGCTACAATCAAGATATTAAAAACAAGTCTTACCTTTTAACTGCTTTCTAATAGGTTTGTTTGGTTCAAGCCACCGCTGTGAAATGAAAAACTATTAGATGGATTAAAAATATTTACAAATAGATACTGTTTATTTATGTGTGTGTGCATGTATATGTGTGTATACATACATGTGTATACATGTATACACATGTATACACACATATACATGCACACACATTTATATTCACTATACTTACAGGTGAATCTACTGAAGTTTCATTTTGCTGTAAACCGAAATATTCCTTTTCTGTCACACCCAACTGGTTATAGGTCATATCCAACAAAATCTGTCCAGTGTCTTGTTTCTGAAAACAAGTAAACTTTGTAAGTGAAACTCTGCAAAACACATTTCAAGATACAATTAATTGAAATTAATTTATTTTTTAAAAAAATATAACTAATGAATAAAAATTGCTGCTAATTCATTGGTTCAAAGTTTCTCAGCAGTAAGAAGTTAATCTTTTTTGTTTATTTGGTTGGGGTTTTTTTGAGAGGTTTCTTTTCCAAAATACATTAGGCATGTCAACTCATATTACAAGATTTCACATGAACTCAAGCCCCTGAAGTGGGTCCAGCAATTTATTTTTAAGCAGACCACCTCTCCCTCGAGCACAGCCTTTAGGAGCAATGCAGTTCTGCGGGGCCATAGGCTGCAAGGATGGCTTACAGCCACATGGGGCTGCTCTGGCCCCTGCTGTCACCGCCAAGGCAGCAGCTCTGTTCCCACATCAGCTGTGAAAAGGTGAAATCAGTATACACTAGGATGAGGGAAAAAAGCAGGGGGGATGCTGTAGTCCAGCCACAAGGTCCTGTACTTCGGCCTGAGTTCCCACCTGCCCCTCAGCCTCCAAGTGCCCAACTGTCATTCAGCCACCCCACTTTCTGCCTCGGCATTCCTCAAGACAGGTATCACTGGTGTAACTGGGGAATTACACAGGCAGTGGAGATCCAGAAGCCTAGGCACGGTATAGTTTTCCTCAAACCAAACAAGTATCCCCATGCCGTGGTGGTGTGGAGAGCAGATTAACCAACTTCTGCCAAAAAATACTGTGAACCCAGTCTATCAAAAAAGCCCAACCACAAAAAGAAAAACAAAAACCCCTCAACAAGACTGCAGTCCTAAATATGCTAATAGGTAATAAATAGCTTGCAAACCTGTATGGCATTTCAGGACTAGATTTTTATATACTAAATTGATGGACAGAACAAAAATCAGACTGGTTCACTTGTATCTTGCCTATTCAAAAAATTATAGCCAACTAACTTTTCACATGATCTTCCAAATCTCACTCTTAAAAGCAGAAATAAATTGTGCACATGCAAAAGAAGAAAAATTTACCAGAGGAAAATTATTTTGACTGCAAAAAACAAACGCTTTGTTCTGAAACAAACTTCTCAAAAAATTGTGATTTAATTAAGTTTTGAATTCTTAAACAGATTTCTTAATTTCTTAAACAATCTCTTGAAACAAAGGACTCATGACAGTGACCACATTTTTGTGGATGGCTCCAGTCTTACTCATTGCATAAGAGTCATCACTTAAGCCAAGAATGCAGTATATTGTAAAATTCTTTGTCTAGACTTTGTTTATCATACAACACTAAGTCCTCTTCAGAGGACAGATTTTTTTTTTTTTTAAACAGGCTACCACAATGTTGTAATCGAGTGCTTTAAATAGTAACATATTCCATAGCCTTCCATTATCTCATAAAAGAATCCCTCCTATTTAAAAGATGGGAAAAGAAGAACAAAGATTCAAGCAAAAGATACCCACCTGACTACCTTATTCTGGAGGATGGAATACCATCCAACACTTCCTACTGCTAGAGCAGAACTCCTAGTAGCTCAATTCTGACTTGAATGCTCAGTGTTTCTACATCAGGCTCCAGATGCAAGGTAAAATAACAGCCAACTACTGGCCTCCTGTGAAAAGCTGTGCCCATTCTTCTGGAGCAAACTCCCATATGAAGAAAACAACGTAGGCAACACCTGACTGTCATATATGGCACTACCCTTTCCCCTCCAACAGTCTCCCGTCTTGTTTAACTTTCACAACAAACTGTTGAGTTCTCACTACAAATGTGAGTCCACTCAGGCCCCTGTAAGCGTGTGGCCACTGTTCCTTGTGATACTCAAACCACAGCACTGAATGACCCCATTTTTTTTTCTGAAATAGCATGGACCTAGATTCAGCTTCAAAACTGAAATCTCAGCTGCAGGCAAGGGTCTCACGACCAAGCGTTCCTCGACACACACAGCCTCGGTGCCACGCATATGTCAAGCAGTTCTGAACTGAGGTGGGCTTCACTGTGAAGACTGAGATTTGCTATCAGAGATTATCCATATACATACACAAGAGGGGCCTGTGGAAACAGCAGATGTCATATTAACCCTCTGAAGTAATGGGCATTTCCTGGTGTGAATATATTAATCTTTAGCACTGCCTTACTATACACAACAGATATGTTTCCCCAGGGTTGTGTGTCACACATAAACAGAATGTGAAAATGCTTTCAAGGAACATCACATGACACCTACACAACTCAGAAGCATAATTGCACATCTATGGTGCATACTTACATGAGCTAAATGAGCAACTGAGGTTATACTGTGACCAAAAGGAGTAAATATGGGGGATGAGACACAGTTTATTGAAAGAATGCATTCAGGCATCTCGGGTTTTCTTACAAATGGGGCAGATTCTTACAGAAGGCAGATTCTTCTGCTTATTTTCTCTCTGAATTTCAACACTTCTGGAGTCCCTTCAGGCTCCTTTCTCTGCAACAGCATTATCTCCTAATACCCTTCATCATTTTTTATGCTACTGGTTCTTCACCACAATTCAGATGCCTTCACCTTCTCTCTCTCCACCTCTTCACAATGGCATTCCCCCTCTCCCCCAGCACACATGAACCACTAAGCCTTCTCACTGCTACTCGCTAAAGACAAGCAAGCTCCCTATTACAATATTCTTGCTCAGCAGCCACAGTTCTCTCTTTGCAATGTTCCCATGGGTCTCCCAACCCTAAACTCAGCTGCTCAACCAGTTCAAGTCTTCTCCATATACATAACTACTATTTCCTTCTCTTCCTCCCCTCCACATTTCCTATCAGAAGCCATTTCCAACACTACTTTTCTGTGGCTCCAGTTCTTGTTCTCTGGAACCAAAAGCACAGAGTTTCTTCCACAGTACCTAGACCAAGTACAACTCCAGCTATCTAAACTAAATACAAAATGTAATTTTAAATTGTTAAAGTCTTCTTCAGTTGTTAGAACTCCTGAAGCTGAAAGTTTTTGGTTGCATTTTCCTCAGGAAAATTTATATTTACTCAGCTTTGGCTTTGTTTTAAGAAACACCTGAATTATTTTTTGGCCTATACACCTAAAAATAAAGTAACAGCACAGCCCAGACTGCACAATCTTCAATCTTTTTTGCACATAAACGGCTTTGAGATCGAGGTGTAAAGTGAGGCAGGCTAAGCACCTCACATCACTGCTTTTGAATTTTGACATCCATTCCAACAATCCACAGCCACAGTGTACTCTAATACTACAACGTGTCAAGTGCTTTTACAACACACCATCTTTTCACTCCCCTCCACCATAGGAAAAGGGCAAAACACCACGAACCCACTCAGCTAAACTGTGCATTAGAATCAAGTTCTTCTTAACCTTGTTAACCATTATAGCAAGTAGTTATAACATCCTTAATAAAGCTCTTGCCTTTCTACAGCAACATAAAATTATGCCCTTTCCACATTAGCCTATTCTGTTACAGTGACACAAGCTTTTAAGGTAATCTTCAGAATAAAGTTTATTCTACTAAAAAGAAACATTTTCAAGAGGTTTGCTTGTTTCCACCCTGAAAAGAAGTTTCCTTATATTTCATTTTCCTGACATCTACCAATCCTTATCCTGAACTGTTAAAAGCTTTGCATCAGCCACCCCATAACCACAGACCATTCACCTCCATTTAAATCCGCCCTAAAATATATTTCACCTTATGTTGGATAGCCCAAAAATTAATATTTAAAGCAGTCATAACTAACAGCTATTATATTCTGCCTGAGCCTCAAGAATTTCCTGCTATGTTTAGGGCACTTAGATTAGTCAAGTTTAATTTCTAGTAAGCTACACAATTTTGAAGAGAATGAACCCCTTCATTATTTTAATTTCAAGTACTGCCTAGGAGCTTGGGTGATCAAGACCAGCTGTGCTAAGAACTGCATAGATGTGAGGACTCTTAGTTCTTTGGAGTGGAGGACTAAATATGCAAGTAATCCTTTTCAGTTTGTTAACTTCTACAAGGTAAGTGGTACAAAGCGACACTTTAAGAGGACAATGCAAAATATAGCACATCTCCCTATCCCTCTCTCACTTCAGACACAATATCCATTGCCCCTCATGTGCTGTTTGAGGTTATCCTTTCCTAATTTAGCCTGTAACAGTCATCCACTACCAAACAGCTTGTGTCCTTTGGTCTCAATATGCCTATGAGCTTGAACAAAGTGCTACAATTTCTTTTAATTTCCACACTAATTTTCCACACAGGTAATTTATTTGCTGTTCTGCTAATTCTGTCCTTTTCTCTTCCTGGAATTTATTTACTCCACCTGATGCCTTTATTCAGAGCGTGCAAGATTTTGTTTAGCTAGAATAAACATAACAGCCTCTTCTTTCCTTAGGACCAGACTTTTGCACAGCATCCTAGTTGTACTTTCTGTGCCTGCCTGACTGGAACTTCCCTCTTTTGTCTGCAAGTAGCCAGGATCCACACGTGACATTCGCTGGAGGGTAGCTTCGATGCCAAGACTAACACTGTTGATACTTCCTTGACACTGGCTGAAGATTCCTGCCTGGTGCATAATAGCACTCACCTTTTTAAGAACGACAACACATGAGCAGCTCAGTGTGCAAATTACCAGTGTTCTCCTCTATTGTTTGCAACCGAAAATAGAGCTTAAAAAAACATTACCTCATCTATGAAAGCTATTAGTTTACACTACTAATTTCCCTCGCTGCAATTACTCCTTGTTCAAGATAACCTATCTGCTGCCTCACATTCCTGTATCATTTTTATTGTTAATAATGTCTCAAACTTTACATTTTTGGTTTACTGAAAGATTCATTAGCAATGTGTTAATGAAATTTGACAGTCAAGAATTTGATTAATGTCCTTGCACTGTTTAGCATCTCCTTCTCAGGAAGATCTACTGCCACTTCTTGAGCCAACTCCTTGCCCATCCCATAACTCTTCTAGATTCCATACGCTCCAGCACAGTATTTTCCTATATAAAGGTCACACAAAATATTTATCCAAGCCTACAGAGTTTTGACCCACTTCATTTCCTCTACCTCAAAAGCTATTTAAAACAAGCATATACATGAGGTTAGTCATTCCAGTTCTAACTTTGGAAAAAATCTCTCCTCCACTAATTCTTTCCTTCAGCATTTATTACGAAGTCAGGCCCCACGAAGGGCTAAGACTACCAAGCCTGCTACAGGTCAGATCACTTTCTCACTGTCCTCAAAGGCATCATCAAATTTCATACTGTCTTACTGTTTTCCAGTCAGAGTATACTGCTCTGCCTCAATATAAAACTAAATATTTGTTGCCAACCTGAAACTTCATACAGCAGTTCTTTCAACATGCAGTGACACGGACTAGCACTAAACTGTCTTGTATTATCAAGCAATATCCAGTAGGAAAATTTAGTGACAAAGATCCAACAATTCTGCATCCCTGCATTTTATTGTGAGCAGTTTAAAATTATAAAACTCACACCCACAATCAAAAAGAACCTTTAAGACTTGTATCTCTGCCAAGTATTTTAAACATACCAATAGTAATTGTTGGTGTTAATTGTAACAATCATGTTGCTTCTCAAATACTGGAAAAAGGAGCTTAACTGAGATGGTGGGAAAGGAAAAACATTCCCTATGATTTGAATTTGTGCAACTTCTCATTGTAACTGCCTAATCATTTTATTTCTAGAAGGAGATCCTATTACTAAAAGCCAACTAGTCTAAAAGCAAAAGTCACAGGTACCGAGATACAACAATCAACTCTGAAAGACAATGCAATACAGAAGTGATCTGACACTGTAAATTTTATCCCTTTACAAAAGTCAATTTACTGGAAATTGAGAGGCATACTTCATTCCTGGTGGTCATTCCTGGTAAATAAGTCAAAGTAGAGCAATAATGGGAAATTCCTGCATGTTTATACAAAAAGTTACAAATAAATTCACACTATTGTTCAATATACACCTATTAAACACACCCAAACACAGTATGTGAGCACATTTTGTATATATTAGAATGACCACTAACGTTTTCTCCATGTGGAAAGCTTATGCATTATAGCCTTAGAACAAGACAGAGGTAACACCAGAGACAGAAGTGAACTAACATTATCACAAAATTCAAACACCTGAAATTTATCAGGAAGGTTCAAGAAAACCTGGATATAATTAGAATCAAGTGCAACACCAGGTACCAAGTGCAGTCAAGTCTTTGTCTCAAATGTGTTTTTGAAAGAACAGTTCTAACTCTTAGCTTACATGTGCCTTCTATTGTTTGCCTGGACCTCAGACATGTTCCGTCTACATACTGAAACACATAGTGGAGGAAAGACAAGAAAGGCCATTTCAGCCTTGTTGAGTTAACACACATATTCTGCTTTTCCCAATTCACTTTCCACTATTTGTGTTAGCCAAGTATAATTCTGTCTATGAACATAAAGCATACTTATGTATACATGAATATTAGCCTAATATTAGTTCAAAGTGTAACATATATCCAAACGTAGAGCTTTCATAAATCACAACCAGGTACCACCAGCCCACAAACATACAACCCTGAAAAATTCCCAACCTTAATTTTCCATTGATACACCAAAGTTAAGTTCTTTTAAAGAGAAAACACTATGCCCTATGCTTTAAAAGAGGTGATCCTGTTCAGTTCCAATTCTCTAAACTCAGGAGACAAAAATTCAACAGGTATCAGCAATAACAGTAAAAACTTATAAAGTAAAAAACTAGAAAATATATTACAATATTCACAAGACATAGTATGTCTTTTTAGCAATGTATCTATGTCTAGTGATTTCAGAAAGCATCTTCATTTTAATAATATATTACTATGTTATTAGATACATTGCTGTTAATTTGTCTTATGGATAATCATGCCATGTGATGCGCATATTTTATTTCTTAAAATTATAGAATTATTAATTGACCTGGCTCCAGAAATAAATAAAGTATGGTGCAAAACCAGATCTATAAATCAATTTGTGGCTATGAGAAACAGTTTCTCTATGCAAGACAGAAAGATTTCACTAGTGGGGAAAATCCATTCAGAGCAAAACTTATTTTGCTTCAGTACGTGCCTAGCTGATTCCCAGACTGACCACAGACCTGATTTACTCTTTGCTCACAGACATAAAACTGAGTGATGTTGGCAATTAAAATAAAAACACACACACAGTCAGGCACAAGCTTCACAAAGCTGAATTTTTATGTTAACGCAAGCAAAACCTGGATACAAATTTTCTACAGCTGGCTTCAAACCCTTTTGAGAACTGGACCTTGTGACACAACCAGAGCGCAGCAAAGCCTGTTCTTCGGCAGACATCAAGGTCAGATAATCAGGAAAGGCCATCCTGGCAGATAAGTGCAGGCTCCCTCACTACCAGTATGAAAGCTCAGTACTCAAAGAACACAATCTTCTGGTAAATCTCTTCCTTGAATTAGCCCATAACATTACGGGGTAGCCACCCTCCCTGCTTCATTGAAACGAAGCACTAATGGATTTATCCCAACAGCAGTTCAGCATTACAGCTGCAGTAAAGGAGATGCTTCTGATTCCTGATGAAGGAGGCAACTAGCAGGGATATTCTGGGGGTACGCTGAAGGCAGGGAGAGAAATCAGCTGGGTCTGGAGTTTCAAAATAGTTCCCCATTTATCGTATTGCATTCACTACTTAAAGGATTAAAATGAGAAGCAAAGTTCACTTGTACAGTGCTGGACTTCAGGCCAAGCACTAAATCTACAGCTGTGTCAACACTTTTTTTACAAGGAAGAATATACTACTATGCATGGAATGCAAAAAGTTTCAAATTCCTCATTTTTCAAAGATCCTCATGCAAGGAGGGAGGGCAATTATGCCAGCTCATTGACAGACAAGGCAATCCTATATGGCATGCTGGAGACAAACAATGGAAATTGTATACTAATGTGTTGCTCTTCCTCTTATATTCCTGCTCTCCTTGTACCCCACTTCCCAATGTTAGCTACTTCATGTATAAACACACATATATAATATATAAAATGTATAATAAAATATGAGACCAATTCTGTACATATTAGAATGAAAAGCATCTGTTCGTCTATCAAATCATATCTATTTCAATAAATATCCAAAGTCCAAAAATAAAATCAGTCCACAAAGAAAACTGTAATAATGCTTCAGAAAATATCTCCTATAAGAAAGCATCACATAATCCAAGATACCCAACAACACAACTTCCTCAGCAAAATGCTTCCTCTCAGACAGAGTAAATTGGATAAAGCAAGCATCATATACACAAATACACAATTACACTCAAATTCATCCACAGTTTTTCTGCATGGTCAGATAATTCTGAAAATTGATTGAGGAGTGAAGGTATTTCCTTTGTTTTCATCTAAAAATTAACTAATACTTTTAATCAGTACTGAAGGTTATAAACTAAATTATTTACAGAATAAAATACAGTAAAAATGTAGAGTAGAAACCTTCTTTAATCCTCTTTCCTTCCCTGCTCCCAGATAAAGAGACTACATTAAAGTATCAAAGACTGAATGGAACTGTCCTACTAAGCCATGATGTCATCACTATTTACATCATCTTTGCATTTCACAAAATATGTACTAGCACTACAGGAATTTACAAGGCTTCCTCCTTTTGGCACTACCAGTCCTTTGATGGGAGAAAAGGAGGAGCACATCCAAATTTGCACGTCCCCTTTAAACACAAATTACTTATTCATAGCTGATAACAATCACCAGATCTGTTTCTTCATGACTCCGGTATCATACAGAGGACCTTTTTTCAGATACAATCTGCATGCCACGATTTTATGACATTTCAGTTGGTTGACTTTAAAGAAAACTAAAACAGCACTTCATAGATCCATTTCATAACCAGCAATTCTGCAATTTGTAATGGCAAAGCTACATCTTCAACATCTTTTGGAAATCCCATGCCTCAGGGTCCCACATATGATCACAGCTTTCAAACAAATTTCTGTATTTTTAAAAAGAAAAAGTAGTTTTCCAAACTTACGTTGACTTTGAAGCTTTGTACTGAGCCATCCAAAAAGTGGACGTTACAGATTATTTCTGACCGGGTTTTCTCTTTTGGTAGTTCTGATGCTCGTATGTTATTTATCCTCCCACCTAAGGCTCGTAAACGGGAGTTCATAACTATTGCTGAATAACCTATAAAACAAAAATTATGTTTAATAATAGTTCTTACAATTCACTATGTTTCATCTATACTTCTTCAGAGAAACCCATAATATCATGAAGACCTCATTACACCCCAAATACCTATAGTAGCAAATACTTCTTATAGAAAAGAATACATTGTAAAATTAGCACGTTGTAAAACAGAACATAAATACATATAGAGAGGGGCTTCCACGTTCTAAATGTGGACATGCTGAAGAGAATCACAGGTAACCCCTGCAATGTATACTTAAGTTAGGCATGGGCCATTGCTTTAGTTTAAATCAGTAAAAAACCCAAACACCTACTATAAAGCAGGAAGGCAGTGTCAAGACAAGTTTAACATCTCTAACCAGTAAATCCCTCACCCACTTATAGATTTCCTAATTATTTCTTTATTTACCATAGAAGTTTCACTACAAGAAAACAATTCGGTTTATTCTCAACTTAAAGTCTTCAGTTAATGCAGATCCCATTCTGTCAAGTAGCATTTTGTTTCAGGAAGATATATACAAATGCCATATGTAAGGCAACCAGAATTAACATTAAAAGCATGTCAATATTTTACAGCCTGGCATACATAAATTCATGAAGCCAGAAATTTATATCCAAGAAGACCCCACAAAACAAAAAAGTTTCTTTTGTTGGAGTTGTTTTTCTTCTTTTTTTTGAAAAATCTTCATGAACACCAAAACTCTGAAAACCAGTTTTCACAAGCAAAAAACCCAAACACAACAAACCCCCCCAAACAGAAAAAAGCTATTCATTGAAATAAGAGCTGAATTAAATACAGTCAAGCCTGTAAACATTTCAAGCCTCTCTTCACTGGATCAGTTTACCAATTAACATCAGAGCATATAAAGCCAGTTGGCAAGCGGAGCAGAGGATAGTTTTCCAGGTTAATTACCATACCAATTACCAAATCATACCTCACTTATTAGAGGCTAACTACAAAGAGACTTGCATAATATGAGTGTTTCCTAGACTGCCAGCCAAGCTAGACAGGACCAATGTCAGGACCATTTTGCAATTTTCCCTTATTTGTATATCTGCCTTAAAACACAGGCTGGCTTCTCTTGTAAGCAACTAAAGAGACTGAACAATTTAGAATAAAATCACTTAAATTCTGAAACATCGTATCTACTCACACACAAAAAAATAGTGAAATGCATGAAGAGCCACGAGATGCAAAATTGTATAAAGCACTAAAGACAACAAAGCAGCGCAGTGATCCATCCTCGTGTAATGATGTGTAATCTATACTTAGAAGCAGGAAAAACAATTCCCTTCTCACAGAAAATGCAGAAATCAGCTACACAAAAGCATTCAACAAGTACACTCTCATACTTTTTTTTGGTCAGCCAATTGATAGTTTGCTACTGTGTATCTTCTATTCTTTCCCAAAGGTGTTGGGTTTGGGTTTTGCTTCTTTGTTTTCTTTGGCTTTTTTGGTTTTCTTTTGTTTTTAAAGGAAGGGGAAAAAAGGAAGAGGTAATCTTTAAGTGAATTCTTAACAGTATTTCCATATAAACCACTATACACTCCTATTGCTTTGATATTGTTGTTGATACATAGTATGTTGTTTGCTTTGTTATGTTTTTTTTTTTTATCTAGAAGATGGGCTTTCTTACACAAGAATGGTTGTCACTAAATAAAACATGCAGTTACTGAATTATCAAGGACATACAAAAAGGTGAAAACATTACTACTGTATACAAAGTCTTCAATCTCACATTCTCTAACTTTCTAGCAGCTAAGTTTTAAACTATTTATTCGGCACCGTGTTCATATTTTACCAAAAAAAAATAATCAGGTGATTACATGAATTATATTGCACAGTCTTTTCTCCCCTTTCCACCCTCAGGGGTCAGAAAAAGAACTTTTCACTTGCTTCTATCTTACACTTCTACCATTCCCTTTTTCTAAGGATGTTCTCTTCCACTTTAGCAAGGCTTCAGCAGAGAGTCACAGGAGTCTCCAGGGCTCAGCTCCTGATCTACCTGGAGAAAGCAAGAGAATCATGCTCAGCCCCTGCACTCCTAGTTCAGAGCATGCTGCAAATCAAGCCATGCTTGGAGACCCTGTGGAAATTTTGGTATCTAATCCTAATCACTATCCAGCAGAGCGTTATTTTTTTCAAGT
Source organism: Limnodromus scolopaceus (assembly GCA_028565335.1). Lineage (NCBI taxonomy): Eukaryota > Metazoa > Chordata > Aves > Charadriiformes > Scolopacidae > Limnodromus > Limnodromus scolopaceus. The sequence goes on from JAOXNO010000013.1 coordinate 91,082,251, forward strand.
GTTACAATATAGCTAGATGTTGCTACTCACTTGTTCAAGCTTCAAACATAGAAGCTGATAAAATAGCATCAACAACATTTTTTTATATATATATGCTTGCTATCCAGAAAAAACAACATACCAAAAACACCAAACAGAAAAAAACACTAACACTTTTATAACTGCAAAAAAATAAACCTGAATAAAAAATTTGATGATCTTTATTTAACTGACTTTGCATAGCAGCACAAGTAATTACAGGTCATTTTCATACCAAGGTCCCTCTCTGTAGAAAGCCTAGCACGTCATCTGAATAACCTAGCCCACACTTGAGGTAGATTTGGTAGGCTAGGTTTAATTTTCAGATTATGATCCCCTACGTTCTTCATAACTTAAACCCCTAACATTTCTTCTCCACTTACGTATAAATTTCTAGATGAAACTCAACAACTATTGTCCCCAGTAAACCATATTGTACTCTCTAAACCCAAGCCCAGCTCTCTGTTGAATGCTGTCAGCTAGACACAAGAGATGACAGGAATTTCACCCTAAAGTTATCTGTGACAAGGATGAAAATCCATTTTGAAGTTTTTTACAAAATAATGAGAACCGTGAATGCTGTCAAAAATATTGTACAATATGCATTGCTATTGCTGAGCTTCCACATGTCCTCCACCAAGTCAGACCTGCTCTTTTTGATGCCATAAACCTGTCTACCAGCATCCATAGATGCTCTCCAAGAACTAACAGTAACACATACTTCTACATTGTTGTTCATCGTAAAATCAGAGAGGTGCTTAGTCTTAAAGTTACAGTTGTTTTTCACGCTATTTCTTCACAATATCTTCAGGTGATATGCTGGATGCCCCAACAGCAACAGTAACTCAGAAATTCATCCCAAGAAATTAAAACCTGCTAGTGTGACCAATTTGCATTGAGTTCACAAATAAAAACTCGAAATTGCTTGATTATTACAATTTTAAGTGAAGTCAAACCAGTAACACAGTCGGAGTTCACGGTTTGTGTTTACAGCATGCAAGGAGCCCCAGCTGAGGCTGCCCTTGACGGAGCCAGCTGACCATGGAAACTGTGCCAAGACCAGGATAAACAGCTGAGTGTTTGGACACCACAACCATTAGTTGGAGCTCAAATAACTGGAGCTCAAATGGCCAAATAAAGGCCCAGGACACCGCCACCACCTGGGAGTCCCAAGCAGAGAAAGCCAGGCTCTCTACTTCCCACCTACGAGCCATTTTACAGGTGCAACACCACAGCCACCAGCCAAAGTCATTTTGTGTGCCCTAGTGTAACATGCCACACACTCAGTAAATCTGTAAGGTAACAGCTTTGCGAATCCCTAGTCTAATGGGCCAAGAAAGGAGAACAGAAGATAGGTGAGCAGCTGAGTTACTAGCACCTGCTCCACCACTTTTCCTCCAACCCTGGCCAATGTCTAAAGCTGTGTTTTAAATAGGCCCAGATTACTGAAAAGGGTTTATCAATCCCAGTGCAATATAAAGGGGACATGGAAGCCCATGTGAAGCAACCTGCAGCAGTAATTGCTTTCGGGGTAGCTGGAGGGTCACTAAGGTCTGGGGCAACACCAGGTGGCTGGCTCAAAACACCAGCAACCAGCCTCCAGCCCTGAGCAACCAGGACCAGCCATTCCATCCAAATCCCAGCTCCTCATTTGCAGCCTAGGGCAGGAGGCTAATTCACACAACAAACCGACAAAAAAACCTGTACGACAAATTTGAACGTTCTGAACAAGTGAACAGTTTAATAATTATTCCCCTTTCTCTAAAATAAGCATCTTGAATCCAGAAAGTTGAGAGTTCTACTTTAATTATAAAACAAAGCCATCCACAAAACACAGTTATTTTCACCCTAAAGTATAAAACAAACATGGAACTCTTTCTTATAATCAAACCATGCAACAAGCTTACAGGAGCAACAAATACAGCTACAGAAAGAAGTTAATGTTTTCCAAGTACCTTAAACACATTGCTGGACAAGTTTGGTTATGCATGCCTTCTCCTACAATAACACTGCAGTCAAGCAGAACAAAAATAACGCTCTTAAGAGTTCTCAGTTTCTTTACAGTCATGACTGAAAATGTCTAGTTCCATGTTGGGCTCTTGAAAATCATAAATATTGCAGAATCTGTGGGAACGTCATTTATGAAAGGACAGTGTTTCTAACCCACTTTCATTGTCTGAGTGATCACCCTGGACAATGAAGGGCAAAACTGGCTAAGTCTTGTATGTCCTTTCAAGAGCAGTTACATTTTATGTTCAGCTATTGCTTTATTTAAATGATATGAAATAAAGTAGATGGGAATACAAAGAGGTATAACAAATTAAAGGTGCCTTTGTATCAATGTATAGCCCTAAGACAGCCAACACAAATGCTCTTCAGCATGCTTCAGCTTTCCCTATTTGCTGGTTAAAATGATCTCCCAAATTATTATCAGAAAAAAACCAACCCCAGCAAACCTGAAGTTTTTGTAGTAATCTATATTCTGATTACCCTTCCCATGTAGTTAAGAATTATTTACACACCTCAAAGTCATATCTATCATCTATGCATCTTAATGAGAGTTAAATTATCCAGCCAGATTTTTCCAAATAGAAAACTGAAGTTTAACTCGACACCTACAAAAACCAACTTCTGTTTTCACCTTCTGCAGAGGAAACGCTTCATATTTTCTACTTTTCTGATGAGAAACTAGATGTTAATATAGAAGTCTTTTGCAGAAAAATCCCATGAGGTATTTAAACACAAAAAACGATTTGCAAGTTTCCATACAAGTTACACAACATTACAAAGGCAACAACCAATGCAAAAGATAAACTTCATTTTCAGCAGTGCACGCAAGTAATCACTTGCTCCTTATCTATAGTTATTTCCCACAAACTTTTCCTGATGCATTGATCATAAATTATATAGAAAGTAAATCTGGAAGCCAGAAGTATTACACCATGATGAAATTTCTCATCACTTGAAAAAAAAGTCAATTGAATTATAAATATAGAACAAACAAGAAAGTCTTAGATAATTAAGCATTACAGCTTATGTTGCAAAAATACCTTCAAATTGAGATACAAAGAATAAGACACTTCTTGCAGCATCTTCTTACTTAGAACTGGAATAAAGGCTAATATCCGCACTGAAAGCTTTTTGTGTGTGAAGACACACACAAACGCATATACAGTCTCTAAAGCAGTAGCTGAAATTTTTCCACCCACCACTCTTAAGGCAGACAGCAATATCATAATAGAGCTTTTCACCACAAAATTAAAAGCAAAATTAAAAAAATAAAGATTCAGCTTTCTTATAGTTGCTTCCAGTGGCTCACATCTACGATATATTCCAGCAAAATTATTTACCTGTCATATAAATAATGAATAGGTCTAGCAAAGCTTTCTGAGAAAATGTTATCAAAAATTGCACGAACAAGGTTTTAGTCATTCTAGTTATCATCTTATGTTTTCCAGAAAAACAGATCTTACAGGCAGAGACTCTTCACAGAAAATGAGTCCAAGTTAAAAAAAAAAGCATAGGCATTTTAAAGTTACACCTTAAATAGGTATGAAAAAATCTATATTAACATATATTCTTGCACACAACCCAATATTTACCAGAACTAGTACAGAAGAGTAAAGAAAAGTAATTCTTCCATAGTAAGACATAGTGATACCTTGTGTTCTTCTGACGGTTCTTTATGCTGGTGTTCATCCACAAATAAGCCTTCAGGTAGACTGTATATGTGATGATATCTTTATTTGCTTACTTAGAACATGCTTGAAAGCATTTTAGTTTCAATGAAGGTAGTTACAAGGAAAAAAGCCTTGATTCAAAACCAAAAAACAAACCACAAATAAGTTCTGAATACTCTTTTCTTCACTAACCTCCACAAAATTGGAACCTAAGTTTTTATTTTACTTTTAAAAGCCAATCAGGAAGTAGAAAAACTGGATTGTTCTATGTCTGGAAATCAAGTACCTACCTACTGCTCAGTAGTCATTGCCTCTAAGAAGAAAATCCAATATATGCAGTTGAATAAATTAAAAAAAATCCCCACATCACTACAAGAGGTTACATGCTTAATTACCACATAAGATTAAGTCCTTTACAAGTCTTTCCTGCATTTCATTTAGCTTTCCATTATAACATATCTCTGGTAAATTCACATTGCGAAGTCTTTTCAAGAGAAATCCAGCTATTTTGAACTCTGGATTCAGCAAGACTGCACATGAATATCAAAGATGGACTGGAGCAGGGGGGTGTGAAAGAAAATAAGCTTGAGTTTTAGTTCTAGCATTACACTGTATCTTGACTGACATGTCCCTAAGATCCTACTAAGCCAGTAACATACTGAAGGTAATGCAAGCCCTGTGAGAAGCTGCAAATACCTGCTGCAGATAAGCTGTACGGCACAGTAAGCCACCCACTCTTAATTCTGCAGCTGGACTGGGGACAGCACTTTTGTTGGGACCATCCAGCCTCTCAATGGATGGCAGACAGGGACTCCATGACAGACTCAGTGCTCTCAAAATACTGTATAGATGTAACAGAAAATGCTTTACTCTCTTCAGACCATTAATTATACATTAATATTGGTTAAGTTATAAAAAGCAGACTGCACTTGCAGTGACATAGTAACAACACTATAAATGAATTACTCTTAAAAAAGGAACATGTGTCAAATATTTATTCTGTATATATATTACGTATACTCATTGCTAGACAAGTTTTAGAGACAAGGACTCTACTTCACCTTTTCTGAAATCCTTCTTCCTCCTTCCCTCCCCTTTTTCAAAAGGTTTGCATTGCCTGCATCATACAGATTTTTGCCTGCAAAGTCTTAAAACGTGCACAGCTTTAGGCATACCACAGGACACAGACTGGCTAGCAATAAAGCAGTACAGACTTCTATTATAGGTTAATAGAGATTATTCGGCCAAAATAGTTATATTCTTTACATAGTCATAGTCTTTACATGTGGGGAATAAAAAGAATTATTCCAGCCTCTCAGCAGCATGTTCAACAGCAAGACTGGTTATCTGAAAACTGGATCTTGAAATGAGATAACCTAAAGGTAATTAAATTCTAGAAGAGCTTACTGGTAGAAAAACAATACTGGCCATCGATTTCAGTGCTCAGGTTCTTAACATACTTTAATCCAAGTTCTTAGGAAAACACTTTGGTCACACTTGCAAAGAATCAAAACAGATTTTATGAATGACCCTTCAGACTTCAACAGTGTGAATCTGGTCATTCCAACTTCACTGATGTTACTTTATGTATTTTATGCAGCTAATCATGGTAGGATCCAATGTGTCATCTTACACTGTGTGAAGCATTCCTGTTAGGCCTTACACACTGCATTAGCACTAGTACAGAGATACCATCTACTGCATGCAGAATGCGTCAGAGAGAAAAACAAATAGGAGGAAAAAGCAACTCAAGTCATAGCAGAGACCTGCTCCCTGCACTGTTCAAGTATTATAAAATAGAGATGAAAGCAAGACACACCTTTAATGTTTTAACATTTTCAGTAGTTTTTATTGCTCATGTAAGAGATCTTTATGACGTTTATTTTTTAAAAAAATATTTATAAAATAAAACTTTAAGCTAGTGTGTTCAGGGCAATAGCAGCTCATTGTTCCATTTCCTGTACCGTGCCAATTGAAGAATTCAGGAACTCTACGGCTTCCTCTATCGCCTGCCTCAGCTTTAAACAGAACCATGCACAAAAGAAAATAATCTCAAGAAAAAATGCAATAGCTTTCACTAATTTCCCCCTCCCCCCCCCAAATAGTGCCTTTTTGGGCCTAAAAACAACATTGCACGAACTCAAATTAGAAACTGCACATTGAAAATCAAAGTTTACCTTCCTCAGCTTGATAACATCTTATGTTAACAACACTGAAGGGTGGGAAGAACATGAAAAGCTGAGTCAAAGTGGAAGCTGAGCATTGCAGTGTGCCCAACTACCAACATTTCCCATAAATAGTTCAGGATAGACTGAACTATACAAAAGTAATTTTTTTTTTTATTTTTTAAAAACTGCCATGTTGTAAAATCAAATAATGAAATACGAAGCTGTGTCCACACCTACAGTTGGGTAACCAAATAACGCCACTAGTTTATATATAAGAAATAATTTATGCCTTCAAATTTCAAAACCAAGTAAGTAAGTATTCACAAAGACAGACAAGCTACTAAAACATTCTGAAACCTTGGGTATCAAGTTATACATTAACAAAATTTAAATACAAAAAGACCTCATATTCCATTAGCAGGCAATAAACTGTATTTCATGAAACTATTGTATAACAGATGAGAACCATCATGTCAATTTTACTGTCAAGTAACATTATGATAATTAAGCAGAATTTTAATCATCCACATTACAGATTCAAGAAGGGATGTAGAAAAACAGCCAACCAAAAGCACTCTCTAGGGATTACAACAGACATATCCAAAACATACTTTTAAAGGGGAATTTCTACTGTTTTACTATATCCATAGTATGATACTAGTCAAGCAGTCTACAAAATACCTGTGCTACTTCTATTGATTTTAAAAACACAGGAAAAAAACTTGAAGTAAAACAGGGATTACCCACGAAATATCACACTATCCACTTGCAGGTCAATACTGATCTCTACCTCCTCTAGTGTAAAATACATAAATACATAGAAATTTCACTTTTGAGAAGTGTGACTTTTGAGACGTCACAGTGACAAAACTTTGTTGAGAATGTCAGAAAGGCATTGTCTGCATATCATGTTCCTTAACGTGAGACATGCTGTTTTCTGATAGAAGATAACAGCTTAGAGTTACTATCTGCCAGTTAAAAGACTACTGATCTACACTGAAGCAAATGTTTCATTTGCTAATGCAGCATGACAGCCTATAAACAAAAAAAAAAAAAAAAAAAAAATCAATAATACCTCCTATGAGTTGAATCCTACACATGTCAAAAAACCCCCTCATCTTTCCAAAACCAGGCCTTTCCTCTTGTATCAACCACATGTCCAAAGTAATTTTTCCTATATTCTAACCAGCCCAATAAAAGACCTCTTTCTACAATTTTTGCTTTCAATTAACACATTACATTTTTCATGTCAAAGCTACAGTTAACAAACATTTCAAACAGGTTTGATGTTATTGTACCTCATGTTTCATCACCTTTTAGAGTAAAAAACAGTTTAAACTGTTTTTTAAAGAGCAGGAGAGAAACAGTCTGTAGAGAGAAAAACAGGGGATTTAACACAAGGCTGTGAATCTAAATGTCTGTAGTTTATTTCTGATGCCACTAAAGGTATTTTGTGAACAGGTTACACTTCTCTCCAAACTGAAGATGGATCATGACTGAAGTAATTGCCAAAGAATACTTTTTTAAAACCTGGAAGAGCAGGCAACAGGCTGTAGGAACTACATTGTGAATAAACAACTTAAGAGCTTGTTGTTTTCATGCTATCAACTTCCATAGCACGACTGGAAAGAGTTTCTACCAAGAACTGCACAGAGCTTAAATGTGCTATTTCAGCTGCTGATGCAGCAGTGACTGCCATCCATTAAAATGGGTGGAGAACAACATCTCAATCACGGCCCTGAGTATTAAAGCCACAAAGTTAAATCCACTTTAAAAGAAAATGTAAATTCCATATGAATGTCAGTGCTACATTGTTACAAGACCTGAGAAAAAGCCTGAATTTACAGATGACTGAGATTTCTCTTGCATGGGCACAGTTGAGTGGTAGATCAAGATTGTTAAATTTACCTGCCACTTGAAATGAGATGAAAAGCAAATAGAAAATAAAGAGGACCAAATTCAGAACATCCCACACAGCAGTATGCAAAGCCTGCACTGGTCAAGTTCCCACATTAAAATAATTTTGTGTTGTCAATAAAAAGTCTACCTCACCTACATATTTAATCAATAAAACTGTGAAAAGTTTGGTAGTGCTGGGATCTCCAGCTGCCTGAGGTCCAATTTAAGTATTCAAATACAAAATAAAGCAATTAGTAGTGATGTCTTCAGAAGCTTAGGCACATGCAACATCAGAAAGTCTCCCAATACCAAAACTGCATGTTTGCCCATCAATACTGTTAAAGATTTCTAATATTGTCCACACATTAGTTAAAAGAGTTTTTATTGCTTTCACAAACCTCAGAACCAGGCAAGCAACTGACATCAAGACAGATGACAAAAGTTTTCTGCTGCAAATGGTACTTGGTTGACAAACTCTAACTAAAGTTAAGTAATTTTTAATCATATGCTAGATTTGATCATAACTCTTGATTTCACACTACAGAAACCCGAATTAAAGTTCTACACTGTTACCCAGTGTTTTCCATTGACGGCATTACTCAAACTGCTTCTCAACACAACATAGGACTGTGTGCCATTCAAACCTGGGAAGAAAAGGTTTCATCACTGGCAGCAAAAAAAACCAGTCCATATTTTTTTTTGCAAGAAAACATTCCTGTTAAAGAGATATCCACATTTCAGAAGAAAGCCTATCTTGTCAATTGTGTTAATGAACAAAAAGCACTCTTTAAAATTGTTATGAATTATCTCTCTGCACCCAGACTTCTTTTTCAGACATTAAAGCTTCAAACTTCCTGGAACTGTTTTCTATACGTTCATGCTTCGTGTATTTTATAATCCATGTGATGCCACAAGCTTTTAAAATACATTCCCTCAAGCATGACAGAAGACTTCCTCTGTGATAAAGCTTACAGCCCCAAAAGATTCCCAAAGGGTTCTGAAACAAACCACTAAAAACTGTGCAGTTGACCACAGAATAGTATTGAAAAATATAACATGGCAAAATAACCTAAACATAGCAATTCCTCTTTTAAAAAACAGAAGGACACAATAGCAATCAAAAAATTAAAAGTTTTTATGTTGTGGAGGGAACTTAAAACTGACAACCTAACTGAGCTATAAGGACAGAAAAAAGATTTCCTGTTGGACATCATGGTTGCATTCAATTTATCCACCAGGACTATTCAAAACAACCTAAATTCAAAAGACCCTAAAGCCTCACAAAACTAGTTTGTCTGAAGGAATTACACAAAGTTCTACCTCTCAACCTACAGGAAAGAGCTTGAAAATGTGTTGCAGAAGTCTTGTAACTCAGTCAGACCTAAACAACACATTGAAATTAAATCACCTCCTGATACTTTGTTCATAACTGTAACATATTCAGATTAGCAAAACTGAAGGTGTTCATTTATGAAGTTTATTTGCCATGTGAATGTACTGGGGGAGAAGAACTTCTCCCCAAAATTTACAAACATGACATTTTGTAAGTCTTCAAGAAGAAAAAGCAAACAGACACTGGAAAAAGCCAGCCTACAAACATCTGAACTTTGTAAACAGCTGTCCTGGAAGAACAGTTTTCTACTATTTCTTCCTCTCTGTCTTCATCTCATTTTACTCCCCTTTTACATGTAGCTAACTAATTTATATTTTAAGCTTACTAAAGCACAGCTTTTTTTTTTGCTTTTTTTTTTTTCTTTTTTTTTTTTCCTTTTTCTTTTTGGATTGTTGCAGAGACTTCAAAACTTCTTAGAAAATAACAAATTGATGTGATCCATGTAACAAGATCAAACTGTTTGCCAGGACCTGCACTGGCACAAACTATATACAGCTTTTGCACGAGTCCTATTCCTGAATGAAGAAATAGGCAACAAAACAAAACAGTAACTGCCGCTCAAAATGGCTAGCTATTTTTCCAATTCCTGTACATGCCAGGGTGTCCTTACTTTAAAAAGACGAAAGCACACAGTGAAGAAAAAACCAGAGTAAACATACGACAGGACACGTCCGAGCTTGCAAACAATCTGTGCTTTCTGTTTTTCCATCAACATTTAAACAGTGTATGTTTTAGACCAGCAAAATCTAAACATTTACATCTTTACATCCCTGTTAGGCAATTTTTTCATCACCCTACAAGATTAACACGCACCTAGCAACAATAGCGTAGTGTAGCACAAGGAAACCACCCCGAAAAGCATTAATCTAAAATAGATGCTCCTGTGTCTTGTCTCCACCACAAACGCAGCAGCAACTATCTCTTGGTCAATTCCTTCCTTTCAACAAATTAATTCGCTCAACCCCCCCAAATAGTCAAAAAGCAGCCACTCAGTCAGTATACAAAGCAGCTTCGATGCCAAGCTTAGCCACAGGCTGCTGGCTGGCTGGACAGCCAGGTCTCAGGCAGCACAGAACATCTCCTTGGACCAGGGCAGGCAGAGCACCCTTCTGCCATCACAGGGTGGGTGAGAATATTGGGCCAACTTTTAGCCAAACACCCCCTAAACCTTCTGCTATGAAGCTACCAAAGTGACACACCTATTTTTCTAGCTGTGTGAGCTTTTACTTCACAGTGCTGGCAAAGAATTTAAATCTGCCTATTCCAGTGGGCGGATGGGGCTTTGAGAAACCTGCTCTAGTTGAAGATGTCCCTGTTCATTGCAGATGGGTTGGACTAGATGACCATTAAAGGTCCCTTCCAACTCAATCTATTCTATGATTCTAAATCATCTGAACAGGCACAGATGTTGTTCTGACAGCTGGTGTCCAACCCCAAATCAAGGGGAACATACTGGGAAGCTGGAAACCTGGGACCAGTGAAAGGGATACCCATCAGGAGGCCAAGGGAAGGCACTCTGCATTCACAGTGGACAGGAGCTATGCAAGCCATAGCTGGAGTCTGGGGCAGTAAAACAGAGCAGGGTACCAATTTTGGAAAGGTGACTTGGTAAAGAGCTGTTGGCTCTTGAGTGGAGTAGTCCTTTGGGTTTGTTCTTTTTTTGTTTTGTTTTAGGTTTTTTGGTGTCTTGTTGGGTTTGTTTTTGTTGTTTTTTTGTGGTGGTTTTTTTTTTTTTTCAACTCTCCTATTGCTATATAGTACCTTCACAAATAATTCAAGTCCACTTAGATATTTTTTGTTCATTTTTAACACAGCTATCCAACAAATGAGCAAATAGCTTCCTGTTGCTATCTGAAGTAATGCAAGCCTCCTGAACCTTGCATTTACCTGCTTGTTAAAGCTCCCATGCACAGCCAGGCTCACATAATTTATAGAATTAAACAACCTCTTTGTTTGAGAATGTATCTCTATTATCCACTATGTATCAACTGCTGCTATTTTTTTTAAGAGTTTTAAACTTGATGGCTAGTTTAGTTTTAAAGTTCCAAATCCCTTAATACACAAGACAATGCCAGGCATTTTTAAACACACAAAACCACCAAATTTTGCCAAGTAGATCTGACATCCCCCAATCCTTCCTATTTCAGCTTTTGTATTCCTGCCTGGCAGGTAGAATATTTATCTACTTCCCTCAAAGCAATCTTAGCATACTGTGGCAACCGATTACAGAGGAATGCAGGCACTGGGCCAGCGTTGCTGGTTTATACTGAAACGGAAGCAAAAAAAGAGAGAGCTTTGCTTACAGTGCTGAGATCCGGTATCTCTATCCCGGTTTCCTCACTGTTGGGCGCTTTTGCATGGCAGTGATAACGAATAATGTCTCCCAATAGGCAAATTCCTCAAAACTTAATGGAGAAGGGCTGGGAGAGTCGAAGAGGGAGTTCACTGCAGCACCTTATCAGGTTAGAGCTGTGACCACAGTACAGCTGGACTGAGAAACAGGACAGAAGTCCAGAACTACTAATGTTTTCTTTCTTTAGAATTTCATTCGCTAGCCTGCAACACACCAGAAACACATGTTAAAGGAAAGGCACCAAAACAAGGACTACTAGAAAACACAATACTGTGTTTCTGGTTTTGCTTAAGATTAGTCAATTGTCCAAAAGCAAATGGTATAGGAAATCAACGACAAAACAGCACATTTCCCTGGAAAGAACTGATTGTCACAAGAGCTTTAAAATAGAAATTAATTTGAAATCAATTCTTCAAAAAATGTTGACAAGCTTATTTTACCTCAGTAACTGAATAAAGTAGATTAACAACTTGATTTTAAAAGCTATTAGCTAAACCTTTATATAGATTTCTAATACTTAAGCTTATGCTGCAATCAGTAACAAAGGTAATGACCCCTATTCCAGATTGCCTACCCTAAATTACACCTCTATAAAAAATACTCAGCTCAGTTTATTTAATCTTAATTGCTTTCCTAGTGCAAAATGTACCTTGTCATAACCAGGTAAGTGGTCTGCTTGCCCACAAGAGCTTTCCGAATGTGACATCAATATTTACACATGCTGAATGCACTCAAGCCCCATCTGATCTTTGGAATCAAAGTACAAATTCTGGCCTACGCCATATACACTTTCCTACTATTAATAAAACCTAGAATTTCACCTAAGCCAGTCTGCCTCTTGCATAAATAGGGTGGGGATTCAATTTCTGCATGTCACAGAATGATAGGGACTGGAAGAGACCTCTGGAGAGCTGCCAAATCTAGCCAAAACTTCACCAGAATTGATAAGCAAGGTATCTAGCATCCAATCAGGGTAAATTCATGCAGCAGTGTACAGTAACCCTTATGAAGCAATAGGACAAGAACAGGAATCCTTTCAAAGTAAAGATAACTTGCAAGACTAGACAGAATTAAGTGGCAGAAGGGTTTTGTTGGGGACTGAATGTGGTGAAAAGCTGGCTGCCAGCCCCAAGCCAGCAAGTGCAAAGCAGACAGAAGCACAGCATCATCCTTGAAAGGGAAGTCTAAGAGACCATCACAGAGCTCTGGCTGGGAAGCACATTCAAAATCTTAAGGAAAAGTCACAAAGGGAACACCTCCTGGTTTGATTCTTACTGCAGTCATAAAGAAAAGGCTCCCCTTTCCAAGCATTTCAAAAGCATTATATCAGATAATGTTCAAATGAAAAAATAAATCAGAACTGATAAGGCTAATTGAATCAATGATTGGTGCAAGCTCTGAACAGTATATATGAGGTTTCAAGTAGAGTAAGCAGAAGACCAGACATGAAAACAAGTACTGGATGAATAAAAGCATAATGGGTGGGTTGGAATAAAGCAAACAGTAACAAGAGTATGAGAGCAATGCAGAGAGTGGAGGAAGAAGAAATTAGATAAGATAGCAGAGAGGAGTTATCTGGCATCTTTAAAACAATGAATAAAGTTTGTTCCTAAGGAATTAGATCAGAGCCATGCAAAAAAAAAAAAAAAGGAAAAAAAGGGGGGGGATTTAGGATGGGTGATGTTCTCATTTGTACAAATTCCTACTAGCACCATTAAAAAAAAAGTTTAGACCATCAATTACTATGAAATACACAGTAAAATGGGGGTTTGGGTGGGGTTTTTGGGTGAGGTTTTGGTTTGGTTGGTTTTTTAAATGCCCTTTGAAGTTTCAGCATCTTTTGTGGGTTTCCCTTCATAAATATTTGATAATATGAAATCATGCTGGGCCTGAAACGTTTCCTTGACAGCGTTGCATTTTAGTCCTAGTCAAAACTCAAACAATGTTATCTGCACAGATGGGTAAGGAGTCAGATGCATCTCATTCAACTATTTGGCATTCTCTTCCTGCTGAATTTGTCATCTTTTTCTCCAACATTACTCAAATATGTAGTTTACTGAGAGCTGACTAACAGTGACTACCTATGCACACTACTTTCTGTGCCAGACAGGACTACTACACTTAAATACAGATCTTAACTTCTTGTTTTCTATAAAACAAGATAAAGGTTTGACCTGCTGAAGCACAAAATATTTTGTCAGCATTTACTTCTAACGCTTCCAGATCAACTCCTCAGCTCCACCCTACTACCATCCCCAGAAAGATAAGGAAATTAAAACTTCAGAAGAACAAAGATGACAACTCTTTCCAGCAGCATTTTTACAACTATGGTCATAGACCACACTAATTACTTTCTTCCACCCCAAGCTTCCAACCATATTTCAGCGTACAACAGCATATCAAACTATCTTCTTCTTACCTCCAAGAACTTTATGACCAATATTAAACTATTACAGAAAAAAATGTCAATATTGTCAAAGATTTACAAAATCAAACTAGAACATTATAGTGTACTAAGCTTGTAAGAAAGAAATGTGTAGATACGCATGGACTATGTGCATTCCTACTTGAATCAGAGGCATGATACTGTAATTTGCTCCATAAGAAAAAACAATAGTAATATAACGGTTTTGATTAATTAAACAAACATTTGGACGGAAAAGAGAGCAGGATATTAAAACAGTTAAAATTAAGCCCTTATGAGGTCTTTCCTAAATTTATGAGTCCAGCTGCTACTGAATAAGTTTATTCCAGTTCCCTCTTCAACTCTGTTACCAAGTCTAAGAAATTCATTATCAAAACAGAACTGCATTACAAATGTGGTAAAGAAAGGATGAGAAATGTTAATGAGCAAAGGAGTCACATATCTTTTGGAATAATACTGAAAGCCAAAAATGAAGGAAATTAAAGGAAGAAAAGAAAAATTAATTTTGATTTATTACAGCCAACTAAGACTTCATTCAAAGCATCACTTAAGAGAAAATCAAAACAACAAACCCAAAAAACAGTAAAACAAGAAAACCTGCCTCTTTCTCTGGCAAAACCACATATTTTTCAAAAATACAAAATGCAGGTTTCAGATGGCCACTTTCCTCTGGTTTCCAGCCACGCATATCTCCCAAACTTGATCACAAACTCTGAACACAAGTTTGGAAGAAAGTGCCGGCCATGCTGAGCCCCTACTGCGCCCCAAAGCGAGCAGCTCCTGTGCCCTGAACCCCAGTACAGCCCTGCCCACGCTGCAGCAGCGGTCTGACACTGTCAACCCACGTCGTGCTGCTGCTAAAACCAAACACAGAGGTTCAAGCAACTCATTAACCACATGGCTGTAATTCCCCACCAGGGCACGAGAAGCAGGTTCACAAACAACACCAAGAGACGGATGGTGTTTCCACAGCACCTGTGAAGTGTGTTAATGCAGGAGGTTCGCAGGCTCAGTGCCGAGAACAAACCCCAAGGGAATCCTGTGGGCTTCCTGCCTGAAGAAAATGGACTCATTGCCAGGAGTGGGCATTTAAAACCGCTAGCTCCTTTATTTTAGGGCTAGTCCATTTGAGGATCTTTTCCTCCCTTTTTTCCCTGCCCTGCCAAGGGAAGCTGTCACCTAAATTATCATATGTGGAATTGTGCAAACAGTAGTTAATTATAAATCTAGCTATCAATACAGAAAGGTGACAGCATGCCAGTGCCTGAAGCGACACTATCTATTTGAACACGGTCTGTGATGGCTACAACTATGCTAAGGGACCCGTAAACGGTAAGAAACCTCTACATCAAGCACCTCTTCTCACAGGCAAACACAATACCAACACCTCACTCCTCACTTCAAAGTCAACACGTGCACTCGGCAGCCCAGAAGGCAAACTGTATCCTGAGCTGCATCAAAAGTGTGGCCAGCGGTTTAAGGAAGGTGATTCTGCCTCTCTACTCTGCTCTTGTGAGATCCCACCTGGAGTACTGCATCCAGCTTTGGAGTCCCCAACACAAGAAGTACATGGACCTGTTGGAATGGGTCCAGAGGGACATGAAGATGATCAGAGGGCTGGAGCACCACTCCTATGAGGACAGGCTGAAAGAGTTGAGGTTGTTCAGCTTGGAGAAGACAAGGCTCTGGGGAAACTTTATAGCGGCCTTCCAGTGTTTAAAGGGGGCCTACAGGAGAGGTGGGGAGTGTCTTTATCAGGGAGTGTAGTGAGAGGATGAGGGGTAACAATTCTAAATTGAAAAAGAATAGATTTAGATTAGCTACAAGGGAGAAATTCGTTACTGTGAGGGTTGTGAGACACTGGAACAGGTTGTCCAGAGAAGCTGTGGATGCCCCACCCCTGGAAGTATTCAAGGCCAGGCTGGATGAGGCTTTGAGCAACCTGGTCAAGTGGGAGGTGTCCCTGCCCACGGCAGGGGGGTTGGAACTAGATGATCTTTAAGGTCCCTTCCAACCCAAACCATTCTATCATTCAATGATTCTATGAACAGGCCCTGAAATGGTTAGGTGAAAAAAAAAAAAAGGTATGGTATGGTCATGTAAATAAAGATATCAAACAATAAAAGAAAAAAAATCAACAGCAACAACACAGGAGGTAAAAAGAAAGTTTTTACTTAAGACAAATGCTGACCTTGTTACTGTTTTTCCCCTGCTGAAATGCTTTTACTAGCTAAGACAACTGCCATGGTTTCCCCTTAGCGAGGGGAAAAAACCCCAAAAACCAAGAGAGCACACCTGAGAGTAACAGTCAAATTCAAAGGTAAGGGAGGAGGAGGAGTCATTATAAAACAGGCTTATAAAGTATAACCATATAAATATACACAGCTCTGATTGCAAAGTTCAGCATTTAAAACAGTACCCAAAAGTTGCTAAATAAACCCAACCCAAATCGTAATTAAGCCAAGAAGTAGTCCCTACACTTTATTTTTTCATGCAAGCCAGTCACAGGTTAACACACAAGGTTTTGAATATTTAAGTATATTTTCCCATGAAGCAGCTTACAGGACTTTGTTATCTCCTGTAAGAGACACTGAAGTTCAATTCTTAAAGTCTGGTCTAAGTTTTTAAGTTTTCTGCTGTGTTGTATACATTTCAAGTATTATATACACAGGCATCACCATGTTAACACACATTTTAGGATTACTTCCCGAGCCAGTACAGCAGAAGTTCCTTGGCACAATTTGAAAGGCTAGTTAGCATGCTGCTACAGGGAACGTCAAAAGAGTACATAGACTTTTGAATGATTTCTACACTGAACTGCTGGAACAAAAACAGAAAGACCTGCTGCAGGAAGCCCAACCACTACAGTTCGTCATTTTGGAAAGGAAAAAAAAAAAAGAAAAAAATCAACAACCAGGATTTGGCTACCTCAGAGCGTCTTGAAACATACATCTTCACTATTTATAAGTTTAACATGCTCAATTTGTTCTGCAACAAATATAGCAATGTCTATATTATGTGTATATATATATATATAAGCACGCAGCCATAAAATCATCTTCATTCAGGCATTCATCATTTATATGATACAATATATACAATAATACAGGGGGTACAGGGGGGAAAAAAAAAAAGTATTTGGTACTACTAGTCAAATGCTTTCTGTGTGTATTTGAAACTAGGCTTTTAAACACCACTCTAGCAGCATAGTGTACATCAAGCAAAATCATATAGGAAGCAACCTGACTCAGAGCTTTTTCCTCATTTTAGACTCTGCTCTCATATAAATAAAAGTAACTGAGTATCAGTATTATAGCTATTTCTCTAATAAAGAACAACAGTATCAATTCCCTTAACAAGGGTATCATTGTGTGGTGGTAAAGTTTTGCATTGGTGGACGAACTTATTTCCCATATTTATTTTCAGCAGAAAAAAGATTAATCTATTATTTTAACAAGATCAATGTTATTTTCATTAAGCTATTACCAATATTGTAGAAAAAATGGCTACATGTGACCAAGATCACAGAATCATAGAAAAATCTAGTTTGGAAGGGATCTCTGGAAATCACCTGGTCTAACTGTTCTTGAAAGCTGGGCTTTAAAATAGATTTTCCAAGGTTCCATCAGGTCAAACCTGTAATATTTCCAGCAGGGAAGACTCCATCACTTCTCTAGGCAATGTATTCCAGGGTTTAATAGTTCAAGGTGAAGATTTTTTTCCCTTATATCCAGGCATCTAATTAAAAAAAAACACCACCACAAACAAACAAACAAATACCAACCCACAAACAAAACAACACAAACTCCCTCCAAATAAAAGAAAGAATAAACAGGTAGTTTAGTAGATTAACAATTTCATCCTCACATTTCAACACACCAACCTAATGTACCACATTGTCTGATAATATAGCCTAAGACTGAAATATCTGTATTGCAGAAGTTATCCAACACTGAACAACTGCCATGTCTAAACACCAGCAATGCAACCGGAACTGACAGGAATTAGATGTTACTGCTGCAAAATATTTATTTTTAGTAACTACAGTTTATGATATATGTAGCCACTATATGTTCACTGCCCTACTGAGTTGCACAGGCATGCCAGGATGCCTCTGATCATGTATGTACTGCTACTCTCATCCCTTAGGATCCCAGGCTGCCACCTTTCCAAGTGTCAGATCTTCCTCTCTTCTGCTCCCAGACCTGAAGTCTTCAAGTCCCACACATGCTTCCCTACCGCCAGTACCTTCTTGTCTTGCCCAACCATTAGAGGGTGTAGAGTGAGGCAACATAGGCAGTAATTGAACCCAAGTCAAGCACCTGTGCACTTATTACCCTGTGGGCAAAATCAATATATACACCTGCTCAGCCTCACACTGAGGCCCTATCCTTACTGCAGGCACTAACCTTTTTATATAATTCACAGCTTAATGTCTTTAAGATCTCAATTATCTATTTTTTTTTTTTATAAAAAGCATTGAAACTAACCAACAGAGTAGGACATTACCAGAGTAGGGACAAACAACCAGTATGCTCTTTAGACAACAAAACAGACTCAGGAGTTGAACGTTCATTTGATTCAACATTGTTTTAGGTCACCTGACAGGACATCAAAGTTAAAAGTATTGAAGAAACAGAAACTTTCACCTTGCTTACTCATCACACATCAACTGCCAAACAGGTTCTCAACGGATAGAAAGGAAGGAGTCGGATAAAGCCTGGTTTGTCACACTGTCTGACCTTATCTGCTGGCAAGAAGCACATTCACTGATCGCCTTGAAGCTGCCGTCTAATCAATCCAGTAAAACAGGGGGTTTTTTTATTGCCCACGTTAAGAGTTCAACTTTGCCTTACAACATACAACAAATGGTTGTAAAGCCAGATTTTCTCCTCCCTGCCAGAAAGAAAAGCAAATGTTCAATGAAAATGCAAGCCATCTCTGACCAAGAAAGGCCATTACACAATTCTGGGTATGTGCACCTGGCAGCTGAGGACCATCAATACGCACAGGACTGACACAGGGTTACAACCATCCACTCAACAAAGGTGACACCACGGGAACACTTTGTTCGTAGTTTCTGTAACTTCTGGCCTACAATCTACTTTTGTAGAGAAAGTTATACGGATAAGCATGTTATCTTGGGCTTAGAAGTAATTTTACTTAATTAAGTAGTGGAGGGGATGAAACCAAGTTTGGCATTTCATTTGATCTTTTCTGTTTACAAATGTTAGCCGGATGGGAGGCACAGGAAAAAACATGACAAAAAAAAAAGCTACTTTTGCCTTTGGTAAGTGAGATGATAAAAAAAGCTACAGTGTTGGGCACTTGGCAGACCAAGCAACATGCAGATTTATTTTCTTCATACCAGCTTAACACAGCTTGTATTTGTCTTTGGCTACTTGCTTTGACACCCAAAAGAGAAATTTTAAACCAGTTCTCTTATACTGGGAAAGATTTACTTCCTGAGTAATTAGAAAAAAACAAACACAGATGACCCTAGCACACAATATGACACTACTCCAAACCAGTCAAACATAGCACGTACTGGTTAACAAGTAACAGAGCTTGTAACTGATAATAGTAACAAAATCTCTTGCTCTGGAGAGCACCCGGTGACAGAGCTAACTTTAGACCCCAGCACACGAGGTTCTAGAGGCTCACTTGTTAAGACCGCAGTTCAATTCACTAATTAGTCTCAGCAGATGCTATTGGAAAAATATGTTATCCATCAAAACTACTTCTAATAAAGGGTCAGAGTCCTCCTACACAATCTAAGGAAGATGGGTAACACATTATGACTAAGCCTGGTTTCCTTTATAACATCTCTACAACCATTTTGCTCAAGAGGATTTTTTTTTTGAAGAACATTATTTATATCATGTTTTCAGAATCAAGAACTCAACACAAATAACAGCAAGTTGTTCTAGTAATGAATTACCTTTATTACTAGGTTTATTCTGAATTTACCCAGCTTCATATTCCACTGAATTACACTGTTTGATTGTCACAAAACCTTTGATTGCTCACAAGTCAGGTATACCAGTTTAGAAACCAAGTATAGTTAGGTAAAGTGACACTTGCTGGAAAACCCAATGTACCGCTATCTCAGGATCTGAAGCCAATATGCTCGACTCAATATAAATTAAAATGTCTTAGAGTTTACCAGTTAACACAGATTTTAAACAACTTTGTAATTGTGATCCTCTGTTCATATTGAGAAGGAGAAATAACTAATTTTACATTACAGAACAGAGTTAAATATAGTACTTCCATCACATCAAAATGCAAGAATTTCATCATTAATAAAAGAAAGGGGAAAAAACCCAACCCAAAAATCCCCCAATGAGAGAGGTGAGAATGTGTTTCAGCTGCCAGGCCACAGTGAAAACCTGGAGCAGTTCTTCCTCTACACCTGGGTAACAAAACAAGTAATACTTGGAATGAGGCCACAAACTTCTTCATAGAATGCTCCATGAAACACTTGGATAGAAAAGAAAAACCAAGTAGTCTCCTATCTTTACCTAAGGAGTTAGAAATTAAGTGTGTAAATTCACCTTTGTGTTATGCAACATATTGCTAAGGAATGAAATCTCTAAGGAAATGAGGAAAAAAGCATTTAAAGCACTCTATTTGTGCTTGAGTGTTTACCAAACGTGAAGCTTGTGTGGAAAGGGCAAAAATCACAACACACACCTCTCCCTTTCTATGAAGTGCATAGGTAATTTTACTACAACAAGACATCAAAGCTCCTATACCAAATGCAACTGCGTATTTGTAAACGGTCAGTTGTTGTTGGTGGTGTGTCATTGTGGTGGTGTATTATTGTGTAGTAATGTACCAGAAAAACACATGCTATCAATAAAAGTTGTCTGTTATCATTATGCTGGCAGATAGGTGTTTATTTCACACTATGAAGAAATGTAACGTTGCAAGCATTACATTGTTGTAGCATTCAGCTACAACAAAAGTATGATGCTCCCTATTCATTCCAGGGAGATAACTACCTGATATATACAATGCACTGGCTAGAAGCGGAATGCTGTTAGTCAATTTAGTGCTTCTTAATTGAATAGTACCAGCACGCTCACCTGTTCCATCAGCTATTTGGTACCCTTGATCAAAGATACCACATATCAACACAGAATGAAAAGTTTAAATATTTATCTGAAAAATAATAAAGTCATATCTGCTCAGAAAAGTCTAACACAAAAAAACTCCACCACCTTTCCCATTATTAAACACTGAATCACTTCCTAGTTACCAAAAAAACACCATGTTCACCTTAATCCCAGAGCGTTATCAGCTCCCAGGTGCCAAACCACCAGCTTCCTTCAGATTGATATTTTTTTCTCCAGGTGTGCATTTTCAATATGAATAGGAAACATACACAACCAAAGCTGGAGAATAAACTCAAAAATCCACTAAATTTAATGAACAGAAAGCTACAATTAAGCCAGCTGCTTTATTACAGGAGTATTGCTTGGGAGTTCTGAAATTTGTCAGGGATTTTTGGTGTCTTGCCACATCGGTAGTGCACCCTGACTGGCAGACTTTCCCTCAGCTTATGAAATTTTCTGGCAACTACTTCAAAGAACAACTGTGTTGCTAAAGTCAAACAAATCTAAAAGCAAGAAGAATCGGTTCCTGAAGGTTTTTTGGGTTTTAATAATTAAAAAAAAAAAGCTCCACATGGCTGCAAATACAAGAAAGCACCTGTGTGCAGTCTTACTAAAAGCTACTGTAAATTTAATATACACAAAATACAGCGTCACAAGTGTCTTCACAGATGAAGAGTTGCCAGCACTTACAAATGTGAATTTTCTCAGTGACACTTCAAATTGCCTACTACTTTTGGAGTAAAATGGAAAGTATTGATCCCCTCCCCAAAATTGTTCCTCATAATTATACATTGGAAAACAAATCTGCAATTGTACCACTAGCTTTCAAAATCCTAACAGCCATCAAATGTCACATACCTCGATGACTAGCCTTAAGAATTTAAACTGTCCATGTATTTAATAATTAACTAGGATTACTCAATATTTAAACTCACACGTCATTAAATTCTTAGCAACTTTTTCAGATGCCATGCAAAACAAATTATATTTACAGAAACATGTTCTGAAGCCGAAAAAAGTTTATGATCCTTAACAAAATAGGATCTTTCTGTAAAAAGATTCCCAAAGGATATAATCTCTTTTCAAACTAATTCTGAATAATGTACAAGATGATTTTGAGAGTTGTTTACACTCTTCACAAACTAAACTTCATCAATGAGTTTTCATCCAGCGAAATCTGACACTATTTTTACCAGGCATCTGAGAAAGCTGTAGCTGGAGGTGGCAATGGGCAGAACAGAGACTGAAATTGCAACTGAGCTTTACATGTCATTCAAGTTAAGAGAAGGACAGTTCCAATAAACCATTACATCAATTGGTAAATTAATTGAGAGAATCAAGATTTGAAACTGAGATAGGCAACAGTAGAGCACCATGAGAAAGAGCTAACTGTCAGAATTCAAGAACTTTATCTTCTTAAAGCTTTCTGATAACTAACAAAATCCACTGATGTGCTGGACCCAAAAGTAAGAAGCCAGGGACATGACTGAAATCTGACCTACACCATAACTATGGAGTTAATCCACTGTAGCCAGGATGTCAGTTGAAATTTTTTGCACACGTTTCCAAGGTGCTTTAATAAATCTTTACTGATAGATATATATAGATATATATATATACACATACACACACAGAGCTAGAAGTATGTGCAAAACTAGAAAGTGTCCCATCCTATAACAACCACTGAAAGCCAATAAAGACAACTGGTGCTCACTAGGTTGCTCAAAGACACCTTTCTTTCCTATAGTAAACATGGACTAACACATTCTGAAACAACAACATGAAGATAAGGCAAGCTGTACTTTAGCATGTGCTAGCTGATCTGCAGCTTGACCAAAGTACAACCTGCTTTATCTGTAGACTACAGATTTTCAATGTTATTTAGAACACATTTCAAGAAGCTACCCCATTCCAGACAAACCGCTAGCACTGAATTAAACACAGGAATCAAAAAATCCCTGCATGAGCTTAACTTCAGGTACATCTCCAAGTTTGCCCATAACCAAAAGCTGTGTCCCTACCTATACCATTACATTTCAAGAAGGGCAGTTTTTTTCCATCTATGTAAGAATATGGAAAAAACCAGAAAATTTCCCAAAATTATTAAAAGCATATAGATGTAGAAATAGAAGCCAAGTGCACATACATCCAATACTTGGGATAAAAAAAAATATCTTACGTTTTAACAGAAACCACCAAAACTCAGTGAAAAAGCAGAGATGAGATCTCTGCAAACTTGGGGCAAATCCCTGGGACAAATCAGGACACCCATGTTGAACAACAAAATCCATATTCACACAACTGTAGGCAAAACAACACAAAAAGAACACTACAGTATAAAAACCCACGCGTATACAAGTCACAGCTCTGGCTCCCAGCTTTGATTCATAAAATGCGTCATTGCACAGAGCATAACTGTATCACATAACTTGCTTGGGAAATAGCCATGGTTACTCATCACAGTTTGGTGTTATGAACTGCTTACTTTCCATAACACTAGACACACCAGATTAAAATCTGTCTGGGGGTGGAGGGAGAGGACAGAAAGGAATCAATGAACAAGATGTCAAATCGCAACTACTTTGTTACTTCAAAATGAAACTAATTTGACTTAGTACTGAAATACTTAACTGTTGATTTCAGTTGCTTACAACTGCTCTTTTTCCAAAGCTATATTATAAAGCCTTTAAGTTAAAAAAATAATAATCTGGTTAATAGCATAAATAATGAATGACTTAAAACGAAATGGAGCTTTTTGTTTCTTATTACAGGAAAAATGAAAAGGAAGCTTTATTTTGTGCACATTATGTTTTACTTGATATTTAAACCATATCACTGAGGCATCCAGCCTTGATTAGTACTGCTGGCATCTGTGAGAATCACTAGAATTAAAGCTACTACCAAACCTTTGGAACTGCATTTGCCAGCTACAAAGCTTGAAGCATTTTATGATTTCATACCGATTTTACCATTTCTTCTCTTTCAGAAAATAAAAAATACAAGTGAAGCATACTTCAGTATTGTCCACCATGATCATTTCAGAAATGAAATCTTTTAGCTTATGTGAATTCAAAGGAAAAGTACACAATTAGTTTTATATTACATTGTAATAGAAAAGCAGAGTTAGAATGACTTTCCATACATCCAGTTTTCTTCCTCTTGCAGAGAACTTGAAAATATATTGATATTGTTTTCACCTCAAATGATAAAAAAACCTGTCTAACCCCTTGTAAAACTTTACTGCCCACTATGATGACACACACGTACAGGTTTGAAACAAGGACTGGGTTTTGTTCCCATTTTTCATGAATTTCTATAAGCAACACCACTAAATCCTAGTAGGGAAGTTCTAGAAAGAAAAACAAGGGATCCCTATGACTGGTAAGTTACTACCTTAATACTTCACAGTATTGATTAAGAGTAACTATCTTACCAGCTTCAGAGCACGTAGGTCACTGGGTTGAATTAGAAAGATAAAAGCCATTTGTTTATAAAGATGATAGAAAGTAGGTGGCTATGACAAGGGTTACTACATTACCTCTTGAAACATACTGAAGTGGTCAATACCAGCAAGCATACTACTTAGGCTGTATTTCTGCTTCGTGATGCAAGGAAAAGCATCTGTTTCACTCTTGGCAAAGCAACACCTTTCAAAAAGCCCCGAATTCCTTCTGCTAGAAAAAGGATTATGATCACTTAGCTTGAAGAGCTCCTCTCAATTCCAGATTCTGAAAAACACAGTTTCCTCAGCAGGGCTTTTAGTCATACTTCAAAGCTTGGGACACACTCTCTACCCCATATACATTGCTGTAAGTGCTTGTACAAACATAAACTTGCCAAGAGAGGAAACTGATGAAATTACAGCCAATATGGTAGATTAACATAAACCTGTATCATTTTCAGGCTTCACTGTTTCTTATGATTTCTGTTCTGTCTGTAAATCTGCATTACTTGTCTACTGTTCTTTAATCTTCAAATTGAAGAGATATTTGGAGAAGTTTAACAGGGGAAACCTAGTCACAGAAATCAATCAGATCAGCACAGCACAATCCTAATGGTCTTCATTTCAAACGGAAGCAATTAGGATAACCTGCTGGTTTCAGACTAAGGGCCTACAGCCTGCAGAGACCTACCGCATCCCTTACGCGGCGATACACCCTCCTGTGAAATCAATGGTGAGGATTATCAGACAGAAGAACTGTATTTATTGAAAGGAGAGGTGGTGTTAGTCAAGAAAGACACATGCTGAGATGAGAGAGCAAGGCCACGTGAGAAGAGAATGCCCTCAAACTGTGGAAGCGTGTCAAAGCCAAAGGAACTCTCAGAACAGTGAAAAGACAGATATGTTTTTGCCTTTATCATCTCCAACTTTTTTTCCAGAATCCGATTTAAAAATACCTCATGTCTTACTGAAGAGTGCCAGATGGAGAATCTGTATCCCAAATGTATGCTCAGAGCCCAGATTTTGCTTGGACTTCTCCAACTTGCAAGCCAAGAGCAAGTGGGACTTACTAGACGAATGACAGTAGAGCAGTGCACCAAGCACCTATAAGGTTTTAAAGTTTCTCTTTAATTTCCTGGCCCAGCAGATGGGAACTCTTTGTTGCTATTACAGATGTGCAATGTTTAGAAATCTAAAACATAAAATCTAGCAGACATGCATGACCAGACTTCAGCATCAGGGTGATTTTGGCATACCTCATGCAACTGCATTATGTAAGGAAGCATCAGCGTTTTCCTTTGGGAGAAGGCTCTTCAAGATTTTGAATGCAGTTTACCAACAGGAAGAAAAATTAAGACCAAGAAAAGTTTTATAAAGCAAGCTATTGGAGAATGTTTTCTATATTATTTGATTTCCTAGTATATCATGAAGTATTTTCTGTGTAGGGATATGAAAACAAGAAAGAAAAGGAATGCAAAGTCCTCTACAGGACACGTGACTAAGTTTCATATTACAATGCTAATAATAGAAATAAGAACTCAGTAAGGTTCAGTACATGCTGATATGAAGGCAATGGTATCTTAGGATATAGGGAGATTAGAATAAATTATCTCAAGGTAAGTCAGGATGGAACTTGCAGCACATGTGTTACTCCACTCCAACTGCCTCTGCGCCTGCTCTTTCCCCTCAGTCAAACACCCCAACAGAAGAATAACTTACCTCCCACTAATTCACACTTGTCATGAGGTAAGACCATACACACCTTCCTATTTTTAGGCCTCGATAACAAGAAAACGCTATAGCTCATTAAAAGCACCCAATTCCAAAACAAAACTGCAGGCGGAGTGTTTCTGACTGATACTTCCACGGAGCCTGGACTAAGTTGCCCAAACCCTGCCTTTCCTGTGGGCTAAAAAGACAACCCCAGTTCAGAATTACCTGTTGATTGATTTGAGTAGCTTCCTACTCAAGTGAGAGCCATCCCATGTTCCAGCCCAAGGTATCGGATGCTCCCATCAGGGGCTGAAATATCAAAGCTATGGTTCCTCACCACAAGCCAGACAGCTGCAAGCTGGATGCAGCCAGTGCTCATCAACATTGCACCAAATCCCCCTTGTTGCCTGACCTCATGCACTTCACACCATAAAACAAAATATATGTTGCACTGCTACACATAGGCAGCACATGAAAAACCAATACTACCAACTAATACAAGAAGAAATTAAAATAAATACTTTTTGCTTAGTATACTCAAGAGCTGTAGTTCTGGGAAAACAACTGGAAAATGTTCTCTTGCTTTTCCGCTTCAGTGTAAATTTTTCAGTAGATGACCACACGCTGTTACCTCTGACAGCAAACAGCTCTCAACTTCATGATTATACAGCTTATGGAATTGTTTCACATTAAAAAAAAAAAACCCAAACAAAACAAACACCACAAGATTCCTACAAAACTAACAATGCACATTTATCGTATTTAAAATAATACAGTTGGTAACAATGGTCCTCATCACCATTAAGCTTCAGTATACTTTTACCTGCTCAATTTGTAATAAACAAAATAGATGCCAGCACAGTAAATATTACTTGTGAAGACACAGTGGCAAAATAGAAGAACCGCTCACTGTACCTGCACTTAGTCCATCTTCGAGAATTTATAACAGGTGTCTGTAAACACCACTTCCAGTGTTGTGTCTACGTAAAGCTATTATTTACCCATTAGTACAAAAACTAGGTCACAGTTTAGAAATTTATAGAATCATTTAGATTGAAAAAGACCTTTAAGATCATTGAGTCCAAATGCAAACCTAACACTGCCAAGTCCACCACTAAACCATGCCCCTAAGCACCACATCTACCTGTTTTTTAAATACCTCCAGGGATGGTGGCTCATCCACTTCCCCGGGCAGCCTGTTCCAATGCTTGACAACCCTTTTAGTGAAGTAGTTTTTCCTAATATCCGATCTAAACCTCCTAAACCTCCTCTGGTGCAATTTGAGGCAGTTTCCTCTCCTCCTATCACTTGTTACTTGGAAGAAGAGACAGACCCCCACCTTGCTACAACCTCCTTTCAGGTAGTTGCAGAAAGTGATAAGGTCTCCCTTGAGACAACTCTATGGACAACTGTCTCTATTACAATACTGACTATTAAAAACCACCACCCAAGATCTTTAGAAATTAGTTGCTATCTTAGACCACTGGAGTGGATGAAAACAAGATTTGTCATGTGACAAGTCATGAACATAGGCAAGAAGGTGACATTACTACCACTAGGTTTTTCATTATCATCTTCTGTATTAAGCATATTACACCAATATTACAAATTGATAAATTAAGAAGCAATTATGAAGCTTTCTGGATATGCTATTTAAATTACCAAGTTCACCTAACTATAGTTTTATTACAGTCTTAGTTTGTACTAGAAGTATTTTGGAGGCGTAGGGGTAAAAAGTTAAGTATTGTACAGTACAACATATCACTGTGATATTACCCAAAATTTCTGTCCTGGAATAATGAACTGTCCCAGGCTTAGAACGTGCCACATAGCATATAAGAAATGCTTACGGACACATAAAAAACTCTTATTAAATCACAGAGGGAGATGACAAATGTTTTTCCAGGAATCTACTGCCAGCAATATTAGAGTGCTTATGAAACAAAATAATCTTATCAACACAAGTTGGTTTTACAAATGAGCTGTTAAGCGTATTTAGACACATGTGGAATATTACATTTTTCTTATGAACTGAAAACCAAAAACATATTAGACATTTGTCATCAACCCATCAAGACATTCTTTGCCACAATACAGTGCCAGAGAACACCAGAATCACAAAAACTTAGTATTTGTATTTCATTAACAAGTTTTTCCAGATATGGTAATTAAGCAAAGCAGACTTTTCTTCCCCACATTCCTGTTTGTTAACGGTTTCCTTTATGACCAAACTGCCCAGGTAACAGGGACAATTTGTTTCTTCAACAGATTAGTTTCAGATATTTTTTTTTTTTTTTAAAAATGAAAGTACAATTCCCCTCCAAAGCTAAGTAAGTATTCTACACATCTAAATTCACTTTCTATAAATAAATTTTCTATGCAATACTGTGCAAAATTAGTACTTCAGTAATATATCTATATTTCTACCAAAAAAGACAGTTTGGGATTATCAAAGTAGCAGTACCAGCATTTAATATTATCAAAGCACTAATGTGTTCTGATTTCTATTAGAGCCAGAACAATTTGTATGACAAGCTGTACTACCACGAGGGAAGCAACCATCCCAGCAGAGAAAACCAAAATTCCCCTCCTATCTTCAAAAGAGGGGGAAAGCGAGGTGCAACAGGAGAGGCTGACTAATTGCTTCAGATAACCTCAATAAAGAGAGGAAATGAGAAATGCCGCAAGACGAAAGAGAATTTTACATTAAAAGAAATACCGTCTTTCACCGTCGTTGGTTTTGTGAAACAGATGCAATCAGGTGCCTTGTTTCCACACTTCACCTATGTTTATGTATTTATATACGTGTTAGCTGTATTATAGATATGGATATATTATGTATTGGAGATTACTACTTCTCTGCACCCAGAATGCTGAAATTCAGTAACCGCTGCGGAGAGCCGGCAGGCAGCCTTTGAGGTGAGGTATCTCCTGGCACAGCACCTCAAACTCCTTATCTCCGGGCTTCCAGTTCCGACCCCTCGGCAGACCCCTGCCCAGCAGCCTTCCCTCCCTGCGGGCAGGGCAGGGGCACGGCCGGCGGCGCTCCTCTCCTCTCCTCTCCTAACCCGCCTACAGCCCGGACGGGCTCCAAACAAACTCTTGGGCGAGGTGCTCCGCCAGCGATTTGGGGGAAGAAAAGGTCGGATGAGTGAAGGAGCCAAACCAGCCCCAGAAGAAGAGTCAGGCAAAGCAGCGAACGAGGACGGGACGGCACCTCCCCCTTGTTCCTCGCCGGGCCCCGGCGGTGCCCACCTGCCCAGCCGCCGGGACCCCGCGGGAAACACACGGGGCGGCGGGGAACAGAAAACGGAGGGACTCCGCGGGGCAGGGCAGCGCCGCGCCCCGAGCCGCCCGCTCCCCGCCGGAGCGGCACGGGCTGACAGCCAGCCCGGCACCGCCGCTCACCTTCCCGCCCGCTTCCCCCGGCACCCCCGCTCCAGCCGCCGGGAGCAGCCCTCGCCTCCGCTCTCCCGCGGGGCCAGCTGCTCGCCCGGGCACTCCGCCGGCCGACCAGCCGAGGAGGAGAGAGGCGCGGGGGCGGCACCGACACCCCCACCTCCCTGAGGCGCCCCGGCGGCGCCAACTTTCCCCGCAGCCCGGCTTTCCGCGCCCCGCGCCGCGCCCGGTACCTGCCGCCCGGCCGCTCCCCAGCGCCGCTCACCGGATCCCGCTCTCGGAAGCCAGCGGTCCCCGCCCGCCAGCGAGGCCCCCCGCTAGGCCCTTTCGGGCTGGCCGCCGCGCCGCCGCACCGCCCGGCCCCGCCGCCGGCCGAGCTTGGTGCCAGGCATGGCTGTGGACGGCCCTGAGGGGTCGGAAGGGCGGAAGGGGCCTGCGGGCAGCGCGCACGCGCAGTGAGAGGAGTGAAGCCGGCCCGGCGCGGAAGGGCGGGCAGGCTATGGCGGGGGAGAAGGGACAGGAGGGCGGCGGAGCGGCTCTGCCCGGGCAACTGCAGGGGACCTGGCCGCCCTAGCCGCGGGGGAGAGGGCGTCTTGTTCCCGGCAGCATAGGGCGCGGCAGGGCGGGGGCCCCCGGTGCCTGTAGCGGTGGGGTCGGGTCCCGCCCGCCGGGGAGGTGGGGCTGGGCCGGGCGGGAGAAGGAGGAAGGAGAAACGGGACGAGACGCGGAGCCCCCGGTAAGTGCTGCCGGCTCGGCAGCGGCCCAGGCCCGGATCTCGGCCGGGACCGGGGGGCGGGTCCCGGGAGCGTACCGGGCCTATTGCCATGAGGACGCCCCCCCGCTCCATTCCCCGGTGGGTCGGGGCCCGGGCCCGGTGCTTGGGGCAGCCCAGGGCCGGGAGCGGCACCCCGTCCCCAGCGCAGTGGGGGGAGAGGGGGGAGCTGGGCCAGGGGGCAGGCGATCTCCCCGGTGTGGCGCGGCCCTGGGGGTCTGCGCCCCCGAGCAGGGCCAGGCAGGCCCCTGAAGTAGGCGTTGGGCTGGCGGGGACCAGCCCCGGTACCGATCCCCGCAGTGACAGCCCGTGTCCCGCTGGTCATGACACTTTGAACCCGCCAGCGTGGCTAGTTTTCCGCCCCTGTGGCCCACGAAGCTGACCCGGTTTGCCAACCGGGAGGCTGTGTCCAGGGCTCCAGTGACGCCGTGATGTGTCCCCTGCCCTAGCGGTGCCCACCCGTGTCACAGTTTGCCCATGGCCCATCTGTGCCAGCTGTTGTCACCCACTGTGTGCCTAGAGGCAGCTTCCAGGAGGGTCTTCTCCCAGTCCCCAGCACCCTCGCAGGCAGGGCTGATGTGTGCCTTTCTCCAGTTGCTAGGACTTCCAAAGCCCTCCCCACCCCAGTTAACCCCTCCCCAGCCCACTGGGCTGTACTGGGGTGTGTCCCAAGTTAACAGATCCCGGAACTGGGATTCAGTGTTAGTCTGCTGGATGCTTTAGTCATCTCATTGAGATAGAGCCCCTCGTTTCTTGCCTAATTGCCGGGACACTATCACAGTGTGACTACCCAAGTGTTACCAGTCTCAATTAACACTGCGATTAACACTTCTCTCCAGCTTCCCAGCACCGTCCTCTCCCATCCTCAGTGCTGCCACGGCTGGCCTCTGGTGCCCGACCTGCCTGCCAGGAGGTGGTGAGATTTGGGGTGTCCCCCTGGGTGAGGGGCTGCTGGGGTAGTTTATTTGTCATGCTCCCTTCTCCTCTCTGCTGGTGGGTTCGGGGTGTGCTGTGCCACAGGGAACCGTGCTGGTTAGTCCTCTCTGGTCATGTTGGGGTTGCCTGCTGGGGGAAACCACGGTGCCGGTGCACAAAGCCAAGCAAAACCAAAACCAGAACCAAACAGCTCGCTTTCCTTGGGCAAGCCCTGGGCAGAGCAGACGCCCAGCCATGGCCCGCGCTGCAGCATAGCCGGGCTGGGTGAGGCCACACACACCAAGGCAGGACTTTCTTAACCGATTTTGCAGAAATGGTCAAAGTGCACCCAAAATAAAGTTGGTCCCTGACAAGTTGGCAGTGTGTGCTGGGGTCTGCAGGCAGCAGACGGTGCCCGACCGTCCCTTTCCCCCGCAGCAGCCAGATGCCCAGGAGGAAGGAGGTGCCGGCGCTGGGCAGCCTCTGCCTGCAGAGCCTGGCCCAGCACATGCAGAGCATCTGGGTGAAGGACTACAGTGAGAACTACCTGGACGAGTACCAGTTCCGCTTCGTCATGGGCCCCTTTAATGACCTGGGTGAGGCATGGGGTCCAGGGACCCCCTCCGTGTGGGCAAGGAGGAGAATGGGTTGAGCGGTGCTGGGGCTGTCTCACTGAGCCCCGTAACGGTGGTCCCCCACCCTGCAGCTGGCAGCTTGGTGCAGGACCTGATCCGGCTGCTGGGCGAGAGCCGGCGCCTGACGCGGGCAGCGCTCCACCTGCTCCTGGTGCCTCACCTGCGGGAGCTGAGCCTGCGGCCCTGCCCCAGCCTTGCCAGCAACGCCATCGGCCAGCTCGTCATCCTGCGCTGCAAGGTCAGCGGGCTGGGGACACCCACCCTCTGTGGGGCTGGGTGAGCAGAAATGGGGACACCCACCCTCCGTGGGGCAGGGTGAACGGGGCAGGGGGTTCCCACCCTCCGTGGGGCTGGTTGAGCAGGAATGGGGACTCCCACCCTCTGTGGGGCTGGGTGAGTGGGGCACGGGGTTCCCACCCTCCGTGAGGCTGGTTGAGCAGGAATGGGGATGTCCACCCTGCATGGGGCTGGATGAACAGGAATGGGGACGCCCACCCTCTGTGGGGCTGGGTGAGCAGGGCAGGGCATGCCCACCCTCCATGGAGCTTGGTGGGGACGAATGGGGACACCCACCCTCCGTGGGGCTGGATGAACAGGAATGGGGATGCCCACCCTCCATGGGGCAGGGTGAGTGGGGCAGGGGGTTCCCACCCTCCGTGGGGCTGGGTGAGCAGGAATGGGGATGCCCACCCTCTGTGGGGCAAGGGGTTCCCACCCTCCATGGGGCTGGGTGAGCAGGAACGGGGATACCCACTCTCTGTGGTTGGGTGCAGGGGGGGCAGAGGGGTGTCAGTGTCCCTTCCGCCCCACCCTGCTGAGGGGGCTCCATGTGCTGGCGGCAGAACCTGAGCTCCCTGGACCTGCATGGCTGCAGCCGGCTGTCGGCGGATGTGCTGGTGGACCTGGCGGAGGGGCTGCCGCAGCTGAGCCGGCTGGGGCTGGCGGAAACACAGGCCAACGTCCAGGTGCTCTCGGCCGTGGGCTCCTGCTGCCGGCGCCTGCAGGAGCTGGACGTGTCCCACTGCAAGAAGGTGTCCCCGCGTGCCCTGCGGTACCTGGCCTACGACCCACTGGCGCAGTCCCTTTGCTGTCCTGTGCTCCGCATCCTGCTGGCCCATGGTCTGGAGCCTTCAGGGGACAGTGGCATGGTGGCGGCGCTGGCCTTCCTGCTGCTGGCCCTGCCGCGCCTGGAGTTCCTGGCCCACAGTGCCGTGCCAGACGCTCTTCACCTCCTCCATGGGTGGCAGCTGGGTGGCATGGGTGACTCCGAAGGCTTTCCCTCACTGGAGGAGCTGGCACGGCAGCGGGGGGCTGCCCCAGGGGGTCCCCGGCTCACCCTGCCCCTGCGGCGGGTGGAGGAGGTAGAAGAACCCAACCTGGCCACCATCCACGCCATCTGTCCCCAGGTTGAGGAGGCTGGCGTGTGGCTGGGGGATGGCCCGGGCCCAGTGGGTGGCTGGGAGCTGCTGGGCTGGGGTCACCTGGCCCGGCTGACCCTGGGCTGTACTGGGTGGCAGGGCCGGGTGCTGGCGGAGGTGCTGCCGCTGGCACAGAGCGTGGGCCCCCACCTGCAGACCCTGGCCCTGCACGGTTTCTGCTGCCAGGATGAGCTCTCCCTGGCTGCCCTGCTCGCCAGCTGCCCCAGCCTGCAGGCCTTCAGCGCCGAGCTGCAACCCCCGACGGACACTGACCCCCATGGGGAGACCCCAGCTGAGCCGTCCCGCTGGGACACTGACCTGCTTCCCCACAGCCTCCCCCAGCTCCAGAGCTTCTCCCTGACCTTGAGCAGCACCACCGGTGCCTTCCCGGCCAGGCATGGGCTGGCACTGCGTGCCACACTGGCCTCGCTGCTGAGCCATGCCCCACGCCTGCAGACCCTCCGCCTGCTCAGCGTCCCCTTCCCATTGGACTCGGTGTTCGAGACGGTGCTGGTGGCGCCGGGGCCGCCCTTGCTCAAGCTGCAGGAGCTCTCACTGGCCGAGAGCTGGGTGTCCAGCCGGACCGTGCGGCTGCTGCTGGCCTCCGAGGGCTGCCTGCGCCGCCTAGACCTGTCCCACTGCCGGGACATCCACCGGCGGGACTACGATGGCTTCCTACAGGCGGTGCGGAAGCAGCGGCTGGACCTGGACATCACCTGGGAGTAGCCAGCACTGGCTGTACAGGGTTCTTTAATAAAGGAGTTACATCGCAGCTGGTGGCACGATCCATGCCCTGGCACAGCTGGGCCCCATGGCTGCTCTCCCTTTTGCGAAGGGGCTGGCACATGTGAGGTGACCCCCTTCTGCTGCACTTTGGTGTCCCGGCGCTGCTGGGGCTGGTGCAACTCCCTGTGCTGTCTGCCCCCCACCTGCATGGTGCCCACCCTGGTGTCCCCCTGGCAGCGTCTGTCCCCACGTCTTGGGGAACCGCAGCTTGGCAGCTGGCAGCACCGGGTGGCACAGCCGCTGCCAGATCCCCACGCAGAGCCGCTGCTGGCTCACTGTTGGGGGCCATCCGTGAGCCCCGTCAGCCGCTCGGACTCCTCCCAGAGCTTGCGAGCGAGGCCGGCGTCGCGGGCGGCCATGGAGGGCAGAGCCAGCCCGCAGTCGCTGTCGAAGTACTTGCCCGTGATGCCCGAGACCTCTTCTGAGACAGCGCAGTAAATTGTGCTGACGGCCCCCTGCTCCGCTGACTGCCAGGCAAAGAGGGGTGAGGAGGGGGCCCGGCCGCCCCCCCAGCCACCCTGCTGCCCCTGGGGATTTTGGGGAGGGGGCGTCTGGGCAGGATCAGGCCCCGCTGCCTGCCCCTGCTCACCTTTATGAAGGGGCGGATGAGGATGAAGAGTGTCCGCATGGCCCAGCCGAAGTTGCGCATGATGCTGGTGCTCACCACGCCAGGGCTCAGGGCGTTGGCGATCACCCCTGCCGAGCCACACCGTCAGCACCACACCAGGAGATGGGGCTGGGGGACACAGAGACCCCAGCACGGGCAGCGCCCTGCCCCAGTCCCTGCCTCCGGTGTCTGAATCCCACCTGGAGCAGCAGGAGCAGCCCGAGCTGGGGCTCCTCCATGCTCTCAGCACCAGGGCCACCCCAGGGGATGTGGCCACATCTGGCCAGGACTCTATCAGCCGTGGGGGACGTGGGTGGTCCCAGGGAGTTTCTGCCAGGGCCAAGACCCCCTCAGCCCCATCGTGCGGCCCCTATGCTGTGGCGCAGCAGCGTGGGGTGGTTGGGATGGACAGGTGGCACTGGGAGGCAGCCCTCCCCGGGGACTGCTTGACACGGCTCAGCCTGGCACCCACCTGTGCCCTGCAGGCGTCGCGCCAGCTCAGCGGTGAAGAGGATGTTCATCAGCTTGGTGCTGTTGTAGGCGGCGTCGGAGCTGCCCAGCTGTTCCTGCCCGGTGAGGTAGCGGCTGTCAGCAGTGCCCGCGCTGTGCCGGAAGGAGGAGACGTTGACAATGCGGGCGGGCGCCGACACCTTCAGGAGGTCTGCACAGAGCAGGGGGGGATGAGTGGGAAAGGGTCCCCCAGACCTCCCCACCCCTGGCAGCCCCCTCACTCACTCAGCAGCAGGTTGGTGAGCAGGAACGGGCCCAGGTAGTTGGTGGCGAAGGTCTTCTCCAGTCCCTCCGGTGTGATGGTGAAGGGCAGCCCTGGAAGAGGGGAGCACAAGGCACCGTGGGGCCAGGAACCATCATCCACCACAGTGGGACGAGGAGGTGGACTCCAACCAGGGCCAGGACAGGAGTGGTGGACGCCTGACCCCAACCCTGGTGTGTACCGGTGAGGCCAGCGTTGTTCACCAGCACGTCCAGCCGCTTCTCCTCCCGCAGCACAGCCTCAGCGAAGGCACGCACGGAGGCCAGTGAGCTGGTGTCCACCAGCCGCAGCAGCACCGCAGGGTTGCCGGTGGCCGCCCGGATCTCCTCCACCGCTGCCTGGCCCCGCTCCCGACTCCGGCACGCCAGGATGGTGCGGGCGTTCCTGCGGGCCAGGTCCAGGGCCACACACTTGCCGATCCCTGCAGCACGCAGAGTGAACGTGGGCTGGTCCCCACCGGGTCCCCACAGCAAGGGGTCCCTGGGGGTCAGTGCCCCCATTCCCAGGGTCCGGGCAGCCCAGACAGGGTGATGGAGGGGTACCCTGTCCCAGTCAGCTCAGCCACTGCCAGGAGCCCAGTACCAAACCCAGGGTGCCCCAGCGCTGGAGCTGGGGTGTCAGCGGGGGCCAGAGTGAGCGCGGGGTGGCTGTGTGGGGATGGGGATGGGGACAGGGCAGGACAGTCACTGCAAGGTGCGGAAAGGAGCTGGTGGTGGCAGGTCACTGCAGCTCAGTCTGTGGCTCAACCCCAGCCATATGGGCAGAACGGCTGCCATAGTCACCAAACCCACCCAGATGCCAGCACTGCTCCGCATCGGTGCTCCCACGCGGTGGGAAACAACAAGCACCTGGGAGGGACACCCAGCACATGTGGGGCCACCCTGTCCCTACAAAGGGACACCCCAACCCCGACACATGCCCCCCCCTCTGCACCCCCAATCCCACAGGTCCCACTGTCCCCAGCTGTGCTAGATCCAATCCCATGCTTTGCAGCAAGATGCGGGTTGGAGCAGCAGCCCCATCCCTGGCACACAACTCCATCTCTAGCACAGCGTGGTGCCCATGGTGGCTGACAGAGCGGTGGCCTGGGCTGTCAGTCATTAACCCAGCTGGGGCAGAGTCCAGCTGCAGTGGCTGGGCCAGGGCTGTGGGCACGGAGCTGCCGAGAGCCCAGCGAGGCAGAGCTGCTCTTGGGTGGAGGATGCCGGCCGGGAGCCGGCTCCTGAGCGTGCAGTGCAGCAGCCAGTGGTCAGTGTGATGCAGAGGACGTCAGGGCACCCAGTGTGAGCATGTGGTGGGCACCAGGTAGTGGGAGCCCATCATGCACACCCAGAGACCAGTCACTGGCCGCTCCTGCAGCCTTTTTCTCCACCGACACAGGGGCTGTGGTTTGGCAGCTGAAGAAGGGGGACCCATGTTCCCTGCGGACCACCCCACAGCATCGTGCTGTCGCGCCATCACCCACACACATGCCCCCAGCCCCTGCTCCACCCCTGGGAAGAAGGGAGCTGCCACTTGCTCCAGCACAAAAGGAGGATGGCTGGGTCCAATGTCCCAGACAGGACCCACAGCCTTATCCCATGTCCTGCATCTCCCTGGCGTCATGGTCCTTACACACACACACACAGAGCCCCACCCCGACCTCTGCAGCCCATGCCACCAGTCCCCGCTCACCACTGTTGGCTCCGGTGACAATCACCGTCTTGCCAGTCAGGTCGGTGGGACACTTGCGGGGATCCCAGGTGCGTCTCCTCCTGGCCCAGAGGAGCAGCCCCAGGAGCAGTGTGAGCAGGAACCAGCACGGGTGGCTGCAGGCGCTCGGCAGCTCCATGGCTGGGGCGCAGGGTCTGGCTGGCTGGGGCACCGGGGTGTGGCTGGGGGACAGAGTCCAGCTGTGGCTGGAGGTCAGCCAAGGAGCTTCGCACAGCCCAGCAGCCCTGGCAAGGCACGGTCCCCTCCTGCTCCCCAAGCCTCTGGGAGCGGAGGAACAGCCAGCAGGAGAGCGGCTCGCTGGGCCTGTACCTAGGGAGGGACAGAGCAGGCAGGAGGTTGAGCCCTGCATCCCTTGTGCCACTGCAGGGCTGCTTGCCCACACTGGCCAGGGAGCCCCCTGCCAGTCCTAAGGCTAGCTACTGCAGAAGGGGCGATGCCCACTGGGCAGACCCAAGGTCCCTGTCCTGCTGCACAGGGACCGTGCTGTCCTGCTGCACTCAGCCATGTACAGGAGCAGGGACCTGCTGGAGAGGTTTATGAGGCGGGGGGCAGCCTCAGTGAGGGGCCCTGGGGTGTCGTGCTGCACCCGAAGCACATGGGGAGATGGAGGAGGCTGCAGCCTGGGGGTGGCTGCACAGTGGGGTGAGTGTCCAGGCAGACCCCTGCCCACCCTGACCCTGCCAGAGCAGCCCTGACTCAAGGTCCCCATCCTCCCGACCAGACTGGCAGCCTAGGGACACAGGCACGGCCCTTCCCTGGGCATGGTCCCAGACAGCCCCCTCTGGGGATTTTAGCAGCTCAACCCAGGAGTGGACTCAGCTTTCCTGGGGCTCCCACAACCTCTGAGATTCTGACACTGGACAAGCACCACTGGGCCCAAGCCACGGGTGGACTCTATAATCTTAAGGGTCTTTTCCAGCCTAAATGATTCTGTGACTCTAAGCTGCCACCGTTCCCTGGCCACATGGCCTTGAAAGCCTCCAGCATTTCCCTGGCTCCTGCCCTGGCTGAGCTGTCCCTGAGCTCAGCTGTCCCTGACCATCACCCCACACTGTCACAGCCAAAAATGTGTTCTTTATAGAAAAAAAAAAAAAAAGTAGTGATTGCGCAGACAGAGCACTACTGGAGCCGGCAAACAGTCCTGTGGTGGCTTGGCCCCACCAGCTCTGGTGGCTTGGGGTGCAGGGAGCAGAGCTGGGGCCACCCGCTGGGACCCCAGCCAGGCTGGGCTGCAGAGGCAGAGTGGCTTGGAGGCAGCCGTGCCTCCGAGGGCAGGGACCTGGGCCAGTGCTGCAGCCCGGGGACACGGGGCAGTGGCAAAAACCCAGGGAAAGTTCATGCATTAAAGCCACACAGGTATTTCACCCTGCTAAATCCCTTCCATTTCTTGTTTGGTGGCGAATCAGCTGCAGGGTGTGTGGCTGCACATGGTTACAAGCTGAAAAATGTCCTGCAGGCTGTGGTGTGACATGTGACCACCCCAGGTGCTGCCTGCCTGGGCAGTGTGCTGGTGGGTAGCCCCAAAGCACAGCGTGCCCCGGCTCCCACAAGCTTTCCTTCATTTCTTGCTGGCGACCGTTTCTTCCTCGCCTCCTCTCCAGCAGCGGCGGGGATCTGTGAAGGTTGAGGAGTCAGCAGCCGTTTGCCCACTCCAATCCATCCCCACAGGCGGCACTGGGCAGTGGCAGGGATGGTGGCTCCATGGGCGGCTGTGGACTTTGCTCCCAGCCCCACGCTCCAGCATAGGAACTCATGGGCTCGGTGGTGTGACTGTGGCATGGCTGTTCTTCAGCAGAGGATGAAAGCCAAGTGACAGAAACCTCTTTATTTTACTTCTGTTTTCACTAGCAGAGCTTGCAAAGGACACCAAGCTCCCAGCCTCGCTGAGCAGGCAGGAGAGCCTGCGCTGCCCTGAGGCGCTGCATCAGTGCTCTGCCCTTCGCCTGATCTGGCACTTGCTGCAGTAACTTGTGGGGATGCAGGGTCAGGTGGAAATGTGCCAGAAGCCGTGGGTGAGGAGCCCACCCAGGACAGGGCGTCTCTCCAGGAGCTCGAGCATCCAGGCACTGCGCTGAGCTGCAGAATGAGGGCAGCACCCAGCCGGGCACCCAGCCATGGAACTGCTGGAGCTGTTTTCCCAGCGGATGAACTCCAGGATCAAGAGCCAAACAGGTGGGTCTGCTCCTTGGGGTGCAAGGGGAAGGAAGCCCACAGGGCACCACCAGCCTCCCGCAGTGCCATGGCTCCTGCCCAGGGTGGTGGCTGCCCTGCAGAGCAGGGACACGGCACATCGGGAGCCTGGGGGACCCAGCCTGGCTGCACCCTCATGTTGGGGCTGTCGTGAGCAGGTCATGGGAAATGTGTGGGACACGGTGGGGAGGCAGACAGGACTGCCGGGGTGATGGGGACTGGGGAGGGGGGGTTGGCACCAAGTAGGGGGATTAACCCCACACACCACCCAGGGGGCCTAGAGTGGTGATGGGGGGGCGTGCTGCCTCTGACACTCGTCATCACCTGTGACCTGCCCGGCCGCAATGGCCAGGAAGGGCACGGTGGGGCAGATGGGTCTCAGGTCCTGCTTGGCTTCCCCTGTCTCCTTCTCCTCCTCGCCATGCACAGGGATGCAGAGCCCATGCTTCACGCTGCTGCCCCATCTGATGGTCACACCTGGGGCCAGCTGAGCAGAGTCCAGCAAGGAGCCGAGCTGCCGAGGCAGGGAGCTGGGGGGCTGTGGGGACTCTGGGGGGGCCGGCTGGAGCCGTCCCCTCCCCATGGCAGCCAGCCCCCGGGACAGCTGAGACCTGCCCAGCTCCAGTCCCCGGCTGCGCCCGCGGGCACCCCGGGAACATGCCGGTGTCTTGGCCTCTGCTCCTGGGTCCAGCACCTCCACCTGGGGCCTGATCCAGTGCTCGGGCCGGCGGCCACGGCTCAGCCTGGGCACCCCCAGGATGGCACCGGTCCCCTCTTGCTTCACCCCCATGCTGCGCTGGGGCCTCCCTGGCGGGATCATTTCCATGCTGGTGCGGGAGGGAGATGACAACAGTGGCTTGCAGCTGCTGGCCCTCGCCTCGCTGCTCCCTTCCATGTCCCCATGGGATGACTTTGGTGCAGGACGATGTCCCTGCTCTTGCTGCCCCAGGGGCTCAGCTGGGCCCCGGGGAGCTGGTGGCCTGGCTGGGCTGAGCGGGGCTGGCCCATGCAGCGGGGACTGGGCCTGGGGAGGTTTTCCCTCAGGGGACTGGGTAGTGGTGACTGCCTTGTCCTGCAGCAGCTCCAGGTGGGATGGCCCTGGCTCAGGCAGGATGGTGCTGCTGGTGGTGACCTGGCCAGGAAACAGGGGCTGTGCTGGAGGAGCTCCAGGCTCAGACGTTTCTGGAGATTCCTGCCTTCTGTGCTGGTACAGGGGCTCCTCACCAGAGACCTGCCCAGGAGGGGGTAAAGGGGGACCTGGTGTGGGCCAGGGGTGCCGAGGTGCCTGATGGGGGTGACTCAGTGTTGGCAGTGCTTTCCCCCTGGCCCAGCACTGCCAGTGGGTGCAGCCCCAGCCCCCTTAGTGCGCAGGAGTGGGTGTGGGTCCTGCTCCTCACCCACAAGAGGCGATGGCTCAGCACTTGGCACCAGGGTGAAGGGAACCATCCCAGCAACAACCAAACACCTCCCAGTGCAGCCCCAGATAACAAGCTAGAGCTCCCCATTCCCCACTGCCCACACGTACACCCCCCCTGCACAGTACAGACTCCCCGGCTCCTCAGGTGGTGTTCAGAGCAGGCTGTGCCCTGTCAGGGGCTGTGCAACAGCACCCAGAGGACTCTCACACGCACCAGGACCGGGGTGTCAGTGGGTATCCCATGGCCCTGTAGCAGCCCAAGCTCAGCTCTTCCTCATGGGGTTCACTCACCCTGGACTCACACACAGGGGAGGGATAAGTTCGGCTGCCTGGGGACCACAGTGTGATTTTGTGGCCCGTCTCACCTCTCCGGGGCATGAGGCCAGAGGGGTATCCTGGACAGGAACAGAGCCCTGCGCCCAGGAGTCCGCAGTGCAGGGCTTGGGCTCCTCATCCTCCTGCCAGGTGTCATCTCCGTCAGTGTCCATCTCCCCCTCATCCCGCGCCAGGAAGCGCCACTGGGCGATTTGCAGGAGGGCGTCCCGTGCCTGGCCCACGGTGAAGGGCACACACTGTGGGCAGAGACAGGGCTGAGCCCCCCACCCTGCCCCGTCCGTCCTGCACCCTGTGCCCTCCGTCCTGTCCCATGCCACAGAGCTGGGGCTGTGGGAGGGACCCAAAAGCAGGGCTTGGTCATGCTCACCTGCTGAGCCACGTAGGCTTTGCAGCACTCATCCATCACGCGGCCCAAGAGCTCTGCGAGGATGTCCCCGATGTCCTCGTCCCTCTGCTCAGCCCTGAGCAGGGAGAGCCATTCCTCCTCAGGCAGGCGCCCGGGGACAATGTCGGCTCGGGCGACGGTGACAGTGGGCGGCCGGGACTTCTCCCCGCGTGACTTGGAGGCGGCCGTCCGCTCCCGGGGAGTCATTTTCTGCAGGGAGACACCACAGCCCTTGAAGCTCCTGCCTCTCCTGCAGCCCGAGGCAGGGTAACACCACAATGGCCCCAGGACCATGTTCCTAGGACATATATGTTCCTGGGGGCCTCAGGACCATGGTCCTGGGACATATACAGCCCTCAGTCCCTCTCAGTTTGAGAGGGACCAGAGATAACATCCCCCCCAACATATGTCTCAGAGGTTTCTTCTTTTCCAGGCCACTGGCAGCAACACTGGGGTATGGCGGGAGCCTCCATGTCCCATCCCATGGTGGTGGCATCTCTGACGGGGCATTCCAGCCCTCCCCATGGCACACACACACCCCCCACCATGTATCTCAGCTCTTCCCAGCACACCCTGATACACTCCAGTACACCCCAACACACCCCAGCTCATCCCAGCACACCCCAATACA
Organism: Limnodromus scolopaceus; assembly: GCA_028565335.1. Classification (NCBI taxonomy): domain Eukaryota; kingdom Metazoa; phylum Chordata; class Aves; order Charadriiformes; family Scolopacidae; genus Limnodromus; species Limnodromus scolopaceus. The sequence continues at coordinate 91,124,439 of JAOXNO010000013.1, forward strand.
CTCCAGTACACTCCAACCCACCCCAATACACCCCAGCACACGCCAGCTCCTCCCTACTGCCCCTCGGCCCACTCCCTCCCTCTGGCCCGCCCCAGGGTGGCCCCCTCGCCCCCCGGGCCACAGCCCGGCCCCCTTGGCCGTAGCCCCCCTCCCCACCTCGGCCATCCCGCCCCGGGGAGGAGGGCGGGGAGGGGGGGGGAGAGGCGGCGTCCCGGTCTCCAGGGCAACGCAGGGCGGTACGCGGCACCGCCCCCGCTGCGCCCCGCCCACGTTACGTCATCACGCCGCGACGCCGTCTCCATGGCTGCGGCCGACACCGAGTGAGGGGGGGAAGGAGCGGTGACGGCGCGGGGGGCCCGGGAGGACCGGAGGGGGGAGAGCCCCGGGAGGGAG
>JAOXNO010000013.1:91124931-91137552 GCA_028565335.1 Limnodromus scolopaceus
GGGCGGGGCGGCGGAGCGCGCGCGCCCGCCCGCCCCCTATCGGACCGCCCGGCCGGGACCTGCCCCCTCCCTTCCTCCCTCAACTCGCTTCTTCGGCTCTTCTCGGACTTCTTCGTCACTTTCCGCCGCTTCCGGACGGGGGAACGGGCGCGGAGTCACCCTCCGGGCAGAGCGGCGTTGTGCCCTCAGCCCTTTCCGCGCATGCGCACGAGGGGGCGGGGAGGGCTGCCTCGTGGGCAACTGCCACCGAGCGGCGGCTGTGGCAGCTCCGGTCCCTGCAGGGTCCCTGCCCCGGCGGGAGGGTCGGGCAGGGCCTGCCCCCGGAGCTGCCCGGGCTGCGGGGCGGGTCGGAGTTCTACCGCGCTGCTTCGGCGGGTGTTATTATGAGGTTGTGGAGGCCTGCCTCCGCCGCTTGAGGCCCCGGCCGGCTGTGTGAGGAGGCCGAGGAACCTGGTGTCTCCTTGCATTGTCGCCTGGGTCAGTGAGGAGGCAAATGCAGAGAGGTGAGGAGTACCGTCAAAGAAAATGGTTTATAGCACATCCCCGCCCCATTGCTGCTCCCGATGGGAGGTGGACAGGTCTGTCCGCCAGCGAGGCGGGGGCTGAGGTCCCCAGAAGGCCCGGGGAGACGCGTTGTGCCTCCAGCTTTCCGCCCGCCTCCCCGCTTCTTACAGGGCATGCCGCAGCGCCGCGCGGGGCGACTAGCTCAGGTCTCGCGAGCGGTATAACTGTGTCAGAGCAACTCTACACCCATGCTAATTAACGGAGCCTTTCAGCAGAGCTAATTAACTGAAGTAGAATACCTCAGTGGCCAGGCAATCCAGTGGTATGTTTTCTCCAGTGGCAAAGCCCGTTAAAGAAATTTCCAGATGCTCATTCCTGCCCTTGTGGCACAGTTGCGCTAATGCAACTGTAAATGAGATCAGTGAAACTGTCCAGGTTAAAGCATGCACAAGAACTCTCCAAAAATGTGCGAAACTCGGACATTATTTTCCTGACCTGTTTTGGACTCTGTCCTCAGACATCTCTGTTAACACATGAGATGGGTGAGAGCAGGGAGAGAGTGAACTGCTGTGGCAGAAGCTCTGTGCAACAGATACAGAGAAAATCGGAGACGTGCCAGAGAAAAGCATGTCTTTACATGGCTATAATGTTACAAATTCCAAAATTACCCTTTCCAAACTTAACTTGGGGACCTCTGTGCTGCATTGCATAGTGTAAGTACGCCTGCAGTGGAGATACAGCTTTCCAAAATGCAACTTGGCTCTTGCAGTCTCCTTGCTCTGTGCTGCTCGTCAGCCGTTCCTGAGTACACCAGTCTGCTGGCGAGTTTGGGTAATTTGAAGGTAGCAACTCCAAATGCAGTGAAGGCAGAAGACTGGGAGCCAGTTGGTGCATGTATGCACCGTACTGCCTTTTGAAATTTGAGTACTGGGAGGAGCATAGCTACATCACACGTTTTCCCAACAGGGACAATGCACACTGCTGCTCAGCATGACTGATTCATAGGTTTTTTCAGATTTCCTCCAGGATCCTCTTATGCTCATAAACATGTTCATTAATACCTACCCAGAAGAGCAATCTATACAAAAGACTTGACTGAAGAAGCCATCCGATAATTTAATCCCTCTTCATTTATAAAAGGTGTGTAGACTTAATCTTCTACACATTTAAATCCTAATGAAATACTCAAAGTCAACAGGCTTCATTGTAGTTGACTAGTTCTGAGACTCAAGGTGGGAATAAATTCATTTGTTAACTCTCTAACATTCCTCTGGACTGTGAGAATATTAACTCTGGAATGACAGAGTTTGTTGTAGAGCACTGGTGTTGCCATCCCAGATCAGACCATTAGGTCAGTGTTTCCACCAGAACATCTCCTCCTTAATGAATGAGGATTAGACCCCTCTAACACTTTGTGTGCTGTGGAAGGAAATTAAATTTCCTTTAAACTGATGCTCTGCATTTTCCAAGCAGTCAAACATCACCCCTTCCTTTAGAGGGAATGCAGTAAAATGTGCTACATAACAGGTACCTGAAGTTAACACATGGCCAAAGGCTAAGCTGCTGCTCCCCATTTAAAAGGTTCCTGCATCTTGCCCTCCGCATAATCCCATGTAAGTCTGCAGGAGCGTTAATTTAGTGACATGATAGCAAATACATTCCAATTAATCATAGTCAGGAACTGATGACTTTCAGAGATGAAATATGAGTATATTAGGCATTTGATTCAGTTGCAAAATTCCTATGTTTGCAGCGGAACCAAAGCTGTGCAGCTAGACAACTCTGTCATCACAACATCAGAAATTATACTGTTGGACCTTGAAGGGGATATGTAATCCCAGTCTTCCTGTATGTTAAAATTATTATCTGTTGTGTCAGGTACTGTCAGTCATACCAGTGAAGAAGAGTATCCCCCGCTCTGTTGACTGGGAGTTGCAGATTTAATGGGAACAAACAGAAGCTTTCTATTACACACAGTTACAGCTCTGAAATTCTGTTCCTGGAAAGCACTTTCACAAATTCCTGGGTTGTATTGTATGGAAAGGCAAAGAATCCTATACTGATTAAGAGCAAGGAAGAGAAGAAGGAATACAATAGTTATGATTGCCACACACTGGATACCATAGGAGCACTAGTGAATTTCTCCCACCGGTAGATGATCTCTCCCACCAAATGTGATACCAGTTAATAACAAAATAACCATGTTTCAAAAACACTTCTGTATGTGAATGTTCCTACACATCACTTACTTGTTAAAACTCTGCTGAGTTAGATAAATATAAATTCACTACCTGTAAATCATTTTCCTGTCACACAATCAAAAATGTGGACAAAATACTAATTCCATGAAAATAACACCTTGACATTAAAAAGAAAAAACACTGCTCCAAAAAAATCAAAACACCCAAACCAGGATAAAGATTGTCTCTCTAATTTCACCTTTGTGGCAGAGGCAGTATTATTTTCTGCAATTACATAAACACACTATTTTTTGCAGGATTGTCTCCCATTCACTGCATGTCTCAACATCTGCCTTCACTGCACATGTTAACACCTACAAACTGGATGGCTACTCTCATCCTGTTGAGTATCCATCTGAAGACAACTAGGAGACAGTTTTTCAACTCTCAGTTCCTGTATGTTTAGTCACATCTCTGAGCACTTTTTTAAGTAACAAAAAATCACAACCTGAACGCTCACTCAGACAAGGAAAGTGCTCGGTTACTGATCAGGGGGAAGAAGTCCTGTTGGAGTGACTTCCTCAGCATCACTCAGAAGTGCTGTCACAGTAGCAAACATCTCTGATGGCAGTTTGTGTAGCTGTCTAGACAGGGATCAGGTACTGCTAAAAACTAGGTAAGGAGAAAATTGTGGGTAGTGTTATTTTAATATAGATAAGTTCTCCAATTAGGTTAACTTGTAGTGAGACGAGGAAAAGTGTAGCACTGTAAAAAGTTGAGGAGAAGAGAAGGCTGCTTGTTTGAGCAGCAGAGCCGGCTTATGGTACCCCTTAGTGAGCTCATGAAACCACAGTCTGATTTCACAGCTTAGACTGGCTTTCTTTTCTCTGCATTAGCAGCCAGGGAAAGATTAGCAGGAAAAAGTCCTGATCAGTGCTGGGCTGTGACTTAGATGGAGGTAAAGCACAGGGCATGTTTTAAGAGAGGTATAAAATGATTCTCTTATGCTTAGTATCCAGTTTTGGGCAAGCTAGAGGAAAGAAGTACAAATAGCTGATTCAGCAAACAAGTCTAATGGGGGAAAGTTAAAAGATTTGGACAGGCTAGGGGTGGGCACAACTGTCTTCAGTTGTGTACAGTGTCCCCTGTGGCTGGGTTGAAGTGCAAACAGCTTCATTCAAAGCAAAGATTATACCTACATGTTAGAACAAATCTTTCTAGATATAAACCAAGCTACCTAGGCAAATGGCAGAACCTCTTTCAATGCATGTTTTAAGTGCAGCTTAAGTAAATATTCTGCGTCTAGGGATTCATCCCTTATTATGGAGGAGTACAGAAAAAGACTTCCTGAGGCCTCTTTCAACCCATGTCTGTAGTCTGTAGGACCTGTGGGGAGAAAATACATTAGGCTTGTGTCGTCAAGACCAGCAAGCCTCTACTGAGCAAATATATATATATATATATATATATATCTGTGCACGCAAAGATTTCCAGAAATTAAGCAGCCAAATTTAAGAGGATTTCCTTCAGGTCAGCAAAAGACTCCTTGGTCTCAGAATCATGGACATGCTAGAGCTCAGCCAAAGCTAATAGTTACAAAGAGGGGGTTTGTGTGTTTGTTTTTAGTTAGCAATTCTTTATCCTAACTCTTCTTCTTGAAAAGGCTAAATTATGCTTAAACTCAGTTCAGCCTGAGGCAGAAGTTCATGATGGGAAACTTCATCCCAAATAATTAAAATTTTGCACAGTTATAACTGAAACTGGATCTTTATGAGGTAGATGTTTGGCAACCTGAGCTGTAGATGTTGTGGTCACTCTGTCTTATAGATAGATCCACATATGTGTACACAACATAAGTTTCACTCCACTTCCAGAGATACTGAATTTGTAACAACTGTACTTATCTCAAGTTCATGAGATGTATTTTGAAGTCTCAGTTTTTTAAAAACGTATCCAACAGTGAACTTTCAAAAAAAAACGCCAACCACTGAGTGATTTAAGGCATGTTCGCACTGTCACAAAACACTGGTTTAAGTGAATACAGGCTGGGACTATACACACCGGCAGTGAACGTTGCTCAGCAATTAGGCAGTACCTCATCTGGCCAAAGTAATTTCTGTGCTTGCACGGTCTTCACAGGTGTTATCCTCCTCCTGCACTTTGGCTGAGATTATCAAAAATGTCTATGTTTACTTACAGGCATGTATGAAGCAAGTCATGTTATGTGTTAATACATGAAATATGCATCGTGAAATATTGGTTAAACAGAGTGGAAGGGTATGTGGAAAAATTGACAATGGGGCTGTACCTGAAATGTTGCACTCCTAACCAGTGAAAATATACCAGCCTGTAAAACCATATTTCTAAGGGAAGCAGTGAAAGTACAACCAACTCAACTATTTAAATGTAAGCAGAATGTTGTAAATTAAATATGTTGCTGGGAAATTACTCCATGCATACACGTATAGAAAATTAAGTAATAATTTTTATCTCTGATTATCTGATCAGTAGTACGGTGTATTAACATATTTCTGTCGCTGACAAGCGTACATCTCAAATTATGTTTTTGGCTTGGTCTACCTTTACTTCTCCTTATGGCCACTTAATGATTTCCTCTTATCAGCAATACGTAATTATTCTAAATTATGACAAAGGGAGACATATTGTTATAACTCACATATTTTTCTTGCATTCACCTATAACAGTATTTCCCTACTTCAGGATATATCTTTTTGAATCTAAAAAAATACGATTCATAGGAAAGAAGTGTCAAATAATTTTTGCTTTGTCTAAAATTTGCAAATATTTTACATTTAGCAGTTAACCATGAAAAGCATATTCAAATGGATCTTATTTAAATGAAACTAGTATATATATTTAATACAGCTGCACAAGAGAAACAACGTGGCACTATGCTAATTTTCTGCAAAACATTTTTTTGTTTCTTTCAAAATTACCACTCCCTAAAGTATAACAGGAGCCCATTTTAAGTTCTGTGTCATTTGAATTTGAGATGGAACATGGAAGAAAGCTGCTTTAATTGAAGCTTGAAAGATATGGAATTGAGCCTTCAGGGAGTGTTGGGCACTTTTCTTGTCATTCTGGTTGATTGATTTGCATGATGTGGGTGGGGAATGCTGTTGATCAGGCTGTCCATTTTAATTTTGTACTGGTTGTGGCAGCTTTAAAGTGAAGTACGAGCTCAGCTTTAAAGTGAGGGGTAAGCACACAAGCTTTAGAATAGACACTGTGCTGCGGGCTAAAATAAGTAAAATAGTGCCATTTACACTCTTTTGAAAAGTGCAATATTTAAGTGAACTCGGAATATTGTATGCTGCAATACATTATCATTAGTCTCCAGTATTGAATAAGTGTCTTCTCTTTTTTGGTTTCCTGATTCACCTGTATATAAACAAGCTGGAAGAAAAGTCTTTAAACTTAACACACCACTTTCCTGGTTCCTTGAGAAACACTGCTCTGAATAAATGCAGACAACCAACAAACCTTAATGATGAGACTTGATATATGCCTTAAAGGAAAAAAAAATACAACAACCAAAACTCAAAGCTGATTTTACTGTTCTGATTTACATTGCAATGCATGCCAAACTAACCTGGCTGCCATTATATCACCATGGCTTGCTGCTGCTTGATTTCCTATCAAATCATTCTATTTGAGAGGGGTTGAATCAGTCTCCTAATTTGTTGCTACCTGCACATCTGTTGCAATCAGGCTTTCTTAAAAAAACAAAAGCAGAAAAACTCCATGCTTATTAGTTTTCTGTGAACCATTTCTGCCCAGATTGTTTAACTGAGTAACTGTTGTCACTGCATTGCTGGTAATACTGCTGTGACCAATGTGAAAACCAAAAGCACCTTCCAACAGATGGCATATAGGCCAATTAATGACATTAGTGCTTCTGTGTTATTTGGCATCCTACATAAATGGAACAAATAGCCTTCCCCTTTGCCTGTGTTATCATACACCACTGTTCATTAATGCTCTCAAAAATGGAAAAAAAAAATATCAGGTCCTCTTCCCACCCACTCTCCACCCCCTGACAAGAAAACCATATGTCTCAGGAGATTAGTAATAGAGCAGCTTCTTTCTGAAGGTCACAATTAATGCAAAGAATAAAACCTTAACTATACTTCTTTTAAGAGGTTGTTAATAAAATGTGCAAATGCCTCAGCATTTTCATATTCAGCACAATTCAGTCCAGTAGCACACAGGGTTATACGCTCCTAAGGGGAGAAGACATAAAGAATTAGGTCTGGAGTCTGGGGATTGGAAGGTAACAGCTTGACTAAACTAATTGATTTCCAGACTGATGTTTTAAAAATCTATACAGTGAAAATACTAATGAGGCCCGGTCTTGGAGGGAGGAGAAGAAGTTCTAAATTTAACTATAAACTTTTGGTAACTCTGAGGTCTTGTGCTCCAGGAATTTAGGATGTAAAGCAGCTGGTTCATAGGAAGAAAACTATGAACCATCCAAACATATCTTGTATATGTCTGGCTCTATTTGTTGTGGCTTGCACAAAACACAGTGTGTGTCAGAGGACTTAAAAGCTGGATGTTGTTTCAACTTCCAGATGCTCAGCCCTGGAGTAAAATCAGGACTCCTACATGCAGCTTTTGGGCCATTTCAACAGAGTATGTAGGAAAAATTTTCCAGCTCATGTTGTGTTGGAGAACTGCCAACACACTGAATTGGGAGTGCTTGGTCAACATCTTCAGCAGAAAAATGCCAGTGTTAGTGGTGGGAAGTGCTCCCTACACAGATACCCGTTAAGTCTCACATGGATGCCTCCAGAGAGGTACCTCTGTTCACTTGAGATTTATTTCCTGGAAGTGTGCTCTTGAACACAGGTAGGATTTATGTCCCTTATTTCTGGATTTCCATCAGAACCAGGTATTACCCGAGACATGGTTTCACAGCCCTGTTAATGCCTCTGTGAGTGTCTGCAGGCGTGCAACTCAAAGGACATAGACTGTGCACTATCAAAATCAAGTGCCCCTAAAGTCTCTGATTTGCTGCCTTGTAAACACTAAGGATTATAATGCAAGAGTTTTAAATCCCACTGTAGGCTTTCTAAACACCCATGTATCTGGCCTTTCATGCTGTTCATACTTATCCTGGCTCTTGAGAGAAATGGTCTGAAGCTCTGAAAAGGCTATCATCATTCTGTGGATTACACACATAGAGAAGAATTGAAAGAGAGCATTAAACCTGAAAAGTCATGCACCCTCCAATTAGGAAATAACAGTGTTAAAATCATTCACAGATTTGTGCCCTCCTAGAAAAGTTCTTAATTACAGGGTCCCATTTAGTATTGGGATGTTACATATTCCTTGTTACAAAGCTATCTTTTGGGGGGTTATTGAACCCTTTTAAAATACTGTCCAGTTTTTAGAAGAAACATAACCTCCTGATTTTTTCCTCTTTGTTGCAAAACCATTTCTCAAGTTCAACATGATTTCACAAAAGTTAGAATTTGGGGCAGCACAAAGCTACCCAGACAACAGTAATTAGTTTTCCTCTGCCTGAATCACCTTGTGATGGGATTTGCGGTGACCCTGGTGTCCTTGCAAAGCAAAAAAAAAGGAAAACATGTCCAGAGCGAAGGAAAAGTGGTTTTGTCACAACCTGGCCTTAGATTGGTTTAGGCTGCCCTGGTTCTGTGCTAAGTAAATGCTTGTGGATAGTAGAAGTCTGTTGGGTAATGAGAGGCAGTGGGAGGGCAAGGAGAGGAAACAGGAGGAAGGGATAACAGCCTTTGAAATTTCTTGTCTTAAATAGTTTGGAAGGGTGATGTTCTCAATGTTATTTGTCACTGGCTATTTCTTTTGTTTGTGCATAATAGAGGCTTAGTTGTCTTTAAGCTGCTATGAATGTTTTTATCGCTTTTCTCTACAGAGTGGGCCAAGGGATGTAAGCACTTTACTGCTATTTTGGACTCTTAGGTCTGTACTTTATATCCTTAGATTGACTCATTCCTTTCCAGAGTAAAGAAGAAAAAGATTTGTTATCCAGGTCCCGGCACTGCAGTCAAGTGCTCTCATTCCTAATCATGCCAAGCAGAGCAAGACCCATTCCCCAGAGTGACCAGGTGCCTAAGCAACCTTTTCGAGTTGCTTTAGTTAGAGATAGAAGTCAAATCATTATTCCCTACTTTCCTGGTAAAGGATCAAAGCCAGCATTTCTAGATTAAACATGAGGTAAGAGTGGCATCTAATGGCTCTGAAATCCTCAGAATGGTGCAGGAGGGCATGCTGATTTTTGAAGATTCACATATAGAAGTTTTGACTTTTTTATTAGGAAGTGTAGGAAGAAAACAAGGATTTTGGATGCCACAGGATGTCTAGTTCCACTGGGAACTGCAGTTTCCGATGCTCAGATGCGTGTGGATCCTGTGTGGAGCTAGCTTGCCGATTTGATCAGTTTGGGTGCTTTGGGTTAGCTACCATTTCTATAAATAAGTATATAGCACTGTCACATGTTCTTCCTTTCCTGCCTTCCACTCCATATGGGACTTTTATAATTCTAGGATTACAAATATGACATAATCACCAACACTTCCGCTGGTAACATTACTATCTCTGTAAAGCCTGATAGCTAACAAAAACTGTTTTCAAAGCAGAGTTGATCTCATTGCTGATGCTTGTGCATAAAGATGTTTTGGCATGATAAGATTCTATATAAACTGATATGTTTGTTATTGAAACATATCTTAAGTTTTCATATCTATTCAAAAGGGAAAAGAGAAAAAGGAAAAAAAAAATACAGTAACTTCTTTCCTGGGTGGAAATGGCAAAGCAAAAGGATTTTTGAAATCTTCTCACTACTGAAATAATATTTTAAGTACAGAAAGAAACAAATTAAGTTCATAAGAGTAGGAAATTTGGCCTTTATGCAAATAGAAGTTCAGTTGTTTCACTACAACAGAACTATACCATTCCTGATGATTCTCCTCCAAAACTTTCTTTTTGAGTCAATAGGTCCAAGTAGCTAACGCCAAACACTGCTGTAGCCTGGTATGCTGCAATCTGGAAATTTCAGGTTAGACTCTGTCAAAAAACTGTCAAAGAACAGACCACAAAATAAAGAGGGGAATTGCTTACAGTGGGTTAGAAACTGCTGTTCTATTAAGATAAGTAATTGGAGCAAAATAACTACAATTATAAGTAGGAACTATAATGGGAACGTGAATGAAATATATACAGTTATATGACCCACTAATGACTCCAAAAAAAGCCATAAGATGAATGAGTCACCGAGTTTTAAATATAGTTCCCTCCTGCAATAGTTTTATCATCAAACAAGGCTCCACTTGAATTAAATGGGAGCAAGGGCTATATGATGGGGTCCTATAGCCATGCCTTGGTGATTCGTACACTGGCAACAAAGGCAGAGACTACACAAGTAGTTTCTATTATAAGTGATGTAAGGGAGAAACATTTGCAAAGGGATGACTCACTGATCAGAGGGCTTTCAATTTGACTGTGATACAGTGGTTCAGATAAATGCATTCATTATTTTCTATAGCCTGTGACCTTTCCTGCTTCATAAATAGCAACATTTCTTTTTCTGCACGATGTTTATTTTAACATCCTCACTGTCGATTTCCCTGTATTTCATCAGTTGTTCCAATTGTAAAGTTAGGCTCACTTGCTAATATAACACCAGCAGCTTTCTAAAGGCAAAGAAAATAGCGAAGACATGCTACAATTTTAACAGCTGGGAACAGAAATAGCCTTTGACACAATGCTTTTAAAGTAATTTTTTTACTACATGACACAATTTGTTTTTAAAGAACTGTGATGTGTCTTACAGACACGTCTGGCAAAGCAAAGTCATGAGAGGGGTAAAACAAACAAAATGACCTCTGCTCTGCTGGCCACCAAAACAGCACAGGCAAGGAAGTGAAGAATTTTACAAGGTCCTTTGGAAACATAAACCCGGAGACTATATTGCAAATGTTCTTACTATCATTTGCAGTGCTGTCTCTGAAGGTCATTTCTAATTTCAGCCACGATTTGCATGAACTGAGGAAGTAATTCAGATAGCCTGCTAAAAAGTTTGTGGGTTTTGGGGACCATATATTGCTACAAGGAGCTTTTTAGAGCTTATATGCAGAAATATTTCTCATTACTTCAAGAGATTTTCTTTGCACATTTATGAAGTGAAAGGAAATTTCAAAGCAATGGTAAGAAATGGTAACCTATTTCTTCTTTTTCCCATTTCCCCTCTCCTGCACCATGTGCATACTTCTAAAGAGATAAGAGGAACAAACTTCATTGCCACTGTGCTGCAAAAAGTCCACAGAGCCAAACTTAACAATTTCTTTCTCAAAATAAATAAAATGGAGAGGAACCTTCTTTCCCCAGAAAAATTTGGCATCATTTGCTGATATGAAACCACAGAAAGCATCTGGTATTTAAAAGCTATTAAGAACCTGGCCCAGCCACCTTTTTTCATCTCTATAGTTCAAATAAATTGCCTTACTCTTCGGAGTGAACATGGGATGAGGGCACAGGGCTTGACTCTTGGTGTGGGTGACTGCTGCACACCATTGCCCAAGCTCATCCTGTCAAAGCAATACAGCTCAGAATTTAAGCCACCATTCAATCCCTAGTTTAGCACAAGCTGTTTATAAGCTCTCTGGTAGCTTGTGAATACAATGCCAATTATATTGGTTATAATGACACCAAAGGAGTAATTAAGAGAGAATATTTTAACTGTACCTGAATTGAACTTGTCCTTTATTGCTATTCAAATAATCTGGTGTGTACGTATCATCTTGAAAACATATATGTAAAAATAAGATGTTCATAAATAAAAGTAGTCCAGAAATATCACAGCATTATGCATGAGAGTGTGCAGGTCTGGCTAATTTGTTCCTGTCCATACGAGGACAAGTGTTACATGCACAGGGTTTCTTTGAGTTAGTGTGTTCAATAAATCCGTACCTGGCAACAGTGCTGATGTCCAGCGTTAGGGTTACAGACCAGACATCCGTAACAATCTTTTCTCCCATCTCTTGTGAAGTTCTGGTGGTGCAGCTCAGGGAAATGGAAGAGATATAGCAGGCCTGAAGCAAATGATGAAAAGTGTGCGATCTCCCTGTGCTTATTTACGTGATGAGTCCTAACAAGAAGTCGGCATTTCCTGCAAGTTACGTGTCTGGGAGTCTTCAGGGATCTGCGGCAGAGATGGTGATGCATCTAGCCTTTTGTTTGCAAACTGTGTGCGCCTTTTAGGGGTTTCATTGGCCTATCCAGGGATCCCTCGCAGTTAAATTTCTTGTCTCTTCCACACACCAAGACAATTGCCACAATGGATGATGTGTGTGCTATAAATTTAGACATATATTCCTGAAAAGTCTAGTATTTTTGAAACCCTGCATTTTCAAATAACCGGCTTTCATACTGTTCATAGCTTACTGTAGAATTGAATAAAATTTTTAGTGCATGCTAGAATAGGAGTATTTAGAATGTGAACTCTTTTGTGGGATAGTAACTGTAAACTGTACTGCTGTTGTCTTTGCAAGATCAAACTTGATGGAAAAGTTTGTTTGATTCACTCAATATCAGACACTGAAATATTAATGGTAGTAGCACAGATTGTCACATCAAAAGCATGTAAACATTCAGAACTATTTATTTATTTATTTATAGTTAAGGCAAAGGAAAAATTCTCAAGTAAAATAACTGTAAATTTTGATGGGCTTATTATGAGAGCTTGGTAAAGTTTTCTAAAGGATTATGTGAAGAAATTGACAGCAGTAATTTCTTTAAACATTGGAACAAAACTTATGCCGTTTTCATAAACGTTTCATGACGGCGTTTCTCATGCCGTCACAGAGAGCAAGTACACGGGCTCCGAGAATAAAGAACCACCCACAGTACAAGAAGATGAGGTTCGTGACCTCTT
>JAOXNO010000013.1:91137652-91161569 GCA_028565335.1 Limnodromus scolopaceus
AGGGGGGTTGGAACTCGATGATCTTTTGAGGTCCCTTCCAACCCTAACCATTCTATGATTCTATGATTCTATGATTCATATAAAAGTAGATCCCTTAGAAAGATTTTTGTCTATTTTATGTGCCAAAGAGAACTTGTTTCAATGGAATACTTTACTGCTGAAAATAATATTTTGCCAAGGATATAAAACATAGTATGACATGAAGATTGATTTTCATGAAATTTTTCAGCCAGGCAGACTTTGGTATATACCACAAATCAATAACCTTTTTAGTCTCTTTTAAACCTTGTTATTTACTTCTATTCTAATAGAGAGAGGGAATAAGAAGCCCCCTGTTGACAAACTAATATCTTGGCATTGAAATGGATATTAAAAAAGCACAGTATGTACTTAGAGACTCTAAACTGCGCATGCTTGTGTGCTTTGTTCTATGCCCATAAAGAATTTCATGGAAGCTGAAGAGGACTGTTCGTATCCATAAAGTTGAAACATATTCCTAAGCACTTGTAAGCTGAAAGACTAGTTCAACAGATGCATTAACAATCCATCATCTTTTTTCCCTTTATGCTTATATTTCCAGGGAAGAAAACATTCAGTATCTTAAATCTTTTTCATCAGACTAAACCGCAGGGTGAGAAATGAAATGCAGGAAATAAAAATTCACTGTCAACCTAATTGTATAAGAACTTTACTGTGGGACATGTTCTTTCAATATCTTAAAGCCACTTCTCCAGATTGGATTTCAGGGGACAATGTGAGAGTATGAGCTTAGAAAGTGACAGCAGGGCTTTGAGCACTGGAAAGCACTGGCTGTCAGTCACTTCTGAGGAAAACTTGAAAAGGATTAATGCAACAAAATAAATTGACCGTGAATTCAAATGACTTGGTCAAGCTGAATCAGAGCAAAAGTTTCTATGATGCCAACTGCCTGGGAAAACAGGCGTTAGTGTTTTGTAATGGTACAATCTACTTCTTTTAAAAAGCCAACAGCGTGTGTTTTCCAGTAATGCCAAAAATCTTTTACACAGAAGGCTGACATTTTGTGATTTAATAGCCTGCTTGAAAATGCAGGTGGAAAACTATACCTGCCCACAAACTGTATTTACAATTTGTTTTATCATTTGCAGAAGCACAACATTACAGAACAAAGTACCTGGAATGGAAAAAAGAATTGGGCTCATACAGGAGTGGGGCTCTGGGCTTAGTTCCAGTTTTTTTTGCTGAAAGGAATTGACCTTATAGTTAGTATAAGATGGTATGATCAACCAAATGAAACTGCAGGATATTTATTTGGAGTGTGTGGAAGGGGGGAAAACCCTTTTAATACAATCATACATTTAGCTGAGAATGAGAAAACAGATTATATTTAAAGAATGCTTTTTCTGATGCCTGGGAGTGAGACTTAGAAACAAATCCCTTAAACTGCTATTATTAGCCATCTCAGAGGAGAGAGATATTTTATCTGACTCTGCCCCAGTTTGAAGACCTCTTAGTAATATGAAGAAATTGAAGTAAAACTATATGAAAGTCATTTGTCCTAATTTCTAGTGCCTACTAAAGTGATCTCTATTGAAAGTCTAATCTAAGCAATAACGCCTTAAAGGACTAGTTCCCTGCTCCCAAGCATAAAACATTTTTCCCATCAGCTCTTCTCTTTTGCCATAGAGAGGCTGTTGTGATTTTGGTTTATAGTTCCAATATAAATGTAATTCTATAAGCTTAATAGGAGCTGGGAATGTTTAGAATTTAAGATACAATTCTATGCATAATGGCAGAATTGTATTGGGGTCACAATCTACAAGCACCACTTTATGTTCTTGTTGTCTTAGTTCATTTTGTGGCAGGTTAAGTACAGTCTCCCAGTTAAATTTATATTCAGTCGAGCAGCTAAAAAAAAAAAAAAAGCCTGGCAATTAATCCAGTGAGGTGATAAACCATCAGAAAATCCTCCCCTTCAGAAATCTGCCTGATGTTCTCAGTACTCTGAAAAGCAGATGGAAAATACTGAAAGGAGTGAAAATTACGGGAAATATGTGGCAATTAAAAAAAAATAATTAGGAAGCATGTGTGAAACTGTAGTATAACATTTCCTATGGTGGCACCAAAAGCGCATGAAGATTTAGGAGAAAAATCTAAAAGAAACAAATCTCAGGGTGTCCTGAATATTGTTGAAGGAGTTAGAAACAGGAAAGCCACTAGTCATTTACAGCCAAAAATACTGTGGATTTCTGCCAATCTTGTCTTTCTAGGTTTGTGTCAGTCCATATTTTCCCTGTCTTTCTGTTGGCTACTTGCCTTTTCAGTACTTTAACTAAAGGGTAAGAAATAAAGCTATACTTGGCCAGCAGACCATACTGATGAGTCAATATACTGCTTCCTTGGAGGCCAAAAATACCTTTCACATGATGTAATCGGGGACTTTTCTTTTAATTGACAGCTAGTACTTATAGTCAGTGTCTATGCTGAAAAGTAATGCTCTGGATACTTGAGGCACAGAGGTGTGGAGGAGTCAAAGGAGGAGATCATAGTCATTACTTACCAGTGGCATCCAGTCAAATGGATACACTGTACAAGGTAGCTGCAAAGATTACAGGTTTCTATTGGGTTTTGAAGGGTAAAATTCAAGAAGGCAGCATTTGTAGAGAGAAGTAATATTTTGTTAGATAGCCTGATAGAGGTCAAAGCATGCTGTCCTTTGTCTTGTCCTTTGTCCTCACAGCTATAGCATATACCACCAAGGTCTATAGCATCTTTCTAAACAGAAAAGATATTGCTTCCATTACTGCCTTCATTATGAGGATTTTAACCCTGTATTTATGAGTAATTTACAGTGCTTGATGATTAACAAGAACAGGATCAAGCTCTTGCTAAGCCCTGCTCGCTTTCTGGCACTGATAGAAGTAAAGAACAGTACAATCTCATTTTGGACACAAAAGGAAATATCTGTAGAGTAAAAAGTCAACACTTGAACTGGAGAGAGGGTGTGAACGAGAGTAGGTAGATATTTCTGAGTAACTTTGTGTGTGAGTGTATTGGTTGGGAGAGAGGAGTGCTATTTGCAGGTGGGTAACTTACAGATGACTCAGGAGCAGCTCTGGTGACAAACTTGCAGGAAGTGTAATTCACATAAACCCTTCCCTTTAAAACTGCCTTTAAAAGTATGTACGTCTATGACACCAACTACTCTAAATATCCCCAGAAAAAAAAAACAAAAACTTCACAGAGAGCTGAGATCAGTCAGACCACAAGAGCCAAACCTGTAAAAGTGGCCTAAAGTTACTAAAAGCACACAAGAAAGTCAGAAACGAAATGATCATTCTCAAAAAAAAGGAAAAATCTTTCAGAGCACTAGAACTTCTGAGAGTCCATGAGGTTATGGTAATGCTGCTGCAGTTTTGAGGTTGTTTTTTTTGGTTTGGTTGGGTTTTTTTTGTTTGTTTCTGGTTTTTAGGGTTTGTTTTGTTTTGTTTTGGGTTTTTTCTTTCTGTAAAAGGGAATGAAACCATGAAATAAAAATAAAATTAGCTTTTAACCTAAAAAAACCTAATTCACTTGTAGCCTGGCTTTGACAGAATAGGACACTTATTTCCTGTTTCACAATTATACAATTTTAAGGCTATTTTCTTTCCCCGTTCCATTCGAGGGAAATCGGTCTGTGTGCTTTTCCACGCGTCCTTTGCCGCCCTCTGGTGCCCGCAGCCCATCTCCTGCCCTGAGCTGGGTTTTCCAGCGGAGGAGGAGGGAGGCAGGAGGGAAAGGGACAAAAAAAGACCATTTCTACAGAAAGTGCCCATCCTGCCACTCTGTTCATGTTGGGTGGTACTTACAAAGACTCGTACCTACTGAGAAACGCATGCCTTCATTTGCTGTATGTGTCCCCTTTACAAGGAACCAGACCTGCGTGAACCCTCTGGTCCTTAAGCTTCTTTTCTTCTTAACAAAGCAGCTTCCATAAAGCTCCAAATTTGCAGCTCTCAAGCCTTCCATTTCCAAATGCCCCAGGCTTGAAGCTCCCAATCAAAGAAGAAGCTGGGAACTGGATGCCCAGGACTCCAAGCCCAGCAGAGGCCTTTTCGCATCCAACGCCTTTGGAAGACACCCATGCTGCTCTTTGCATTGTAGGACAGCCTACCAGCCTTAGTCATGGGCCAGGAACCTGTTTACACTAGGTTACAGCATGGTAATAATCATTTACGACTTCTGGAAATGAAAGGGTTTTGATTTGGGTGTTTTTTTGTTTTTGTTTTTAACTATGTGACATTAGCTGTAAAGAAAACAGTGGAACTCCCAGCTGAATTAGCCTGGGTAAACTGAGCTGGAAGTTTGTTGTGGCTTATGCTCCTGTGGTTTCTGGAGTGTTGACACTGAAATCATGTGCAGTAATAGCCAAAATAGTTAAACGCAAAACACAAATCCCATATCTAAGGATCTCATTCCATAGCTCTGTTTTTTGTCTCTCCCCAAATCTCTTTCTCATGTGTATTGCAACAATTCCACTGCACAGATCTTTCTTTGAAGATTTTCTTCAAGAGTTTTTCTTCTTTCCATGGAAAACAGCCTACTGTTTTCTAAGGATGCTCCCAAACACTCTGCATTTTTTTTACTGCTTATCTTTGTTACAATGATGCACTCTTATAAGTGTGTTTGAGCTTTACAATGTAGATCAAATTAGATTCCCTGCAGAGAGGAAGTAATGTAAATGAAGATGAGGGCAAACGGAAGAGCGGGCGTGTGATACATGCTGCGTACTGAGCTGCTGGAGGGAGTCGGCTGCTCAGCAGAAAACAGCTCAAAACCGAGACTGAGCAGAGGAGAGGAGTTAATAGCAGAGAGGGAAGTTAATAGCACAGAGAGAAGGAGGAGGAACACAAGTGTGACCACTCCATCATCTGGCATGTACCAGTCTGCGTCTGGCATGTTGGGAGGAGGTATGTTATTGAGCAAGCCATACTTTTTCTCATTGCCTATAATTACAGATACACCCGTAACTGCACACACAAGCTTATCACAAAGGGGATTTCACCTCCCTTTGGACATGAGCAATGCTATTAAAACTTCTGTTAAAGCCATAGCTTTGTGGGGGTGCAGTTTGGTAGAATTCTCCAGAAATCTGTAAAGGCTTAATTTTAGTTTTCAAGCCACTACGGTAAGATGGTCTAAATCGTTCAGTGCTGCAGCCTAGATACAGGTTCTGGGTCATCTCACGTGATGGAACCCTCTCCACTCTCAAGAATCCAGCCAGAATATCAGTACATTTGAACACGTACAGACATAATTGGAGGTTACACACATGATAGCCTTGTCTCTATCTCCCTACTGTTTATACACATGTAGAGTCCAAGAAAGCTCATCAGTCACGTCTAGATCACCTGTGTTTGGCAATGCCCCACAGTTCAGCGTCTGCCACATGCACTGAGATTGCCAGGCTAGCTATTGCTCCATCCAAGGGTTTGTGTCCCCTGCAGTTCTGAGGAGTGCTTCTCTTACTCTCTTGCAGAGAAAAGCTTTCAATCTTTTGCCTTTCTCTCAGGTGAATAAATACTGGTCACAAAGAGGACTAGCTTTCACAGGAGAAACAAAGACTCGCTTCAGAGATGACCGTGTAGAACAGTGGCTTAGGCAAACCATGTAAAAAAACATAGAGATCTGGATTCAAATCCTAACTCCAAGTAAGGAATATTGGAAAAAAATCCCAACCATCAGTCGCCTGTATAAGCTGAGAGCAGAAACTCTTAAGACCTACAAGTTATAGCTGCTTATGCCCTAAAGACTTATGCCTTAAAGGTCCTAAAAACTTGACCTAACTTACATGCCTTTACCCAGGACAGTGTCCATGGCTGCAATTCTTACAGCCAAGAGCCAGCTTCCCAGCTTTCTCCCAGCTGCCAACTTAGTCCTTGGGCCTCTCCATGGCATTTCCTATCCTGCTAACCATTTAGCTCCTTGGACAGTAATACAGCTGTCAGTGTGCATAAGGGCTGGCTGGACAGAAGGCGTGGGTTTGGATCCATCTGCCTCTCTCCTGGAGGCAATAGAAAGCTTCTTCCTGACAGCTCTACAAGTGCAAAGGGGCTGCATAGATCTGTTCGAAGCACAATGAGGAAGAACATACCCCACAAGTTCTTTCACAGAATTTTCCCTCCCCAACACTGGATAAAGTTGTCCTTTGCCACAGAAATTAAAATCATCACAGCTAGATAAAACTAATATTCTCTTGTGACATTTAAGGAAACATAGCTGGATCAGCAAAAAATATCAACAACAGGCTTGACCAAGGATTTACGACACATTGTTATTTTCTAGTTCTACCTAAGGTAGTCAAAGTGAATGAGAAACTGGTCAATACAAGCACAATTTTTCAACCTCCTATTTACTCAAAACAGGGTGTATTATATAAATTTAGAATGGGTTTAAAAAATTCATTTATCTCTGTCATATTTGATCAAATTATCATTCAATTTTATATCTCACAAAGTCATTGTCAAACATTGCTGTTGAACTTTGTCAGTTACTTCAGTGGAGCTATAGTTTTGATTCTTCCTTAATCACTGAAACAGAGAAATACAAGCAACTGGGATAGTGCATGGGTGCTTTATGTAGCCCTATATCAAAGATACTTCTGTTTTCTTTCCGCAGAAGTCATTCAAGATCCCCTGAGCCTGAAAGTTCCCTCCCATTTCTTCTTAGTCCTTCTCCCACGCACTTGTTTTCATCCATCCCCAAATACCAAGGCATACAAAGTCTGTTTATATGGGATGAGATTAATTTCCAAGACATGAGCAGTTTGAAGATTGCTCTCCTGCTGACTTCTGGATTTTAGACCCAAGTTTAATTTTAAGCTCTTCCAGTTGTTGATTCTGAGATAACAGTCTTTTCTCCTATTTTTAGCCATGAGCAGCTTTGAAATTAACATTTATTTGGTACTGAATCCTGCATTTGTTTCCAGTGTAGGAATAAGATTTTCCCCACATGCATTTGGCTGTGTTGAGCCTTAATTAGAAAAAGGAAAGAACAGATACTCATCTTTGAGAATTTAGTTAACATTTGCTTGCATTTCATTAACTAATGCCAAATGCAGGAAGGAAGTAAACATTCCATTCTTTAAGAAAATTAATGAATGAAAGTGCATTATACGTGGAAAAAATAACATAGGAAACATTATCAGTGGCAGAAAGTGTATTATTCCAGTTCTGACACTGGAGAAGAAGGAAAGCAAAGTATAACTAACTTCAGTTTCGGTCAGCTCATACCATTCCTGGTGGTGTTTTACAGTAACATTTGAAATGTGGTTGTTGCCATAGAAAGAAATTCTGGTTCTGGGTTTACCCTCGCTTTCCCTGGATGTGCTGTGCACTGCCGGTGGTAGCAGTGACGTGAGCTCTGCCTGCTCGCGCTCTGCTTGCAGACCTAGATACACACCAGGAAAGTACCAATTGGCCTGTCTGCACTGTCATTGCTGCAGCTGAGCTCTGATGGACGCAGACAGCCATGGCTTCCAGGAGCTGTGAGGTTTTTATCCATGGCATCATCTAGAAAGTCATGTTGCAGATAACCAAGTACTGTGATGGGGTGCTCACATCTGAGCAGCAATGGTCTCCAAAGATAAAACCAAGCAACCTTCCTCTGCTCCCAGTCATCCCTATCAACCAGTAACAGACTGGGACCCTTGTTGGCCAAAGTCGGGCGGAAATCTGATGTTAGGCGCCACTGTGATGGCCGTGCATCCGTGATGATCCCTGCCTCCCCACTGGGCTTGTGACTGGTGACTGGGTGGTGAGCTGCCCTACACACATGTAGAACAACAATAAGCCTGGATATCTCATCATCTGCATACAGCTGGTTATAAAACTGAAAGGCTAATAGGAATGCTATCCAAAATAGAAGTGAACTAAGTATCAAATGTATAATGCCTCTTGGGATAAATAAATTGCGTGAGTCACAGGGAGCTGCAATACCAGAGGCTGTTGAAGTTCAGAAAGTAACAGGGGTGTAAATGTCATTGCCTTTTAGGGACTGCGTGCTTGAAGGAAGATGCCATTACAGCATGCTGTCCTTTACTACTTCTTCCTTATATTTTTCCTGAACCTCAATGATTTTGTGTTCAGCTGAAAGGGAAATCCACAAGAACATTGTACACCTGGGTTCTCCAAATTCATAAGTCTGTAATGCTCTCTGCTTTTGTTTTGGGGATAAAAGGACAGGGTCTGGCATCTCCTCACCACAATATATGGACTGATGACAGTAAGGCAAAATCCTGTTTCAAGTGCCTTACCTTTTTCCACTTCTTTATGGTGCTCTATATCTTCAGCTTTCAATCACAGCAATACACAGAGTGGCCAGCACATTGTAATAATGAATCCCAAACCTGCTGCTTTGGAAGCAGGAGCTCCAAAATCAATCAGGGCAGGATTTAATTTATAATTTCATTTTCCATGCAAAACTTTTGGTAATCTGCTGGTATTTGCAGCAGTATAAAAGCATTGGTAAAGAAATATTCACAGTGTACATCACTCAACTGGATTTCTACATCACATTAAATAAAATTAAAAAAAATACCTTTCTGGAGGCCATTAGTATCTGTAAGTATTTGAAATACTGTACTGGGAAAGGATGGTCACTGAAGAAGTGCTTAGCTGGCTGGCTAATCTGTAGCTTGTCCACTGGAAATACACTCAGTAAGATAAAGCATCACTGAATGCTGGGCTGCTGCTTCACATACAGGTTTCTGGAACCTCCTGATGATGACTGGAAGGTATGGCTTGGCATGGACTTTCCCAGCCCTGCCTATTAGGGACACATTCTCTTCAGGCACAAATCTTAGGTCTCCTTAAGATTTACCCTTGGTGCTAATCAGTAAACAATACATGAATTTGAGGTGTGGGTTTTGAGCGCAATGATGATTTAGGTGCTACACGGAGACAGTGTAACCCCGTGGCTTCATCCCTAAGACAACTGGAAAATGCAAAATGATGGTGCAAGCAGCAGAAAACTGGGACTTAGCCCTGTACCAGATCCTATCCTTCTGGAAATGAAAGGACATTCCTGAAAGTATGAACCTGGCAGGGCTAGGTAGCAAGGAAGCAGGGAGTTTCCTCCTCCTCCCCTGTGTCAGCCCGGGTGCCGGTGCTGGAGGGAGCAGGTGGGACAGGATGCATGAAGTGCACAGCAGGGAATGACAGCACTGAAGCCCCTGGCATTCCTCCAGCAAAGGAGGGAAGGGAGGGTGCAGAACACACCTCAACTTTTACCTTATCTATATGACTTGATCCTCAGGATGAACTGATGTGGAATTGTAGGGTGGCCTTAACAGAATGGCTACTTTTTCTTTTAAAAAGAGGTATATTTATTTACACAATGAATCCAACACTGGTTCAGTGACAGCTGCAATATCACCAATCTTCCCAAAGGTAAAACCACAGCTGGGATTAGATGTACAGCAAACATAACCCGTGACAGCTCCATTGCAGCCCATGCTAATTTACATGACTTCATCATGTGATATGTGGAAAGACAACCTGAGAATGGCAAAGCCACTGGGGAAGGAAGGACAAAAGAAAGTTACTAACCTTCACTTTGACGTTGATTTTTTTTTACTTTTGCAGGTTTCTGCCTCAAATTAACATTGGCTAATAAAGTTCTTTGTGAACAGTAGGTCAATTACTGTAAGGATTACATTGTTTTTAATGAAGTGAATCTTACTGCTATTACTCCTGCTCAAGGATATTCTAATAAGTGAAGTCCTGCATCCTAATGAGTTTCAGCCAAGTTAGAAAATTATTAATAAATAAAAAAATCCAAAAATAATTTTTAATTACGCAGGGATTGTTCCCAAAGTGAATCCATCTCAGACAGGAAGGTGGCTTTAAACGCCTGCTGGTTTAAGAAGAACCATTTCCAAAGGGATCATTAGAAAATTCATCTTTTAGAGATGCAACACTAATGGCACCAATTAATTAAAGAAGCTGGAAATTAGCATAACTTTAGTACAAAAATAGATACAAAGTAGCTGTTAGAACACAAGCATCTAAAATAGAAAGCCTGATTTTTGTCTTCTTGGTTATACAGTAAAGCAGAAATTAGTCGTTGGGCTATAAGCACTTCCTTAAAAATAATCTTTCCTATTTGCAAATTTAAGACTGTGAGATGAAACATATCTTAGACAAAAATACCTTAATTATCGTGAAGTGTCAAAGCATCACTGAAATAACTGGAGCTGTGCCGATAAATCCCAGCAGAGCGCCTGGGCCGCTGTCAGTGCAAAGGGGGATTGCAGTTCAATACCTGCCAGTTCTATGGATATTTCAAACTCCACGTGGCTCCTCCTGAGCTCATCTGAAATGAGCCCCGTCTGAATTCATCAAGCATTTTCCTTTTCAACCTGCCAGTCTCTGCTATCCTCTTCCATGCTTCTGATTTTAAGTATGATTTTGCGTTTAATAACAAGTCTGATGAACTTGGCTGAGTTAAATAGCTCGGTTTTCTCACACAGTGGCTAATCCATCTTTGTGCAGCCATGCAAAAGTGATGTTGATAACTACCACAGCACTTCTGCTTCAGCAGCAAGGCAACTAAAGCTGTGAGAGTGGATAAAGTGCCTCCGAACTCATGTTCATAGGATATAAATACAAGCTGGAAAATCCAACCAGACTTCCACCAGAGTGGGAAGAGGCCTGGTTAATTTGACTAGAAAGTGGCTAGGGTGCCCATTCCTGCTACCGCTGCTAAAATAATATTAGATGAGGGCAAAAAGTGGAGATAACACATTTGCAAGCAATCTAAAAAGAATCAGTCTCCAAATTTACCTGTTCCACGACCTTCTAATGTCTTTACAACAGGGGATGTGGGTATTCTTATGAGTGTTTTTCCAACAATAGAAAATTACTTGATGCCAAATTCTGTTTTCGAATGGCATGAACCGAGTTGGGTGTAGGAGGAAGGAACCAGCCAAGAGGAAATTTGAGGCTTTTTAGTTTCCCACTGTAAGCAGGTATGCATTGACTGTACTGCTTCCAAAGGCGTATGCTGCAAGTCAGCATTAATAATAGCTCACAAAAATGTGGCTAAACCTGTATAATTCACCAGATGTACTCATAGCACCCTGTAGGACAGCACCCATTATAGTGTAACCTCCAGATGTCTAAGTAATAAACCCTCTTTACCCTCAAGGTCCACCACATCTACACCCTATTTGTTCCTAAAAATCCTCTGTCCCAACTTTGAAAGAATGAACACGTCTGAGCGACGCAGCACCAGTCAGAGTGATTGGGGATTTTCCAACAACATGTTTTTACTGGAAAATTCCATTTCTGAGAACTAAAATATTTCTCCAAAGTCTAACTATTAAAAAAATAAATCATCCAAAGCTGCCAATGAAACAAGATATCCTGAGAAGACACCTGATGGGGTATGGTGCTCCCACAGCTTGTAGCGCTTCTAATGCTTGTGGGTTTTTCAGTTGGATTCCTGTACGGCTTTGCCACATGGAATGAAAATCCCCCCCAGGTTCCTGCCACAGAAACAAGGGTCTGGTAACTCTGGGGTTTTAACTTCACTGAAACTTAGCTTTAGACTTTGTGGTATGGAGCAGCCTGAAAGCCTCAAATCCCAGTTGACTCAGCGAGCGGTTTCCAGACTTTTATCTCACAGCTGGTCCCTCCTCTGACTGGGTCTTAAAAGCCAAATGGAAGCCATGAAAAGTGGACTTTCAAGCTCAATTTCATTCATAAACAAAAACATGGTGATTATTTCCAAAACACTTTTTTTCTGCCACTGTGAAACATTTTGAAACATTGGGGTTTTTTTCCTCTAGAGTGAAATATTTTTCCATTTTCAGAATCTTTGGATTTCCAATAAACATGGGCATTCTCATTGTAATTGCCCTCAACTGAAGTCCAAAAGTGGAAAGAAAGAAGAAAAAAAACCCCAAGCCCCAGCAGCATCCCTTACTTGACAAAAGCTATGGAGCTTTCCGTTCCTCACAGCAGAATTGCATAGTTGGTTAGAAAGACCAACACCCAGAATGATTTTGCATTGGAAACATGGATGAACAGGAATGGCTACAGTCTTTGTTATTATAATCAGAAAAAAAAAGACTTTATGCTTTTACTTACATAAGCTAAAGATTTTATTTCCCTGCTTTTCATCTAAGTGCTTTCTTTGAATCGTGGCCAGTGGATAAGAAATTAGTCAAGAAGTTTGAGATGACATGAAAAGAAAAAAACATCTGCTAGACCTGCCTTTGTTCAGATGTTTGGACCTTGTAGGAGCAATTAGTTCTTTGTTACAACAATTGAAAATGCTTATCTTCTAAGCTGACATACTTGATGCATGAATGTGATTCCTTTATGTACTTAGTAAGGGTTAAACAAGAAAAAGAAAAAAGTAGTAAGGTTTTGGTTTTGTTTTTGTTTTTTTCCCATAAAAGGCTGCAGGGGTTTGGAGAGGGTTTTTTTTATTTTTTTTTTCTCTTAAGAACAGAAGGCTGCAATGTTCTCAAACCTCCAAAAGTCAGTTCCAAATCACTTTTGTTTTGGATTCATTGAAATGTTTCCCTTCAACAAACTCAAATTTTGACAATTTGTTCAGATTCACTAAATTTTTATTTTGGAATATTGTGGAGGTGGAGAAAGTTATCTGTGATACACTTTGATCTGGTGGCCTAAGGAAATAAGGATTACATTATCGTGCTCTCAGTGTGCTTGTCTGCCTGCCTGTCCTCCTCCTCTCTTCCCACACTCTCAAGGCTTTTGAATCTAGTTTTGATCAAATCTCTCAGAAAGTTCTGCAATTCTTACAATCTCAGGAAAGCAGGATGGCAAGTAAAGTTGGAAAAGAAACACTAACAATACACCATAATAGCAGAGAACCAAATAAGCATCTTATTAAACATGGGAGAATCTGCACCAGAGTTTCACATTATGGTTCCATCACTTAGAGAATAGCTTGTTACCAGTGTTGGGGAGTTCAGGCTGTCTGCATTATGGTCTCCTGGCTGGATAAGAAGGGTTAAACCAAAATCTTTAAAGAAACAAGAAGAAACAGAAACAGCAAAATAGAAACAAGTATAAGGCTCTGAAGAAACAATAGGAAAGCCAAGTGCTGAGAAATTGCCTTCAGCTGGGAATGGTCTAAAAGGATGTTGTCATCCCACAATTCACCAAAGTTGAAAAAAGAGAAAAGAAAAAGGAGAAAAAAAAAGAAAATAAAAAATGAAAAGAAAATAAAAAAAAATAAAATCCCAAACTATTGCTACATCTTGGATCTAGAAATCTATGGAAGCTGAATGATCTGTGAATATTATGGAGAAGTTTCCACTACAGAAAGGCAGGCCCAGGAAGAGAAGAAAAAGCCTCTCCATCACACAGCAGGTTGCTTCCAGCCAGTGATGGAGATCTAGGTGGAAAGGAACATTTGTCTGTTTTCAAGGAATTATTCAGAGATAGGGAAGTGGACCTCTTTCATCCTTTGCTATATCATATTGTGAATGTGAGTAGAAGAATCCGTAATGCTTTGAAGAAACTGTTCACAGGTTATTAGTAAATCACTAATATTGTCTTCCACAGAAGCGGCCTTAAACCTCCAAATGCAGCTGGACTTTTCTGTGAACTGGACAGAGAGGGTACGGCAGTACTGGAATCCCACTAGGAATGGTTGCACTAGGTGGTGACACAGCCCAAGGTAGAGGAAGAGTAAAGATTGCTTTTGAGAAGGGTTGAAAAGAGGGATTAAAAAAGAGCACAGGTTGCACTGCAAGCCTGAGGGAAGCACAGTGTTAAACCAAAAGCCATTTTAGAAGAAAAAAAATTGAAACACCAGTTCTTAAAATCATTGGTAGAGAAAACAAGTCTTTTTTGGAAGTAGCCTTTTGTCGCATCCCAACATTTCTCTTTAAAACAAAAATCTCCACCGCAAGTGGTTCTTAATGTAGGTTTGCTGCTGGGGTTTACTAATCAGTGGGATACATTTTAAGGGCAGTAAACAACCAAGTGACAGTGTGGCTGACTGTGCAGGGCATAAACAACTAGGGTGTACCGAGTGCTCTGTAGCAACTGCCACGTGACACTATTCCCCCATTGTAAGCAAAAGCAGGACAGACTAGTCTGCAATTACTGAGTAGGTTAATTCCCTCCTTTAAACATAAACATAGATCTAAAATGAGATTATATTACTTCAGAAACAAGACAAAGTTTGAAGATATTTGTTGGAATTTGGCTTAATGACTCTTTTGTCAT
Organism: Limnodromus scolopaceus; assembly: GCA_028565335.1. Taxonomy (NCBI): domain Eukaryota; kingdom Metazoa; phylum Chordata; class Aves; order Charadriiformes; family Scolopacidae; genus Limnodromus; species Limnodromus scolopaceus. The sequence continues at coordinate 91,151,884 of JAOXNO010000013.1, forward strand.
TGTAATTCACACCTTTCACCTTGCTAATATTTAGCAATTGCAAATTGGCACCCAACCAGAAAATGAAAGTACTATCTTTCACCTGTCCTTTCTGTTTGCTTTATCATCTGTTCTTTCCTATTTTTTTTCCACATCTTTTGCAGACATGGCGGATTTTGTCTTAAAAGCTGCTAATCCATTTCCATTTTGTAACCACTGTACAGCCAACTCCTTGTCATTTGTTTTTAAAACGAGCTTTTTTTGCTAAGCTTATAAATTCAAAAAACATATGCAACTCAGTACAGTTTACACTCACTGGCGGGCAGTGGCTTACACAAAAGACCCGTGATTCCTTCTTATGTCATATTGCCACCCATGACACATGGCCCACAAGTGTTTTGTTGAAGATGCCAAAGAAATTAACGGGTACCTTTTCTGGAGGTACTACAAGTTTTTAGATCTTTCCTAAAGCCAGCATGGAGTCAGCATCCCAACCCTGCCTTTGCAGAGATTCAGAGGGCAAGCCCAAGCTGTGAGCTGGTCAGCCTGTGTATGGAGCGCTGAACGAAGGGTCTCCAGCCATGAGCTCCTCCACCATGGGATGGGTAGAGGACAGGTGGCAGCAAGCATGTGGTGGCATGGGGGTGAAACCCTGGAGATATGAGGAAGAAAACCAGCATAGGCTGTTTTGAAGCTGGAATTGCTGAGCTGGGACCCAGCTGCCCGCCCAGCCCAGTCCCCTCCCACGGTGGAGAGCCCACAGCCCTGGGGAAGTTGTTATCATCCGTCACCACCAATTACTCGCAGAAATTCTCCTCCCTTTGGTGCTCCAGCAAATGTCTTGTGGCTCAGACTCAGGAAAATCACTACACCCCTCCTGGACATGCCAGACACATCTTCCAGTGGCACAAAAAGCAAGGAAGGAATTTGCCGTGTCCTTATAAAGTCAAATTTTCCATGTACGCATGGTCACGCGAACTGTGGGGCAAGGAACTGCTCTGTTTCACTTACACATGCAAGCTGTGCTGCCGCTGTGCCCAGGGGGGCATGGTAGCATCCACTACACCTATACATCTCTGTAGCCCATAGTATGTTATTTATTAAGTATTCCTTTCCAGCAGAATTGTCGGTGCTACTCAGACCAGAGAGGAGAGGAGTCGCTTTTGCCAGGAAGCATATCCTCTCAAGATTCCAGTTTCATGAATCAGATTTCTGTTTAACTCATTTTATCTGACCCAAAACACAGGAGATACATTCTGTGCAGAGAAGCAACAGTGAAAAAAGGAGCAAGCGTCTTTCTGGAGGGAAGAAGCTGGTATATCAACTCCAATTTGATAGCTGTCTTTCCTTCACGCTCACAGAACTTGTCAAGTAGACGCACTATGCTGTCAGTTTTTAGCTTTCTTCATCTTCCTTATCACTACTAGGAATTAACCCTCATACTTTGTAAACATCTGCACCCCAGTTTAGGAAAGGACTATGGCTATGGGGCAGTGGGAAGAATTTGTGAGAGTTTTGTGATGGTGCTGACATGTTGTCAGCAGATATAGGGCCCTACTTGATTTAACAGTGCCTTGCAGATCTGTTTTCCTCCCTTGGTTAAGCAGGATTTAATCTAGTAAAACTTGTAAAAAATACATGGCATGAAAATACCAACTAGTGTATCTGAGATTAAAGTAGCAGCCCTTCCTTTTCACTGATGGTGTGTGGTGCATGCTGTTTGTTTATTCATCGCAGTAACTTGTGATACAGCCTGTGATACTTCTTTCCAGGTTTTCAATATTAGATTATCTGAGCATATAAACTCAAACTGATGGAATGAGTCACCTGATAGATTATTGCCTAGTGAAAAAAAGCACAGGCTTGTCATTATATTTGCCTACAAAGCACCGCGCACACCTATGGGGCTGTAAAGATAATAAGCATGAACTTGATTACTGCTAATATGCTCTGCTTCAAGTCTCAGATACACAGTGTATTTCTTTTATATAATAACTTTTTGTTCATTTCCTAGAATTAACAGAATACTTCAGAGAAATTAATCTGATGAATAAAGTTTCATTGGCCTCATTAAAAATCCAGGCAATAATACCAGAAGAGCAATAAAAGTTATTGTTCGAAAAAACACTGCAGGCCTGGGGCATTAAATGTGTCATCAGTTCCAGCTTAATGGAATCAAACACACTTAAGAAAATGGCATGCTCCAGTGTTAATTAGTGTATACTTCAGATTGCTAAAATGCTATTCTATTTTAGATATTACACCTATTTCTTGCTTTTCATAGAGCTGAAAAATAAGATTTCACTTTACACGTGTACATTATATGTTCACAGCAAGAGCTAGGAGAGAAGGAACACTGCAATCTGTTTAGTTTCCACCACATATATCATGGTTTTGCCACAGAATTGCCAAGGGCGGGCCCTTCTCTCATCACCAGTCAGGGAAGTTGGCATTACATGGGAGGAAAAAGCTAACAAGCAAGGTGAGGGGAAAAACCAGCAAACAAACTATGATACTGACATGTGGAAGGAACAAAGACAGCTTGCCTGAGCCTGCCCACAACATATAAACAAATGCCACAGGCAAAATCCAAAATGGCAGAGCAGAACCACAGTTTCCATAGTTTTCAGTCATAAAAGCTGTGACTACTAGCTATTAAAACAGGCTTAATGGCTGACAGCTTCCTGTCATCTCAGGTGGCTACAAAACAACAGGGACACAGGTGCTGCCAGCCTGTCCTGTATCACGACCACGGCCGATGTCACTCTGTGTGCCTGGGGAACGCTGGAGCTCCAGAGTAGTAATGGTCCCTGGCTGCTCCTGAGGGTGATCTCCATGGATAGCACAGCACCTCCTACAGAAACACCTTTTTTTTTTTTTTTTTTTTTCCCTGTGTGATTTCTCTTTAATGAAGCATAACAAAATTGCCCAATATCGCTTTCTCTGAGTGTGAACTACTGCTTGTAGGAAGGTTGGGTAGCTCCTTCCTGCAGGACTGTGATGGGAGGAAAGGACCTGTCCTCATTTATTTAATAAATAAAATAAAATTGAATTAAAATGAAAAATATTCTTAATGAAAGGTGTTGTTTAGTTGGCTGGGTTGTTTTTTTTTTAAAAAAAGCAAAATCCAAATAAGGAATAGTATCCCAAATAATTCTGATAAACTTCAAAAGTTCCACTCAATGTTGAAGGAAAAGAGTTAATGAAAACATTTCTGAAGCCAGAGAGATTTCTGTACTTATTAATCGGGAAAGTTCAAAAGATTAATCATACAGATTCTTTGACACTTCATTTTGCAAAACCATAACCCTGATAAGAAAGATGTTTTGGCAAGAGTACTCTGACTGTTAAATACATGATGGTTACTGTGGAAGAGGGAACAAGAGCTAGCTTGTTGAAATGGCACTGCAAATGCAGAAGAAAAGCAGGTTTTACTCAGCACTGGTTCTAGACACTTCTGTAGATGCTTGTCTTTCTGACAGATGTGAATGAAGTGGGAGCTTGTAGTCCAAGTTCTTGGACTACCTCTGACACAGCACCAGCGGGAGGAACGAAGGTAGAAAAGCGCTCTCATCCTTCCCATTCATTTTTTCCTCTCTCTCGTTTTTCCTGCTGGTTTTAACATTGGCAGAGGATTCTCTGGGGGGATCGTAAGGCCATTTGTCTCCAAAGCACAGAGAACCATGGGCAGCTCAGTGAAAAGCCATACTGGGGGAAGTGAAATCCAAACCATAAGCCAGCAAGGTGGGTTCGTATTTCCACCTATGGTTTTGCAAGGGATTAGCTATTAATAAAGATTTAACTAAGCTCTGCTTTGCCTTTACAGCTGCAGTATTAATAATAGCCACTCATCTTGTAGATCTGTTGTATTTCCTCCACAGCAAGTCTGCAGCAGTGAATATAGCTCTAGGTTCTTTCTATACTACTGAAATTCACTTTGTTGTGATTTTCTGAATCTTTCTCTATGTTGTCATTAAAAAGAAAAATGAAAAAGTGTTTCTTCTATTCAGGCTCTGCTGTCACTCTCCATGCTCACCATATATTATTTGCCTTCTCACTATCTGGACCACGACAGTAAAAGTACTGAACGAAGCACAGACAAAAACCCTGGAGCTAACTTAGAATACTTGATGTCGCATGTTGCCTAACTAGCCAACTTCCCTTTGCAATCAGATTTTTATCTGATACCATGGCTGTTTCTGACCTTACTTCTTTCTTGTTTATGCACTGTTGTCACCTCTAGAAGCTTTGAGCATTATTTCCTTTGTCTTTATTCCACAAATATTCATACTTTAGCTCACATGATGTCTGAGGTTTTTAGAAAAGACTGTATCAGGACAACCCACAAACTTGCAGTGCTATATTAAACCCTTTTTAGTAACAACCCATGAAGCTTGCATCAGTATGGAAATTTTTGGTTGATAACTTATTTCCCCCCACCCCCCAGGTAGGAGGTACCTCAAACTTCAGGACAACTTCATTTCTGGCCTAAAAGAGCCTTCCCAGTGCCATTAGCTCTACCCCAAACTCCATCCCTGCGTCTTTTCATTGTGAGGAGGAGGGCAAAGGGGGTGGGCATCCATTACCTTCATGGCAACACCAGAGAAGCTGCAGGGACTTTATCCACAGGTGGGTTGGAAAGAGGCCAGCTACAGTACATGGAAGCCAAGTGAAATGCATATGGCAATCTTGGTCTTTTAAGCTGCTGTGTTCTGATAATATAACACCAAACAAAACAAAAGAAAACAACATCAGATTTGACCTTCTCTCGTTCTCAACAAAACAAGCATATTATCAAGGAGGTTTTTGGCTTTCATCTCTCTTCCATCTAATATGTGCCTCCCTAGTAAACGTTTTACAAATCCCAGTGGTTTCTGTGGAGCAGAAAAAAATGTTACAACAAACAGATCCAAAAGAAAAGGTTTGCGTTTTGGTGTGTTGGGGTTTTTTTTGTTCTTTTTTGGTTTTTTTAATCCGCTCTTTATTCTTTTGTCCAGAAATGACAAAATTGGTTCCCAACTTGGAACATAATTGTTTATGACAATAAATCAGTTGACTTCACTGCCGCTGTGCCATCCAAAATGACTTTGTAATCTGGAAAAAAATAATTGTGCTGAGGAGAAAGGGAGCAATGGCCATTTCCCAGGCTTTTTTGACCTTCTGAGCGAGAACTGGAACTTGCCTAGTGGTTTAGATGCTAATCTGTCTACCCAGTGTGTGGGTGTGCTCTGAGTCACAGCCAACATGTGCACTCACTTCTAAAACAGGGCTTCCTAAATATTTTTGTAAGGGTAACTTTTGTTTAACTTTCATTTGGCAGAGTCCCACATTGGGAATGGTCAAAAACTCAGGAAGGACCATATGTTGTGTATGGAGCTGCTAGGAACAAATCTGAAAGCTTTCAGACCTTTTTCTCACAAATTGAAGAGGAAAAGCTTCACCCTTCCCCCCCAAATGAATTAAGATATTTCTTTCTTCTCACCCACTTGCCAGTAAACCACATCTGTCAGGCTTCAAGGGTGCAACAACAACTGTCTGTCCACAGTGAAGATAAATGTCTAACTTTTTTTTTTTTTTGCTGTATTTATTTTTTTAATCCATGCCTAGTTACTAAAACTCAAGGGGCATTCTGCTGAGGACGTTCCAGGCAACTGTAACTGTGAAAGTACTGAGCAAACAGGATGGAGTGGCCATATACAGGCAGCAGGCACCATAGAGATTTCTGCAAAGAGACGTCATTTTTTTTATTGTTCTGCTTATTACATAACTGGGAACATGGCTAATGAACATGTTTCAGTCAAAGCATCACAGGTGTTACAAATTGCTTTCTTTCTCTCTTGGAGGCCCTGTTATTAACCCAGTTACTGCTGGTAATAATACCTGCTGCTCCGCAAATAAGCCTGAAAAATGCACTGGGGCCCAGATTCAATAAAGGGCTTAGATGACTCAGTGCAAGTTGTTGTAATACCCCGTATTTAAGATCTCAGCCCTTTAAGCAGACTCTGAATCCTGAGCAATAGATCTATAAAGTGCACAAAGGGTGCTAGGTGCCTGCAATAACAACCCCAAGCAGCTGAGTATGCACCTGCTTAGACCTGGCCAATAAAGCTGGGTGGGTGGATTGGATGGGGGAAGGAACCTTAAAACCCACCTGGCAGACCTGTAAGGAGATACTTGCATTTGGTTGGGATCTGCAGACTGGGTCACTTCCAAAATACAGGGTTTTGGCTTTCGGGGTTTTTTTGGTCCATTTTTTATCTCTTTTTTTTTTTTTTCCTCCCCACCCTCCCCTCCTCCCCCTTCAGAGAATTGAGCAAGCTTTATGCTCTCAATGTTCCTCCTTCAGCACGGTTGCCACACATTCATACAACACCCTGCTGCTAAAGCTGTACCCTGGGCAGTGGATGTCCTAAGCCTGGTTCCCTGCTCTGGCTGCACACTGTGCGTGGGAGGGGGGCTTCAACGCTCCCCCCCTGTTCCCCTGAGATTATGCAATTAGCAGCTCTAAAGTAGGTCAGTGTGAGTGGGCTGGAGGGATATGCTCCTCATCCTCCAGCTGCAACTGTGCAGAAAACAACTCAAGATTCATTAGTCCATGAAGAGCATATTAAGCAACCGAGTCGTGTTTCCTCATGCTCAGGACACTCACCTGGCATGAGGGCAACTGGGTTTCTGGCCCTTGTCTATGCTTGATTTTCTGTGTTTTAACCAGCAGCGGTTGTATGTGAGCTACAAGGAAAAGAGGTCCCAACAGGGGAACTAGAGCTCAGGCCTGTCCAGCTCTGCTTGGACCGAGTGCCATAACCACCACCACCAGGCGTGGGTGGAGTGGGGCTGCTTGTCGCCGGAGTAGCCTCTCTCCTGCTGGCCAGGCTTTCTCTCAAGCGACTGAACAGATTTGAACGCAAATATATTTGGGTTCAATACAATAATATTCAAATACATTTAGGATCAAATATATTTGAATATTGCCTATTCAAATAAGGAACAAAAATTTCCGAGTCCTCTAAGGCAATAATCAGGTGACCGTGTAGTGTTTGGGCAGAGGAGAGGAATTTTGCATTTCAGGGGCAAACAGCAGCAGCCGCTGCATGCGGTAAGGTGCAAAATAGGTCCCTGAAAGCTGAGTGTGCTCTGAGGATATTTGTGGGACCAACTATCCCTACAGTAGGCTTAGTTAGTTATGGGCTTAGTTAGTTAGGTGTATGCACAAAGCAAGCCTTCAATTGTTCACTGAACTCCACCAAGATTGGGACAACTCAGGACATGCACAGAAGTACAGCTCCAAGCTCCTGGTAAACTTCAGAGCAAATAAATCCTTGAACTTAATCACCACCATCTTTGTTGGGATTTTAGTCTTAAACATCTCAGTTGGGTCAAGTCCCAGATCAGAAAACCTTGTATGGATTTGACACCTAGCTCCATTTTTTATGAGCAGCAATAGACAGATAGAGTCCCCTGCAGACTGCAGTGCCCCAAGCTACACCATCCCTCTGGGAGAAAACACCATGCAAGGTTTTGCTTTCAGTTACCCCATTACAACTTCGTCTTGGTGGTGATGCAGTGGACAGCATAACTGGCCCAAAAATATGATAGCAGAATTGGGTTTTTTTTAGAGGCAAGGCCATCCTATAGGATGGTGAGGATAAACACAAGTAAGCAGACCCCTTTCTACCAACAGCTCCGTGTGGCCAATGCCACATTATTCCTTGGAAATCCAGTGTAGCAAAAACCTCACAGATATGATGGAGAAAAACTCTCCAAAGAGTCAGAAAACTTTCCAGATCCAGCAGCTCAGTGGACCACAGATGTACATGCCTTTGAGAAGCAAAGCGATACTGAGTGGTATAGCAAAGGTATTCCAAGTCCTTTTTAAACTTCTTTCTGCTGTTTTCTTCCTCATCGTTGTTTCCCTTCCTTGCAAAGCTAGTCAAGGCCAGCCACTCACTGTCCCTCAGAGCCCATCCTCCTGCACGGGGAGCTGAACGCCTCCAGCTGCTGGTAGCATTCCCACCCACGTTACCACAGCAGCAGGAACAGCAAAACATTAAACACAAGGATGCCGTGTGGGCAATGTCCCTGCATCCTTCAGGTTCATGAGCAGCCTTTATGCAGCTGCCAGGCCCTCGGAGGAGCCTGCAGAGATTGGGTGTTCGCTCCGGCTCCTTTTCCAACTGAGCCTGGCACATTTCTGGGACAACTAAGATCATCTGTGTGCAAAACGAGCAGCCAGCACTGGTTATACCCACTTATGTTTTTCAGGGAAGCATTTTAGTGGCCCATCTGTTCAGAGTGATCATAACTTAAACAGTTTCAAATACGCTTCTCGGGAACCTTTGGCTGGTACAATTGTCCTTCTTATATTTTTACCTGGGCTCCACCCTTGCATTGCATAAGCCTTTCTTCCAGAGATAAATCAACAGAGAGGAGTTCACATGGAAATATCTTTCACTGTGGTGTTGAGACGAGAACATGAACAGCATGTGTATTATTTTTGGCTTGTTTTCAGTTTATTTTTTCTTCCTTTGGATGCATCTGATCTTCAAAAATTAAGGAAGTGATATAGACTTCATTTCCTATTAGCTGACTACAGCTATAGATTGGATTGACATACACTGATGTGTTAATTTGGCAAGTTATCAAAAAATCAGAGCCAAAAGAGCTGACAGTCAGGCAGCACAGTTCCCTGGAAAACATATTTCTTTCAATAAATCTTCTGTTTTGAAAATATGACAGCTCTGTTCAAGAACAGTAACTGTATTGGGACGGTATATTTTGATTTCTCCAAGACACTCGGTTTAACTCTGCATGATATTTTGATTTTAAATGTGCATTAACTGAAACTTACAGGATGTGTGTTAGATTAAAAATTGATTCCCTAGTAGATCTTTAAAAGGTAGCTGCCCATAAGGAGGTAACTGGGGCTGTTTCTCTTGTGGTCCACCTTGGACCAGTTCTTAGTCTCACATGATTTAATATGTCAATCCACAATCCAAACAACAAAAAAATGATCTGAAGTCTTTACTGGCACATTTGGTAGGTGATTCAGAAAAGTCAGTGAGGTCATTTTACAGGGTATCACTCCTGCTTTGAAGGTGATCATTTGTTTAAATTGTCAAAATCTAAAAAAATGTGTTCTGATATGGTCAAACAAAAGATTTTAGATTTGAAAATAGAGAAATGAGGCTGGGGATGACCAAGTATCTGGGGAAACTGTTCCAGAGAAGGACTTATTAAAGACTCATCCTAGACAATCACCGCATTTTTGTCTCCCCAAGACATATAGAGAACAGTGACCTCACACATTTTCACATCAGCACACACATAATACCACAACACTACTCTTAAGCAGCAAGAATGAAATTTACTAGTTTTAGAACGGTTTTTCAAATCTGAAATCTAAGTAAGTCATCCTGAAAGTGTATGTTTGACTTTTCATGTCTGGGAAAATTTGAGAATCAAAACCAAGTAAGCAAACAAACAAACAAAACCCCCTCACCCCAAACACAAATGGTTTTGGGTTGAAATTTCCTTGCTTGGTTTCAACTTAAAAGGGATTCATTTTTTGAAAGATTGAAAAAAAATAATTTCAGTAGTTATTAATTGTGACGGATAATTAAAGTATGAGCACAAAAGTTCTTCATATTTTAAAAAAAGTTTTTCTGACTAATTTTGTTCTGTCCAAAGTTACTTCCCCGCCCCGCCCC
>JAOXNO010000013.1:91161669-91173748 GCA_028565335.1 Limnodromus scolopaceus
TATGACCCCCCCCCCCCCCCCCCCCCCTTTTTTTTTTTTTGGTAAAGGCTTAGAATATTGTGGTTTTGTCATATGGTCTTCTAGAGTTATTTTTTATATATATATATATATGGGCTCTGGGACTATAAAAATATTGCCAAAAGGAGCAGACTAACAGAAGATATTCAAAATATATGAAAAGTTATGAAACCCTTATTAAAATAAACAATAACACAGAGGGAGAAGTCCAAAAAGCTTCTCTTATTTTCTTTTGAAATTCACATTTGCAGCAGCTATTTAGAAATATCTAGGACTATGTCTCATAGTTGAGATGTCTGTTTACCACTATTCCAGAAGAAACTGCACTTATTACTTATACATTTCACTTTCTAAGAGGAGTAAAATCTGTAGTAACAGCTAATTTAGTAGATTTTCCTTTGAAAACCCTCTCTGCCAAGAGGGGCTTTTCAAGTGGCTTTGAAAAAGTTGATGAGGAAGGTGGTGTGCTGAGCCTACTTAGGTAGCTGTGCCTATACGTAAAACATGGTTTTGACAATGAATAGTTTTTTGAGACAGGAAAAAAAAAAAAAAACATAAACCCACAACAGTAGCAAGACATGGTGGGATCTTAACATTTACGCTGCTCTTTCAGGACATTTTATCTTCCTGGTCTTGTCATATCTGTCATGAGACAAACCTCCTGGAGAGATACCTGACACCAGACATTACTAATCAGTAGTTTGCCCCAGCTGCCTCGTGAAAGAGGGTGACAGACCACAGCAAACCCCAGCTAATATTCACAAGAAAAGAGCAGTATTCACCTGTGGAGTAAATACCCTGGAACGACAGCACTGGACCCTCAAGGACCTAGGAAAAACATGTCCCATGACTAACTATGGGCTATTTTTCAATGTTGTAACCATCCTGGTGTGTCTTGGAGGACAAAAAACCCCACCCATAAATGTCTTAGTTTTTCCTTGAAAGACATTAAGCAGAAGACACATGGAAACGTGTTGTCACAGACAGAGACACCATAAGTTCAGGAAGTTTCAAGTTTCTTGTTGACTTCACATAAGAACAGGTACAAAGTCAACCTCTCCTAACAAGTAGCTGCAGATTCCCAAAGATGTGCCATGCCCATTTTGCTTAGCACAAAGGACTTCTTAAAAGACTTAGTTTTTTTGTTTGCAAGCTAAAATCTGCAGTGCATTGACCTTTTGGACCAGTCTAAGAAAGCACTTGGTTTTGAGCTGAAATACATCACCAACTGGGGCACAAATTGACTCTTTACAGCTAGAACGGGCCCATTCAGTGCTCAATTTGTTATTTTAATGTCAGATACATGCACTATCTTTTCCTGGCAAGTGCCTAACACTGTAAATGCAACAGACTGGTCCTCCCAATGGTCTTTTCTTCAGCCCATGGGGTAACTCCATTGGCTTTGGGGGGGGGGGTCACCGCTGATTCACACCACCAGAAAGCGTAATTAGAGGATGCAGCTCATCCATCGTGAGGTATTACTGCTCTTCCTTCCTCCTATGGATTTATTTCCTTTGGGTTTGATTTGATTTTTCCATGCAAATTTTTCAGCCTCTACAGTGCAGCATGGCTCATTTCTGCAAAACTGAGGGCTGAAATGGGATTGAGAAATCTCCCTTTCTCTCTTACACACATGCAAAAACAATGACACGCAGTATAAAGTTACATCTCATATACAAAACTGAGCAATTTGAGAGCTTCAGTTACCTTTTATATCTTTCATAAAAGGCAATTGGATTATTTTAGCCCAGTATGATACTTGCTTTCTTTTTAGCAATAAAGTGAATAACAGAAAAGGAAACAAAAAATATCAGTCCATGAAAGAGAAAAATGCTCACTTATATTGTTTAGGTTACAGCAAAGCTAAAAAATTATTGTCATCCTGCTTTCTAAAAAACTTTAGTAGAACATTAGTCAGCAGAAAGGAAAGTATCATCACTGTTTTTTTATAGCACATTAGATATTATAACTCCAGGTTAACTTCAGTTAAACTCTGTTAGAGTCAGTTGTTTATGAGCAGGCTGGCTCCTAAGTCAGTGCAGCAGGACAGTGTACCTAAGGAAGACTTTCAGCTTTCTGTCACCTTTTGTGTATGGGACTCTGTAGAGAGTAGAAAACAAGACAAAACAGAAAACATCTCTCCGCGGGTAAACTATATCTTTGCTGACATCCCTGCCCTATTCCTCTCTTGATAACCAACATAAAGCCCTGTAAAAAGTAACATTTTTACGTCCAGAACAAAGACAATCCTTCCATCTGGAGTAAGTTTTAAATAACGTCCTCTTGAAGTTGCCAAAACAAGCTGGGCCATTCAAAAGACAAAGTTTCTTGAGTTCAAAGAGAGGTCTTTTTGCACTGAACTTTGTTCTGGCAGGGTATTGAAGTGGCTTCAGGATATACTAGTTCCGTTTCTACCTTTGCTTAATATTTCGTTCAGACAAGTCCAGTCCAGACCTAGTTACCCGACTTCATCGTAGTCAGCTACTTTTCTGTCATATTAATCTTTGGCATGCTGGAAATCTGAGTTAGAGTTTTTCAGAAATCTTTTAAAGCATTCCCAATAATTTTTAAAGCCAACGTTTACAGATTGTGGTTTTTCCCCCCCCCCTTTTCCTGTGTGTGTTACATTATCTAGTAATAAAAATAAGATTTCTGGTTAGCAAAGAAGTTTTGTGACAGCTTCCATTGGGGAACGAGGGATGGGATTGGGAATATTTGTACTGTACCGTAACTCTCAGCTGACATTTGTATAAAACATCAGAAAGCTTGTTGATGCCTTAGGAAAAAGAGGCTTTGCATTGTCAGAAAGAAAGATGTTGGTTTTAATCATACTTTGTCTTTCTAGAAAATGCTTTCACAGCACTCCAGTCTGCCACTCGAGCTACTAAATCAAAGCTCATTGTTCACATTCTCCACCACACAAGCAGCCCCACGCCACAGCACTTTGCAAATACAAGCGGAAAGTCAAAGATTAAAGCAAGTTTCTTCAAGATGCTTTTATATCAGAGTTCTTCATATAAGCATCCTTTCTTTCGCTTGTAAGTACACTAATCATATTTCAATTGCATGTCTACAATATAAAGTTAATAACTTCCTTATTTCCTTATTTTAGCATTTCCCCTCTACTCCCTCTGTTGCTTCAATTATACTAGCTACATCATTTCTTTCATTTCCTTTCTCCAGTGTCCTGTTTTCATTTCTTATACAAAATCATATTTGGTCACTTACACTTTTCTTGAGGATAAGCACACGACAGCAGCATCTCTTGCTCCACCATGGTGCTGTCTGTTGGAGAGGTCAGTGGTCTTCTGAATAGCACTGTAAAAAAATATTTTGGAAAGGTAAGCTCACTCATGCAGGCTTCTGATCTTCTCCTGTACTCTTGGCTTCTGTGTGTTGTCACATGTTATCCTCCCTCCTGAGAAACCTGTGAAACAGGTCTGGCAACACACATCTTGTGTGTCAGAAGAGCTTTAATTGATTCATTGCAACAGGTACCCACCCTCATTAAAAAAAAAAAAAAAAGGTGTTGAAAGGAGTAGTCTCTTAGCGCCTCATTTGAAATTACAGAACCTACAAAATGTCACAGCTGGTGCACTTTAAAGGGAAACTACTTGCTGGGTTTGCGAATATACAGGAAATAATTTAAAATCAATCTTACATGCCAAATAAACCACAGCTAGCGGTGTAATTCGGATGCTTGTGTGCTGTGGGAGAGCAGGAATCCTCCCGCTGTGCACCAAGGTGCCAAGGGCTGCCACTGAGTCTCCCCAAGGCACGATTTCTTGTGGGACAAACCAACTCCACATCTCTCTGTCACAGAGGCCTCTGTCTCTCTGAACAGCGACTCTGATTGCTACTGATGTGAACAAACTGCGTGGACCCAATTTCTGAGCAATGCATCCCCAGAAACATGAGGTTAATAGTGCAGGGGGGATTCCTCCATGCAGCAACGACAGAAGTTGCTCTGCCTTTCAGCAACCCCTGTTTACCCATCCAGGACTCAGTGAAGGTCCCCCAGCACTGCCCTAGAAGCCCTCGCAGCTCAGTTACCATTTATCTGTTACCCACCACCATCTCCGTGACCAAGAGGGGTTGCAGGTGGGCCCTCGTTAAGACCTGTATCAATTTCACATCAGGTTGCACCCTGTAGTACCCCCAGAGCAGTTTCCTACTGCTGTTTCTCTTGCAAGCTGGTGATACCATCGTCAAGTGCAAGCAAGGCTGTGGTTAGCAGGGAACCAGGAGCAGGAGACGCGGGATTTATGCCTGACTCTGCCTCTAATTTGCCCTGTCACCTTGGGCAAATTGCTTTACCTCTCAGTGTTGCTGTTTCCCCATCTCTAACACATGCATAATTATAGTTCCCTTTCTTTGGAAAATGCTTTGAAATCTATGTACAAAATGCAGCATGAAAGAGGAAGCTATCATTATTGCACACTTGTAAAATATTGGAACGAGGCTGACAATAAGCAGCAAGCATTTGAGATTTCATGCATGTGAAGTGTTGTGTTTTAAGTGGAACATGACCTTATCGTAATAACAATTTAAACAAACAAACAAAGATAGTCCTACAGAATTTGGCAAAAGTTCAGTTGCTGTTTTCATGGTGGAATGCTGAGAGAAAAATCTAAATCAGTTCTCACTTCTAGGAACATTATGCCCTCTTGGAAACAGCAAGTCCACCAGAGGTTCCTCGGTGGAAAATGACATAATATGGCAATTTCCTGCTTGTCTCTCACCTGGATAAATAAAAAATGTCACATTTTGAAGCCTGTGGGTACTTACATTTTACTGAATATGTCCAAATACTCTTTCTCTTTCTTTCTCCTTGAACTCAACAAAGCTTACAAAGATTGCATTTTTTTTGTCACGTGCAGGTAGACTTGAACAGGTTGATGCAACATGGTGTTTTCCAGAAGCTGAGTTCACTCACATGAGAGCCTTGTACTTGTTTTAATAATTCAGTGAACAAAATTAAACAGGTGCTTGTATTCACCCCACTTCTACAGTGCTGCTCATTGAGGGGCCTTCCTCAATGAGGAGGATTGTAAAGGACATGACAATGAATTAATTTTCACCTGGAGTTTAGAGCAAATAGTTTTCACCAGCTCCACCTGGGAGGAGAGCAGCTGCTGGGCTGTGAGAAATGCAGGATGGAGCTGCCTTGGCTTTCCTGACTCTGCTTCTGCTGCCATAATCCATGCACTTTCACTCCCATCCTGAAGACATTTCAGGTGATGGCAACACTCTTGAGATAATATACTGAGGAGCCATATAAGGTTGAAAACTAAGACAAACTTGCAAAAGTTTTCAAGAATTATGTTGTCTGTGAAGAAGCAAAATTCTCAATAGAAACTTGTTTTTCCACTCTCCTTAGACTCAAATCCTAAGTAATTCTTAACATGGGCAATAGCCCAGAGATTAAGCTGGGCAATGCTGAATTGAAGATAAGTGGTTGTGGAGAAATAGCTTTTTGTGACATGCCCTTTGATTGCACATTAATACTGGCCCATTCTGAAAGCTTACCTGAGTCTTGAAACATAATTCTCTACATGACTTAACATGGCCAGCCAGGTTTATTACAGACCAGAAGAATGGTAAGTGTATAACCTACTCGCTTCTTACTCCATAACCCATTAACTTCAGAGCCATGTTCTAAGATGTCCTAAGGTTACTGCACTGACGATTTATAGTAAGAAGTGAATCACTTGCTGCAAGCTCAGAAACCCTTGGAAGTACATTTGCAGAAAGGTGTGCTTTTATTCGTGTTGTCTGAATACATGCAGTTGCAGTGGGTGACTTCTCAATAATGAATTCTCAATAATGACATTCTTATGACATTAGCAAACTCATACTGGGTATCTGATTATCATGGTCTGATTTCAATTTCCGTGGAAAGGACTGTTATGGAAAAAAGAAAGGCTTCTTGTAGAGAGATAAGACAGAAATTCCTTTAAAATTTTTTCTCTTTCTGTATTTAGTTGTAATTCTGCTTGTGGATGAAACAGGTCAAGAATTAAAGCTGTTCCCCAGCCTTTGGAAATGGAAGGCACAGTGTGAGTTGATTCCCACTTCTTACAGCAGAGAAGTGAAAAATAGCAATTGAGGTGGGGGGCGGGGCTTGAGATAATATTTGGATGACTGAATGCATTTAGTTAAACATCAAATCCTAAAAATCTGAAAACCATCTAGTAAGCTAAGTAAACCAGTACTGCCAACTGCAGCAAAAACACTAGGAAGAGTCAAGTTTACATACAAGAGCATTCTGCTGTAATCATGAAATTAAAGTATGAAGTGATAGCAGCCATTTATGTCTTTGGACAGACTCCAAGCATTCAAACTGATGCAAACATTTGTATGTGAGTTATTGCAGAGAGCGTTCAAATGACAAACATCCCATAATTGTGGTGCTTGATCTTCCAAGAAGCTCATATCTATAATTATAATCATTGTCTGAAAAAACAGTGCAGGTTTACAATAACTGTGCAACTGATGCTTGTCTCCACTTCTGTCACTGAAGTGACAAAATAACCAAGTCATGCTTGCATCTGCTTCCTTATAATGCTACACTTGTCCTCACCCCAACGTCTGGCCCTAACCTACAATTATGTGTCGTTAGCTTTCTGTGGAACTGATCAAAGGTTGTCCAATTCAACGCTGATTTGGGAATATGCCAAAAGCCTGAGGGTGGGCCCTAACTGTCATAAAATCGAGCAGGTTTAAGCAATTGTTTCTTTAAACAGCACAGCTTTCTCACTACAGGTAATAACTCTGTTACCCAGCGCAATGTGAAGATGAAATCCTGAATATATTGGTCCATGGAGGCATGTGATCATGTCATCCAGACCCTTTGGGTAATCTTTGCTTTTGTATTCAAACTGAATGACCCTAAAATGCTTAATTCAACAGAACAGTGTTTGTTTGAAAAAGACTGTCAGGTATGACTGCAAAGCATCTGCTGCTTGCACAGCAAGTGTTACAGGACCGGGGCAAGGGGAGGAACGGAAGCTTCAGCTCTCTTTGGGACAGATGGATCTCACTTGTGGAGAAACGGTGCTGAAAGTGCCACCTCAGCCTGGAAGCAGAGAGTCATGAGGCTGTAAAACATGAAGATGCCAAGTGTGGTGTTAGCAGAGTACCCATCCACAGCAACTGCTTGAAGTTGAGAGGCAGAACAAACACTGGACCCAGAGATGGTACGTGTAAAAGGTTTTCAGAAGCATTATCTTGTAGCACCCATGTGTTTAGAGTGAGAGGCTCCTTCCCAGCATGGGATTTCAGACACCTGCAGTGTAGATCCCCATATATGAGGTGGTCAGCCTAGACTGTCTCCACAGTCAGTGAAGAAAATTAGGACATGAGTCATCTGAACTGTTCCCGACATCTCTTTTAGGAGAAGACAAACCATGCCCTAGACCCTGCTGTGCACTACCTCGTTTCTCATTGTCTGTAAAGGGGACCTACTGTGACCAGCTCTGAGGTGAACCTCTACCTTTACTAAGTTGGATTCTGCTTTTCAGACACTGCATGAAAACTAATAGATTGCATTTTCCCTTCTAGCCAAGCTTTTCCATTCCTTTACTTAGATAGGGTGTGAGCAGTGTCCACTAAGTTGTGCCCTGCAGACTCTAGGATGACCCTGGGACATGCTTCATCCTTCTGACACCTACTACTTGGACCCTAAAAAGCAAGAGGAGCTGCTAGGCAATACACAACAATACCAATGCTGAACATCTCACCACCTAGCACAAGGCCAATGGCATCCTGGGGTGCATCAAGAAGAGTGTGGCCAGCAGGTCGAGGGAGGTCATCCTCCCCCTTTACTCTGCTCTGGTGAGGCCACACCTGGAGTACTGTGTCCAGTTTTTGGCTCCCTGGTTCAAGAAGGACAGGGAACTGTTGGAGCACCAGGGCTACAAAGATGATTAGGGGACTAGAACATCTCTCTTATGAGGAAAGACTGAGGCACTTGAGTCTTTTTAGTCTGGAGAAGACTGAGGGGGGATCTGATCAATGCCTATAAATACTTAAGGGGTGGGTGTCAAGAGGACGGGGCCAGTCTTATTTCAGTGCACTATTCAGTGGTGCCCAGTGACAGGACAAGAGGTAACGGGAACAAACTTTAACATAGGAAGTTCCATCTAAACATGAGGAGGAACTTCTTTACTTTGAGGGTGAGAGAACACTGGAACAGGCTGCCCAGAAAGGTGGTGGAGTCTCTATCTCTGGAGACATTCAACACCCACCTGAACATGCTCCTGTGCAACCTGCTCTAGGTGAACCTGCTTGTTCACCCAGAACCCTGCTAGGAGTCCCTTCCAACCCCTATCATTCTGTGATTCTGTGTGATTCTGTGACCTGTGTGGGACACTTGAAATTTATCCTTGAATTAAATTTCTTGAGGATGACATAAAACTGTTGTAATGTCAGTGGCTTTTTTTTTTTTTTAGTTTAAATTAAACAGCAGCTCAACATTTTGATTTCTCAAGATCACAAATCAAAAGCCATCCCATGTTTCTGGGCAAAATCTAATTCAAGCATCCACTGGCAGGGCAATTTCTGTATGACACGTATTTGCTGTCAGTGCAGATTTCTGCAGAGCGAACGGCAGTAAGATAACTTTGCACACTGTCTACTTCGTCTGGAGTAATTTCAAGGAGTGCAGCTTTAAATTCTTGCCCATTCAAGACTACTATCAAAGTTTTTCCTCCTAACTGCCAGTTCCTTTAGATTAATGAGCAGAAAACCTATCAGGCTGAAAGGACCACGGAAGTGAAATCAGCCTGCTGAGCTGCTGCAGATCTGGGGACAAAAGGCTACAAGGACATGATGTGCTTTCCCACTCTCTTTAAAGGTGATGCAACATGCTGTTAATCCAGCATTATTTTTTTTCTAACTTCAGCTCAAGGGATCAACAAACACACCTGAAGGCATGAGGGATGTGTTTAAACAAAGGAGATGTGAACAGATTCAAACCTCAGACTTAAAACAGGCAAACAAAAAGACTGCATCAAGCAAAAAAAGAGTCAGTTGCAGTAATTGCAAAGGCAAAACCATGCAGAATAATGAATCCAGTAATAAATTGCTGCCAGCATGTACAGATTTCCAGTTAACTCAGTGTGCTGTTCCACTGCCTAATCCTGCCTGTCGGGGGGGGCACAGTCTAGAAGATTTTTTTCAAGTTCTTTTTCCAAATGGTATTCTCTCTGTATTTGGTTATGTTGTGGTGTGAGTTTCTGGTCGATGGGCTGGTGAACCAAGAAGGCTGATGCACTGTGAGTCTGCTTCTGCTACATACTCCCTCTTGCAGCAGGTCCCCTCAGAGCCCTACTGACTGGCTTCGTTACTTGTGGCTTTAAACCCAGACTCGTGATTTCCTGGGGTTCATTTGGCCATTGTGGATGAAGGTGCACTGAGATAGTTAGTTGGTGGGCCAACATCATAGAATCATAGAATTGTCTAGGTTGGAATGGATCTTTAAGATCATCAAGTCCAACCATCAACTGAACATGGTCAAGTTCACCACTAAATCATGTCCCTCAGCACCACATTTGCCTGTATTTTAAATTCTTAATTTTTTAATTTTTTAATTTTTAAATTCCTGCAGGGATGGTGATTCCACCACTTCCCTGGGCAGGCTGTTCCAATGCTTGATAACTCTTTCAATGAAGAAATTTTTCCTAATATCCCATCTAAACCTCCCCTGGCGCAACTTGAGGCTGTTTCCTCTCCTATAGCTTGTTACTTGGGAGAAGAGAATTGACCCCCGCCTCACTACAACCTCCTTCCAGATAGTTGTAGAGTGGTAGAGACTAATCAACCCTAGTTTCCTCAGCTGCTCCTCATAAGATTTGTTTTCCAGACCCTTCACAATCTTTGTTGCCCTTCTCTGGACTTGCTCCAGCACCTCAATATCTTCCTTGTAGTGAGGGGCCCAAAACTGAACACAGTACTTGAGGTGCGGCCTCACCAGTGCTGAGTACTGGGGTACAGTGGCTTCCCTGGTCCACTATTTCTGATACAGGCCTTCTTGGCCACCTGGGTACATCAGCTCATAGCTATTTGCCTTACCAGTAGTGAATGAGACTTGTCCCATATGGGTAAAAGAAAGTCAGATATATTCCATGACAGTCCCATGTTAAAGGGACTCTGCAGGTCAAGATTATTCTTGCTTAATAAGGTAGGGAGAGGTATATATCTAAGTGTCATCTCTGGGGCTCTTTATAATGACAAATAAAGGCAATACAGAAGTTCCTTTTTAATGCTCCTGCACTAAATACAAAAAAGAAGAACTACATTAGTTGCTTCCATTAGAAATGTATTGATAGAGAAGAAGTTCTCCACCACTGGTTGTGCTTGGATCATTTTCCACAGTTAACCTCTGTGGAACACCTTGAAACAAAGGAGCTGGGAAGCCCAATTAATTTAATTCAAGAAGGGAGGATAGCTGGGGAAAAGAGGGCATGGATACTTCCCTTGGTGATGGAAACCCTGAGTTAAGTGTCCTCCTCTGAGCCCATTTGCAGCTGCTGAGATACTTCAAGCATCTAAATGTACAGCAGGGGCCAGAAGCCTCTCCAAGCAGTGCTGCATTAGGGGAAAGCGAAGCCAGCTTAAAACCACTGTCGTACACATCATCCTCTCACTGCTTGTAATTTTATGTGTTTGCTTGGATTTTCACCTATTTTTCAAGTACCATTAGTGTAAACTGGCACTTTCTCACCCTTAGTGCTGAAAATTATTTTTGTCATGAGCAAAAAAAACCAGAAAGGTATAATAGCAAGACGAAGAGGACAGTCTTGGCTATTAGTCAGTGCATGTAGCCAAGCTCTTTTAGAAAACAGTAATTAAGCAGGAATAGTTTCGGTAATTCTCATCTTTGCTGGAAACAATAGGTTAAAACTAGAGGTCACACTGAGGGTAGAAATATACAGAAGATCCCTAGTCTGACTGTATATATGTGAAATGAAAAAAGGAGATTATTCAAGAGGGAAAAAAAAAAAAAAAGAACCACACATGTTCATTAAAAAAAAATCATAAACCTGATCATTTAGGGTGCAGGAGGTTGCTCAGAGTTAGTTGGAGGGTTTAATCATGCTGCATTTCTTGGATGAGTAAGCTTCTTGGCTTCTTTTCAATGTGCTGACCAGAGGACATGTGTAAGCTTCACTGTATTTAGTAAATACCTTCGGGTAGACGAATTCCAAGTGATAGCCACATGGTTTCATGCAGCAAAATGGTGACTTGTCATCACCATCAAGTTATCATCACACAACATGTCAACAAAGAAATGGCTGCGTTACTGGCAAGTGAGTGTGACACACCTGACACTGTGACACCGTGTCGGAGTGGCGTTACGCCTATTTTCCCCAGGTATAAGCCTCAGAAGCATGATTCCTTCCTAACTTAGTTTTAAATCCCATCATTTCTTTTGTCTTGATACTCGCTCTCCCAAGCATGACTCTTGCAGACCCACTGCAAGCAGGCAGCCTTTACTATATCTTCTAATTTTAAGAAAACCAAGAACAAAAGGAGCCTGAACAGGGAAAAGGCCCTATGGAGGCAACCCAAATTTAGGCAATCTCTGGTTAAAGCTTTAAGCCTACTAGATTATGTGAGCTAGTTCCAACAGCTGAAGTGAATGTGAAGCTCCAAATGCATTAAGCTTTATGCTTGAGGAAGGAGCTGGGAATGTGCCTGTGCGACTCCGTTCTGGACTAGGGAGGCAGACGTGAACACGCAGACCAGCAAAGAAAACATCTCCCATTCAGACAGCAAGATGTTGGGGCATCCTCTATTTAATTGTCTCACCAAGAACTGCACAAACTGTTGGTGCAGCTTCAAAAAATCAGGTAAGTGTTCAGTTAGGTATTTGTTATACTTAGATGAAAGCAAGGTGACATGTTGGGTACAAATCAGCTCGAAGAAGAGTATCAAAAACCTATTTTTAACACTGCATATGACCAATTTTTGGCGATACATTTGGTGAATTTAATCAGTCTTCACTTATGTTTATTACATATAGTTGCTGCTTCATCTTACGCACAAGACTCCAGCT
>JAOXNO010000013.1:91173848-91249666 GCA_028565335.1 Limnodromus scolopaceus
GCAAGGTGACATGTTGGGTACAAATCAGCTCGAAGAAGAGTATCAAAAACCTATTTTTAACACTGCATATGACCAATGCTTCAAGAATATGATTTTTGGCGATACGTTTGGTGAATTTAATCAGTCTTCACTTATGTTTATTACATATAGTTGCTGCTTCATCTTACGCACAAGACTCCAGCTTTCTCACATCTAAGTGCAATATGCTTAGTAACTCAGCACTTTGAAGTACTGGATCTATTGATGTCTTTGCAGCTAGCCATAGACCTGCAATTTTAAGAATTCTTTTATATTTCCAAATATTCTCTGCACCAGGGAATGACATCTAGCTTATTATCCACTCTGCTACTGATTTCTTTGGCATCTGTGCTTTGCTTGCTGGGGATCAGATTTGATCAAAGATGTAAATAAAAAATGCACAACTTTTTTTTTTCTTCATTCAGGTAACTTAGATGTAAAAGTCCAATATGCTGTACAATAGAAGAGGTTGTTCTAGAAGGTGCCCAAGACCATTAAGTAAACATGACAGTTCAAAAGAGAATTTTTTAATGTTTGATCTGACATTAACTTTCAAAAGGCGAAATATTTATTCACATAGCTATTTAATTTAACTTTACTAACAAAATAATTCCACTTCAGTTTCTTACAATTATCATACTGTTTTTTTGGTAGTGTCTTTTCACTGAAGAAAATAAGAAAAGCCACACTTCTATTTTTACACTACTTTATGCATATATACAGTTCTAATATTATGCTTCAAATTACAAAAAAAATGTCAGCACTTTGTGTCTTATCAAAAGATGTCTGTGATATAATGCCAACATATAACCCTCAGTATTTCTGCAGTTAATTACCCTGATCTTATAAATCTCCAACAATGCCACGAGTTTAAGTCTTATTGTTCTTGATGAAGTCACACATACCAGCATGGAGACTGCAGGCATTAACTAGTGGGTCATACAACTGTTTTATAACAATCTGTCTGAACACTAAATTTCTGGAGCTAACAAACAGAACGTCATTACAGCAGAAGATGTTAACATTTCCTGGAAAAGAATTCAAACTTGCATATCCACACAAGGATACCTTTCTGCCTTTGAAGAGAGTGTCTTAAAGAGAAAGCACAAATATAGCATCGAAGAGTTTGAAATACATTGTCTTAAGGTGCTTTCTCACAATGTGCTCATCATCTTAAAAGTATTGCAAACTGTCTTGAAAATTTGAAACTTAGGAAAATTTTGTGTTATTTTGTGTAGGTCTGTGATATGCTCCAAGTGATTTAGTTACTTCTTTGGAACAGCATGATTTTTTGTGACTTTGTAGAACTGCTTTAATCTTCATTAGCAATGCTGTTGCTGACATGCAAATGAAAAGAATAGGCTTTTTCTTAGTTTATTATACTATTTTTGGAAGAGCTACCAGGAATTAAAGAACAGGCTTTAGTTCTGAGACAGAAGTGCAGTGATGGTCCACTGGTAATTGAGCAAATGAATGAGATAAAGCAATTAACAGGAAAACAAAACTATATACTCCAATTCACTTCAGTAGCTGCTGCCACCTAGAAATCCTTTGGTCTGTTGTGAGTTGTTATTTTCCAGTAAAAGGCAGCAGAAAATTAACCTGTACATCCAAATTTGTGGCAAATGCCTGAGGAGCCTCCCCTTTGCTCCCATTAGCTTGTTCTCCTACAACAAATGATACAGTGCGTTGTATTCATGAAATTTTGTTCATTTGCAAAGAGTCAAAGGAAACCAAATTTCTTTCTAGTGGCGCCAGGCTCTCCCCCTTCCAAGGAAGCGCGTTGCTGAGTGTGCAGAAGAGCAAATATTCCCTTCCTTTCCTCACCTGGTGCCCCGCCACCACCCACAGCATTTGGGCTTCTCCCAGGGTCAAAAATGACAATGATTTCTCAGCCTGAAAGAAGTGGCATTGGAAACGTTAACATGAAGGTGTGTGAACCTTGGAGAGCATGGAGCTTACCTGCTCTGCCAATGCAGTTGAAAGATTTATAGTTTCTAATTTATTTGGACTGCACCATTTTTAATGTGGTAAAAAATATTTTGGCTTCTTTTTTATTTTTAATCCTGGTACTGCTGTTCCTATACAGGAATAAGTAGAGCTATAATGCCTTTTTTTTTTTTTTTTTAGGATAGTTGAATAACAATGTGAACAATCAAATTTGTGCTTATACAACCAGTTCAACAGTCATTCTCTATGAAATCTCCTGCAAGGTTTTGGGCATTTTTGTGGGGCAGCTTGGGTGAAGAATGGGCTTTGCATTTGACCCCAGTTAAGGCCATTGGTTTGTGACCTTTCTGGTTTTATTGGGCAGTGTCTTAGCTCAGTTTCTGTGCAACTTCTCCCTCTTGCCACCCAGCAGGCAGGTTAACGTTTCCAGTGGAACAAAACCCTCCTCTGATCTCAGCTTGGTCACTGAGGAAAAGATGGTGAGAGGGATTCCCCCAGGGAAGCAAGGACCAGAGGGGGAAAAGATGCTCAGGATTGGAGCAGCAACGCTCAGCTGAATGGTTCAGGCAAAGGCAACCCAAAAGAAACTGGAATATTTTTTTTATGTCCCTACCACGGGTGATGGCAGCTGAAGCCTGATCTCATGAACACATGAGATGAAGGGCATGATCGGAGCTCGAGAAGGCTGGAGTCAGCCTCCTGGTCAGCGGGGGTGGAAGTGGCAGAGCTGACCTGCTGCAGCCGTTTGGGTAACCCAAAGGCAACAACGTCGCTTGGGTAACACCGAGGCTTTCAAACAGTTTCCTAATCTGTGGGCAGCCACCCTGTTGTGTCAGGTTATTAAGGAGAGAGAGGCATCTACTCCGGGTATGGCCACCTTCCTTTTCTCCTGGTTTAGTGTCAGCAGCTCCTTTTCCTGCCTTTGCTCAAAGGCATGTAGAAATAAAAAAACCAACAAACCTGTATAAAGCCGCTGTTTATACTGGAGGGAAAAGAGAAGGTTGATATATTAACAACAAATTAAAAAAACTTCCTGAAGGTCATGTTAAAACATGCTTCCTGACACCAACTTCAATTAGTGAATGGAGTCTCAGATTGCTTTGGAAATTTGCCCATGTCTAAGAGCCTTCTCTTAACCCTCAGCTTGACTAGTTCTCAATCAGATTGAAAACGATTAAAATCAGTTTGCCAACACTGTGCATGAAGAAAATATTACTTCTAACTTGTGCTAAAAAACAGCCAATCAAAATACCCTGTGACTCAGTTAGTGTGAATTGGTCTAATTTTCCTGTGAAAACTATAAAGAAACTTTCAAATTGCTCGTACGCCTAAGTAAATGCAGTTCTAGCCAGCTCAGCCCTATTTTTGGAATGAGCTCTCACGAGCACATAACCAGTCAGCCCTTCTCATTTTTATACTTTTCATTTCGTCTGGGTTTGGGGAAAACATGTGTCAGTTATAAATTAACTTATTATAGCCTTGTGTTGAGCTCACATGGGAAGCATTACTGATATACATTAGATTCCTTCATTATTTTAAATTGTAGCCCTAACAGAGGAGCTAGTAGCTAAATACACAACTGTATACTCATAATAACATGACTCTGACCAAAGGGCAGTGGGGAGATGTAAGATGCTGAGTGAGCCAACTGGTCAAGCAACACCAAAAGTCCTTTATACAGCCAGTCATTTTCCCCATGGCTTCCTTGGAACATAAAGAGCACTGTTTACATTAGAAAAGCTTCTTACCAAGGAAGTCCAGTCTGGGTTATGACCACTGGCTAGCCATTAGGTGGGGATTTCTCCCTTCTTTCACAGCTCTGGTGACACCTGGCAGCCTTGACTTTGCTCGGAATATTGGACGTGCCTTTACATGCCAGTTCCTGTCTATGATGCCCACCTCTCCTTGTGTACAGGAAAATATATGACTGTGGTAGTGCAATGACTGATGATTTTCCAACAAAGTATTATACTGGATCCCCAGGACTTTGAGTTAAAGTTTATGACACTGTTTTTAAGGAGATCCGGGACGGTTCTGCTCTGTGAAACAGGAAGCTGAACACAAGCAGTCAAAAGCACTTGCTACTTGCTAGGCACCCTGAAGGATAGTTCTTGCTTGGAAAAGTTTCATGAGCTGAGAGTTAATAATTCAAAGAAAAGGGAAATGATAGCAACAAGATGTAGGTCGTGCTCTGGAAGAGCAGATTAGGGATGGATCATTTGCAAATGCCATCAAACTGGCAGCCATTCTCTCCCTCTTCGTAATAAAATACACTTAGTATTTGCTATCAGCCTGAACGCAATTTAAGATTAAGTATAGGCTGGACTCGCAAAGCATGGCTTTTTCAGAGACACAGAATTTGCTAGCTTGTCTTCATTGCACATTTAGAAGTATGAAACACAGCCATCAATATGTAATGCAGTGTAGGATAGGGTAAGACATCCATCACATTTGTTATTGAGGTAGGTGAAGACATTCTTTATTCCAAAGCTCCATTTCATCAGCATTATGAGACGTTTCTGATTTGTGAGAAGTCTCGTAATATATCTATACACATGCATTTATATAATACTCTTAAAATATATCTCATGAAAAAAAGTTGTTGATGAACTCAACTCATGAAGAACTGCAAAACTCCACACTACTGCACATTTAATGAAGGAGACAGCAGAACATAAGCTCAGATTTTACTCATGCTGTGCTTAAACTGCTCCTCGGTTAGAGCAATGCCAGGGAGACTAAAACAAGAGCCCAAATTTTCGCAGACTCATTGCCCAATGTAAGAAGAAGACAGGGTTTGTAACTTGCCCTCATATTTCATTCCTCCTATCGGTCAGAAAAACTTACCTTTGCTAGCGTTTATGTACCCCACAAAAGGATAATATAACCTCCATCCACTGAGGAAAAGCACTGTGAAAGATCCTGCCCTCTGGGTCTACTCCAGCCCAGGGGAATAGCCTGGAGCAAAGGATGTAGGGATGTGTTTATTTTTCATGACCTACTCCTTTGTGACCAGAAAAACAGGCCAAAAATAATTTCCTCGGGGTCTTTTCGTTGATTCTTTCTTGAAGGTGCTGTAAAAATGCAAGAAATATAAATATTCAAGCACCACTCACAGATCCACTTCTGAATAGTGTGAAGGCAAGAGGAAATAAAAGTGTGTAAAAAATGGGGACATGGATGATTACACACGTATCCAAAGTATCAGTATTAAAAAAAAAAGGAAAGAAAAGAAGAGCCTAAACTTGAGTAATGCTCGACTGCAATACGCATCAACCACAGCATATTTCACATACAAATCTGTGAGGAAATATATACTCTTCTCAAATGCCCTAGCTGGCACATTGTCAGAGGCCACTGTTTCCTTCAGTGCTTATTCAGCATAAGAGTCAGTAACATCACTATTTTTCTCAGCAGTTACACACATACATTTCCAAAAGATTTTCCGGTGTTTATCTGGATGCTTTGGGACACTCTGGCCTTGAAAGAGAAGGTCTGCGTGCACCCATCTATCAGTCGGGGCATCTTTTAATTAGGGTGAAAGAAACCCCTGCCGTGTGAAATCAGGCAGTTCAGATGATGATTATTCCTCTCTGCCATGAGGTAAGACCAAGGCCATCTTGCGTAAGGGCATATTGTAGGGACCTGTGGCAGATTCAGTCCCATAGCACATCTCCATCTAACACCGGGGGGAAGGGGTTAAATTGTCATTTGTCAGTCAGTCTGAGGAGCTGAGAGCTGGAGGGCAGGGATTCCCACCACCCTGTGTCAGTTTATCCGTTATATGCAATGGATATGAAATCAGAGGGAAGGCTGATTATCTATGGACCTTCTAGAAGGCTGTGCTGTTGCCTTAGGGAGGGAGGAGAAGGCTCCTTGGAACTCCACGTGCACTGGGTTGTGCTTGCAACGTCCTTGCTTACAATTGGAGCCAGTTTGCCATGTTTTTTTCTTCTTCAGCAATAAAACTGGAGAAAATAATGAGAAAATAAAGTCTGTTGGCTCAGATCAAGCCAGATAAAGTTATTATATCTTTCTTGTCAAAATCGGGGGAAAAATTGTTCTGTTCACAAGAATTCAGTCATGTTTATTGACATTGATGGCCCAAAATTATATGGTCATGCATTTTATGTATTGGCATGTGAGGACATGGTACATTCTCCTCTTCATTATCAGTCAACCCTCTGATTCAGTAAAAGCCAGAGGAACTAGATTAATAGCACTCCACCTGCTATTTTGGCGGACAGTTGATGTCAGATCACAAAGTGCTCAGAGGTGCGTGGTAACCATAAGCAGAGGAAATCAAGAAAACAAGTCTCTTACTGCCCTGACTGGAACAGTTGTGCAAGAACCAGGCACAAACCACTTCATTATCTATGGCAGGCACCGTCACCAGGGCAGTGAAAGGCGGGGAGATCAAGGCAAGAAGAGGTGCTGTCAGGGACACGAGCCTGCAGTGCAACGTGGCAGAAGAAGGAAGCCAACCAAAGAGGTATCCCATCAGAGGGGTGAGAAACTCTCGAGGTGACTCAGCTGAGGTGTGATCAGCAAAATTGCACAGAGGCCTGGCCATCCCTCTGTGAGAAAGCAAGTCCTGAGTCAGAGGGACGTCAGGTGGTACCAGCAATGATTGCTGGGCTGGGAAGACTGATTTGAGGACAATGAAGAGAGCTTGGGTAAGCTATAGGCAATTTCTGGGACAAGACTACTTGAAGGTGAAAAGGGAGACAAATCACTTAAGGCAGAGCAAGCAGCATGATAAGAATAGTTAAGTATTTGTACAGGACTTAAAGTTCGCTCAGAAATTTTATAGAACAAATAGAAGTCCGTAGTCAGAGACCCTTGCAGTCTAAGTCAGAGGCAGGACAGGGTGCATGACTTAAAGAGTGGAAGGCATGAAAACAGAGGTTGAGGGATATAATAATATGTAATGTGTTGAAACTAAGACAGGACAAACTTAAACCAAACATTAAAATTTAAATAGAACACTAGGGCCACAGGAAAATCTCCCAAGAAAATCAATGAAATATTCCATTTATCTTACCTGAGCAAAATGCCATATACAGTATCACCTGGGAAATGAATGATCTCTCCCTGGAGGAGTTCACAAACTGGTTCATGCAGGAGAAGGAACAAAGACAGGATCCCAGCAAGGAGCACACAGAAAGAGCGCAAACAGCAGACAGTGCAAACCGTGCTGGACTCCCACGTCAGCCTTTGCGGGCACTGTTTCCTTTGTCCACAGAAAATGCAGAATGACAACTACTGTCATATAAGGCCCCATAACACCCGTGATATATCACTAGAATGAGGTTTTCATAAATACCAAGAGTGTTTTTTGGAAGCTCCATTTCTGTTGTATGAAGCATAAGGGCTGGGACTGTATTCTTATTTCCAGAGAGAGACATGGGCTTGATCCTTTGCCTCCCTGCTTTGCAGTAAATCGTTTAATACCATGAAGTCTATAGTACAATTGTGTGTCACAACACTACCATTACACGTATTTTATAGCTGTTCAAAAGACAACCTAGGAGGCAAAATAGCTGATCTTTATTATCGTTCTTCTCTTAAGATTTAAATATCGGATGCATGCAAGACCAGGTATCTTATGGCAATTTTTATGCTGGAAGTCCACTGGCATCATTACTAATTACACAGAAGTTAGATCAGGATCAGCTCTCAGGGCAGTTTTATTGATTTCCTCATTCGATTTCAGATTCCTTACACTCATTCATCATTGGCTTAGCAAAAGTGAAAGTAATGATCAGCATTAATACCTAGAAAAGTTGGGGCAGAGAGAGACTTCCCTCACATTCAACACATCAAAATGCCTCTGGGAGTAAAGTGGACAAATCTTCATTGTTAGGTGCAGTAAGGAGGTTTGCAAAATATGTCATCTTTCAAATGAAATTTCATTATTGTACTTTCCAAATCATACTCCACTAGTAAACACATTTCTCAAGGACTCAATGCATCATCCACAATTTTGTTTCCCTACAGCTACTTGATTAGGACTCAAGGAACTGATATTCCAGAACTGACTGAATGGTCCCAGTAGCGTAGGATGTGTTTTCCAGTGTTGTTGAGCATGAACATACTTGCTTTTGAATAGGTAAGATAAATAGAACAGATAAAGTTTGCCATCTAGAGGAACTGTACAGAAATCCACTTTTCTTTCTACTGAATCTGTTCTTGCATTGACTCCTATGAGCAGGAGCAGGCCAGCAAAAGCAAGCAACACATTTTGGTATTGATTGAAGCCAACTACTGAAGAGATTGAAACAGGATGATAGGGAGACCTGCCTTCCATTTGCTCTTTTTGCCATCCAACTTCTCCCTCTTTTTTGCATTCTGTAGAAGGACCTCTAGTCCATCTTGTCCCCAAAATCCCTGACAGTGATGTCCCCTTCCTACCCATTTCTGTGCAATAATGAGAAGGGATAGCAGAGGGGTGAATCTCTGCCCTGACATTTTAGTGAGGTGGCATCTGGAGGATGGACCAGATGCCTCCCTCCAAAGTCCCAGCAAACCTGAGTTATCCCATGGTCTGATGGAGCCCTGTGGATATTCCCTAGACAAGAGCAGCTCCTCTTTGGCAGAGGTTGCACTCCCAATACTGACACATAATATGAAAGCTTGGGGCTCAGTTATCTCATCTGTTTTAAGGGACTGACATATCAACCTCTCCCTTTTCCATAACATCCCCCTGTGCTCTCCATAGAAAGACAGAGGCTTTAGATCATGCAAAAGGTCAAAGGACAAGGACACCCTGCCTTATTCACCTGTGGATACATGGAAATAATTAGGTCCCATTTTAATTGGGTTTTTAATCTCAAACAGCAGTGAAAAAAAACATGCAAGCAGCCCTCAGAGGCGGATCTGTGACAGGATGGGTTCTACATGGACTACATGGAGTTTATGGATTTTAGCCAAGATTTTTAGCTACTGAGAACCTCAGCTCTGAGCAACCTACCCTCTGAAACAGATTACTCGGTGGAGAAGGGGGCTGTGAAGTGCCCCACTGCACAGCCCAGCACACTCCCCATGGGGCTTGCTGCCATCTCTTACCAGCCCTAGCATCCTACTCACCTCCAAGAGGAGCTGCAGGCATCAGCCCTGGAGACTCTTACAAGACATCTTGGTGGAAAGGGCAGAGGCTAGCAAAAGAGAGCTGCAGAAGAAACAGCAGGTTATGGGGCAATTGCTTCAACCAGCAGCACAGGAGCAGGAAGGGATTCAGGCCACAAGGTATTGGAGCTGCCTGAGAAACGCAGCTGGTAAATCAAGGGTAAGATGTCACAGCTGTGGTCTGGTAAAATCTCGCAGGCACGTTGCAGTCCCTGGGTAGGACATTCCTCTGTGGTGGGAGTCACAGAGCTCACATGTGGCTCACTTTCTTGGTAAAGCCAATGGGATTTCCAGCCCTGCAGCAGTGTGTGTAGGATGGAGTGGAAGGAAGGTGACCATGGTGGGCAGGCATGAATGCATCCAGGCAGCAAGGCCAAGGAAAAATCAGGTCTCCTGCCCTTCAGGTGAAAGCAAGCTGCCCTGGCTGTGTGCCCAATCCAGTCGAGGCTGCTGTGCCACTCGCCCTGTCAAACATGCAAAGTGACTCCCAGCTCCTTTCTCTTGCCCAAGAGCGCGTTAGGTAAGCACCAGCACAGAGCGCGGGGCTGCAATTGTTTGTCTCGGCACAGCACCAGGCACAAGGTCATGGACACTGTTTGCTAAAATGCCTCAATTTCAGACCGTAGCTTCCGCCTCCAGCGCAGATGCTTCAAAGAGATTATGAGAAGAGTGAGCACCACTCTCATTTCACTGGATGGCAAGTAATATCTCCCTCCAGCTTCAGGCACAGCAGGGTAAAACAGTAAACAGAGCTTCGCTTTAATTTCCATTAGATTTGGTAGGGAGGGCTTAGTATACTTAAGCAAATAGCTCTGTCCTGCTTCTTTTGAAATCAAAAGGAGTTTTGCCATTTACAGAAATTAAAAATAGAAAAATGTTCACTGTGGTTTTGCCTTTCCACGGACACACTGATATCAGAAGAGTCACGTCTTGGTGGAAGTCAATGAGATGCACCAGCTTATACCAGGGACAAGCTCACCGAACGTGAGCTGTCATCCCTCGGGCTAATTATGAGCTCATCAGTTCAGGGATTCTTCTGAGTTCACTTTTAGGGATCAGCACGGTTAATCCTCCAAACCGTAATTTTTAGCATTGTGATGGCATACCTCAGGACCTATGTTTAACACCTGAATTACCACTCCTTTGGGCTGGGAAGCTGGAGACAATTAGATGAGTCGTCCCCAGTTCAGCGCTGGCCAGATACATTACCCTCCCTGCTGTACCTTATTGTTTGATCATACCTCACTCTTAAATTAAGAGACGCATTTATCTTTCTTTCAAGTTTCATACTGTTTCCTGCTTTACTGAGATTTATGATGAAAGAAAGAGAAACACTGCTAATTGATCCCCTTCAGGTGACATTATCCCTTGCAAGAGCATCAATCAGTGGTGGTAAACATCTGTTTGACAAGAATTTTCCTTTTTATATTCCACTTTGGAAATTTTAAGAACAGCTAAAGCTCTGCTGATAAAGGATGAGCAATACACAGCCTTCACCTGAGAAATTGCAAGTACAGGGAACATGGTAATAGAAATCTCTCAGATCTCTGGCAGCTTGGTGGTGATTACAAGATCTAGTTGACAGAGCAGCAGAACCTTTTCATCAAGAGCTGCCCTTTGCACATTAACCTACATGTGTATAAGCCTCTGAACACAACGTCCACGGTAGCCTGCGTGCACAGCTGTGTCAGCCTGTGTCAGCTCAGGGATAACAAAGGTTTCCGAGTTTAGCTATTTATTGAAAGAGCAAGAAAGGAGCAATCGCCTTGGTCCTTGGCTCACATCGGTTACTTGGCAGACAGAAAAACAGAGGGAGAAAAGCAGCGGAACTGACTGATCGTGGCATCCAGGTTCGTGCAGAAGCAGACCGACCGCTTCGGTCCTTAATCAAAGTAGTTATTGCTGCTTTCTGGCCCAGATGGAAAATGATCCTGAATATCACACAGAGTTGTATGTTTTAAAGAGCAGTTCTCCCCTGAGCAGCCTCCCAGGGACCCCCATGGTCCCTGCCCAGCCCCAGGGATCGGGCTCAGCTCCATCTGGGCGCCCCATCCAGCTCTCCCCTACTCTGCAATGGGCTGGGGCTGAACAATGCCAGCATTAGGGATCCTTTTTGATCCTTTCATCACCTGTCAGGAGTTATGCGCATATATTTGGTGTTGGCCTAGGGCTGAGGGACTGATTTGATAACCTCTCAAGGACTCGCTCTCCCTCCATTTTGCTATCCTTCTCTAACATACAGGGCTCGCATTCATCCTTGAAATTAATTGCATTTCACTGCAAATATTGAATTCTTGGGAATCTTCCAAGTCATCTGTTGGAAGAGCACAGCTTTGTGCAGCTTCTCTGTAGTTCAGCTAGATAATACGCACATGAGGGTATTGCATCAAAGAGAAGAGCCCATAAAAGCAAGAAATGTTGACTGACTTAGTAACAACCTCTATCTGGTTATTAAAGACTTGGCTGCAAGGATACCCTACCATATTTTCAGATTCAAAAACCTCAGCTGCTAGCAATATTAGCTTATCCCTTGTAATACTTCACAACAGAAAAAAAAGAAACAAAAATGTTGGAAATTATTTTGAGCTTTGCAATCTCAGCAGACAAAGATTTTTGGCTCTACAACTTCTTCTCAGTAAAACCATCCTACTGATTCTGGGTCTTCATCACCTTGGAATTCATGTAGGTTATTCATCACCTGAGCACAGGGATTTCAGAACAATAATGAGGGAGGATTCTCTGCTCCTGTGTGATTATGGTTTTTATACTTGGGTTGCACTGGGACAAATAAGCATGACAGGTGCCAGGGAGAGAAAAATGAGGCTGCTCAAGAGTTCAGCCCCTATTTCGTTCCTGTGATTGCCTGAAAATCTCATTGACTTATTCTGCCCGATTCATGCTTTTTGCATTGTATATGCTAAAAAGAGAAACACAAAGATACAGTTGTCAACAACTGTCAACTTTCTTTTGCCTGCTGGCAGTGAAAAAAGCTGATTAACTGCTTTTGGATACAGTTAATTTACTAAATTTGGAAGTGGTACATCTTTGTCTAAACTTTCAGAAGTACTTGGGCTGCATGGATATTTGATTATTGGACTGTTCCACGAACCCAATTTTAATTAAGTGTTTAGCTCATACTTCTAGAAAACCAAATTTGTTAAGTATCCAAAACTGGGCATACAGACATGGAAATGCTTCAGTTGCACAACGGCTTTCTGAATACTGTGAAGATCCATTTAGACCATATTGAGGGAAGCAAATATGATTACCTCCAACCTTCTAGAGGAGTCTGGAGTTTACCCAGCAGAGCAGGTTAATTCTGCTGCTGACTCCACTCAGACCAAGCCTTCAACCACATTCCAGCTTTGCAAACAATGTATTAAACCCCCCACCAACCCCAAAACAAGAAAACCAAACTTTTCCTTGATTGAGTCAAAAAGGGAATCAGCCAGTAAGTCAATGGTAATGGACTTATACGCTGAACTCAGTGTAAGGTTTAATTTAAAACTAAATTCAAAGCCAGTCTCTGAGGAGAAAAGTGGATGCATCACAGCCAAGTCTCTAAACTGATTTATTCCTATAATAATGTGTACATTATAATAATGTAACATTTTGACCCATCTTGCCAGAGAATTGGTACCTGCATGAACCTTATCACTCATTCACCACAAGAGTGGATGGAGAATGTCCAGCCCAGTAGCTCAGGGGGAAATTTGTTGGGTTCTCTGGTCTAAGTCTTCCAGCATTCAATAAATGATATTTGAAGTCACTCCTCCTACTTTTCACTGGAGAGGAAGGTTTGAGGATTACAGCAATTGATGCATGAGGAGAGACTGAGGGAGCACGTTTCTTCAGCTTGGAGATGAGCAAACTGAGAGCAGGGTGTATAATTGCCTATGCGTGGGGGGTGGAAAGAAGGCCAGTATTCTCAAAGGTGCGCCACGAAAGGTTAAGAGGCAACAGTCAGAAGCTGAATTTCTGAGAGGATCTAAAGAAAGATTTCTTCACCAGGAGGGTGGAAAAGCACAGGAAGAGGTTGCCCAGAAAGGTTGTTGGAGATACTCAAAACTCGACCGAATACAGCCCTGAGAAACCTGACCTAGCCCTGAAGCTTGGAGCAGGGTGTTGAACTAGGGAACCTTCAGAAGTCCCTTCAAACACAGTTACCCTGACATTGACAACTCAGTAACCAAGAGGCTAACTAGAAATTAATGAATGTTAATAGCACCAAAAACAAAATTTCACATGAATGAATTCGTGTAAAGCCTATCATACTACATTTTAAAATCTTACTAAGTTGCTATTGCATTGCAATGTGCTTTTTATCTGATTAGCTGAGAAAACAACTCATTTATAATGAAAAAGGAATCACAGTGAAGTCCATGTTGTTGTATTCTGATGACACTGGTGTCCATGCAGCTTTATTTTTAGATAGAAATGAGAAATAACTGAAAGTTGGAGGGGAGAGCTCACTTTTAAGGCAGCCATTTCCCAATTCCCAAGTCCATTCATGAATTTGAAGCCGCATTTCCAGCTGAATTCCTGGGCTCATGGCTCCTATTGCCCTAAGGGCATCAGGGAGTCACAGTCTCTTGGTCTACTGACAGCCTCTTAAGAGGTTTAATCTGCTCTGCCATTCATGATCACACACCCTCTTTCTGACAGCTGCAGTTATTACTGCCACAGAAAATCCAGGTTAAGAAAGGCTGAGTGTATATCAAAATAATTCCAGTATCAAGCGGTCAAAAATCACAATGTTTCTGATCCACTAAATCTTGCTAGAGCTGGAAAGCTTTTCAGCTTTTCATTGCAAGATTAAGGTCAGAAGTTTCCTTTTTCTGAGGAAAAACATATCCCTTCGCGAGATCTCCCCCTCCCAATTCTGAATCCAGATATGATTTCAAGGTCCATGATTTTAAGGTTTACTTGTTGTGTAACTAATTGATTAGTAGCTTTATCACCACGTCCATATCCAGCACGAGTTTCTTTTTCAAGAATAAGCTGACAAGATGATTTCAGTGACTTTTATCTAGGATCTGGCAGTTGGTGGGCCGCAATAACAAGAACTGGTGGCACACACTGTGGTATGGAGCTTCACAAGCCTAGAAATTGCTCTATTTATATTAATGCATTCTAGAAGGCTTAAATAATTTTATTTATGTTCATTATTCACTTTTATTTTCACTTTCATATTCTTTCTAAGCTGAATTTTGATGGTTTTTTGCCTACATAGAATACTGTAGACAGCAAAAGTATTCCATCCTAGCATTAAAAAAAAATAAACCATAATTTTGCTGTGTTCTGGCACTTGCCCTCTGATACCAGTTTGCCTCTCAATCTCTACCTATTTCTTGTGGCATAAAGCTTATCACTGGGGACACTGGAAAAATAACAGTACATACTTAGGAAAATTTCTCCAGTTTCTGAGAGATATGTGTGCATATGTTAAGGGAATTGTCTTCCAGCAAGTGTTCCTCTCCGCACATAACGTGATGCCTGACCGTATGCCTCCCCACTCTGGATTTATTTCTCTTTGACAAATGTCACGGCCACTTTTCCAAATGACCGATCCTGTAATATCGCTATACAGCTAACTCATAGTCTCTCCACTCAGAAAGCTGTGTCTTGTTTAGGCTTTTTCAGAGCTAAATGCTTCTTACAAAATGGGAATTATAATTTTAAAAAATATTTCGCCCATCAGTATTTTGGGGCTGATAGATGAAATTAGAAGAAAAACAGCAGGGGGTAGAATAGCCCTCCCAATTAAAATGTTCTTATTTGAAGCAGAATATTTATTCAATATAATTGCAGATGAATATGCTAATTCCAATACCTGACAATCTCATTTAGATCTTAAAGACATTTACCTTGCTTCTTAAATACACAATTGCTGGCTTGTATTGTTTTTACACTTAGAAAAAAAGTCTGGTAGGAATCCACTTGCATTTTTCATAATTATTCATGGATGGCCGCGATACACACCGCTCTCAATCTTAGTTGACTAATTTAACCAATTGTTTCAGGTTATCTGCTCAATGAAACATCAGATTCTCTCTTCCTCGACGTATTCTTCACTTTGCACGTAAGGAGCTCCAAATAACCATGCTGTGCCAGCGGGAGAGCCATGTGAGATTGAATGAATACCAAATGACTCCACGACGCCAGTGCAAGACAACATAAAATCGCTTGAGAACTTGACAAAGTACTTCCCTCAGATAAAACCATGCACGACTAGTTAAGAAGAAGTCCTCCGAGCTTAGCTAGCTAAATTAGCAATGTCCATTGGGTTTTAATTGTTCCAAGAGTCTCTGGCCGCAGGCCAGCAGTGGCTGTTTTCAAACAGTGTCCCTGGGACAGATTCTGAGCGGGGCACAGCGGAGCCAGGTCACACCGTGTCTGGAGAGGGGCACAGGGCCCCGGTCCTGGCTCTGCGCTCCTGGGAACTGCTCAGAGTCCAGCCACGTATTTGTTGTAAACTGCTCCTTATCACGATGAAAGGCGATGAAAGAAAGAGGGTATAAAGCTGCATTACAAAACTTTATCCTGCACTTTTACATGTCTGAGGACTCATTCTGCTTGCAGGGCCAGCGGCCGTTTGGTTGTCGGGGTTATGATACAAAAGATGGGGTGCCACCTCCTGTGCTACCTCAGAAAAACTGTGCACGCTTTTTTCTGAGTATTTTCCAAGACTAAAAATAAAATGGTTTAGACTATTTAGACTTCTTGGGCTTGAATACATTTAAGTAGATGCAAACTCTCCTAGACAATGGGTGTTTGCAAGCGGGGCCCAGCTCCTTTCGTTTAGGTCTTTTTTCTCTAATTGACATTACTGAGGAACACTGTACCTTTTTACAAGCACTGAGTGACAGCTAAAGCAACTCAGACAAGAACTTTCTCTTTTTACTTGTATTAAATCATTACATCGAGCTTTGGATAGCAAGTCAAACACAGAAAACTTCCATTCTTGTTCCTTAAAACACAATAAAGACAAGCATTTGGCATAAGAGAAAATAAATTTCATTTCGGTATTGAAGGGTTTTCTTGAAGAAACTTTTTGAGTATGACAGTAAACACAAAGGTTCTGAGGATCAGCAACAGACCAAGGCATTTGGCTAAACCAGTGAAATTACAAATATCTAATACATGACTCACTGGGAATTATATCCATGAACGATGGATACCTCAGAGGCTCTTCTCCATTTGTAGAAATGAATAGATGGTTTCAGCAGCACAGGGCCTTCTGTAGTCTTCCAGTTTTGTTTTGCTTCAGGAAATAATAACTCACAAACTTTTCAACAGCTTTATGTGATTCATCTATTATAAGTACCAGAAAACAACAGACTTGACATTAGATCATGGCTGGCTTTTCAAACACAGCCTCATGGAAAACACAGCCCTTTCAGAAACCAAAAGCTGATTTCACTTCTGGACTGAGGAACCATTAACAATCCTGGCCAGAGTACTTTAACCCAGATGGGACACTTACTCTGAAAAACAGCAACAAGCATGAGATGGGCTCAAGGATGGAATATACTGGGGTGTAGGAGGAGCTGATGCTGTAATCCAGATGTGAGGCATGTTGACAAGCTGTGGAATAGATCGATTCACAGAAGAAACTGGGTTTAACATAGAAATGCACCTAATTATAGGCTATGCATGAGCCATGCAAGGCAAGAGGCTTCTCATTTGAGATCAATATAATTTCAAATTTGCCATGAAACTGCTGTACTAAATCAAGTTCCCTGTTTTCTCTCATTTTATCTTACTTGGTGGCTATTTGAGAAACCCCTCAGCAATTTTCAGTGGCAAATGCTACAACACACATTTTTTCGTTTGTCCCCTTTCCCCATCCTGCCTTTGCCATGGTCTGTTCCCCAGCAGCGAAGTTCTTGAATATCACCCTTCTAGGATGACTTCACAGCGCAAGCAAAAAAATGACTTACTTGTTCTGTGTCACATATTTCTGGGATTATTACAGAGGTTGCTGATGTACCTCTGCCTGTGGCAGTGATGCTTAAGGATGCCCCACGTCAAGCCTCCCTAACATCTCTCCCTGTCCGCAGTCCTCAGTGAGTCACTTTGCTCCTTATGCAGGGCACCTAACTATTTTCTTTTCCACTGGAAGGGACCCACAACTGACATCCCACTGAGTAAGCAGTGAAGTAATTTGACATAAAAAGGGGCAAGAAAGGCCTCTTAAATGGCACCTTGCTTTAGAGGCACCTCTCTGTTGATGACTTACTCTGAGTTATCTGAATCCAGTTCACGGGTCTGGGGATACCTATGTCATAGAATCATAGAATGGTTCAGGTTGGAAGGGATCTTAAAGATCATCAAGTTCCAACACCCCCCTGCCATGGGCAGGGACACCTCCCACTGGAGCAGGTTGCTCAAAGCCCCATCCAGCCTGGCCTTGAACACTTCCAGGGATGGGGCATCCACAGCTTCTCTGGGCAACCTGTTCCAGTGCCTCACCACCCTCACAGGAAAGAATTTCTTCCTGACATCTCATCTAAATCTCCCCTTTCAGTTTAAAACAATTACCCCTTGTCCTATCACTACACTCCCTCATAAAGAGTCCCTCCCCATCTCTCCTGCAGGCCCCCTTCAGGTACTGAAAGGCTGCTATAAGGTCTCTCCAGAGCCTTCTCTCCTCAAGGCTGAACAACCCCAACTCTCTCAGTCTGTCTTCATAGGAGAGGTGCTCCAGCCCTATGATAATTTTTGTGGCCCTCTGCTGAACCCATTCCAACAGGTCCATGTCCTTCCCATGTTGAGGACTCCAGAGCTGGTGTCTTTTATCTCCTAAAAAAATTATAAACTGGCTGGTGAGGCATGCGTATCACTACTTTCTTTCAAACTTTGTATGAAATGCCACCTTTCTTTGTCTCCATGTTTTTTCCTTTTTACTCTGGCCTTGTGGCTGGTACACCCAGCAAGAAGTCAGAAATGTGAGTTCATTTCCATTTCTGCTTTTGAGGACTCAAACTGGTGTTTCCCGTAATGGCGTAGTCCAAAACACACTTAGGGCACTCTAATCTATTTTTGCTGAAGTTCCACCTTGTACTTAAATGCTGATGGCCAGAGGAAGGAGACAGGCCTCTGTAACCCACTATTTGACATGCCCAGTGGAGAGGAGGAGCACCCTGCCTTCTCTTCCCTTCTCTGGTGGCTGTGTCTATGTTTTGTCCAAGTAGCTGCCTGATGACAGCAGTGTAATCAGAGTGACTGGGATGTACCCATATCTTTCACCTCCATATGAGTGACTTACCTGTTGGGTTACAGATCATGCTCTTCTTCCCCTCCCACCTTCACTGAATCCAAAAAAGCATGAATGAGTAGTGTGGAGTCACATGCAGATCCTGTCCCACCGTGCCCATGTCCCTCTCTCTGGGCCCAGTGAATCACAGACCATTTCCATGTAAACCTCATGAGAAGGGAGGGATGAGCCGTCCCTGTGATTCCCCCACACACCCAATCCTGGTAAGTCCCCACTCTCACCTATTGACTGATGGGTTAGGCAGTGGAGAAAGATGGTGTAGGATGCCTCCAGGCAAAGGAGAGGGAAATGAACCTTCTCTTCTCCAACACCCTTGGTGAGACCTCCAACCTCTGGACAACAGAGATGGCTCCAACAGGACTGCCCCTGGACATATTTTAAAGGAAACCAGTGATTATTAGTGCATTTTTTTGCAGAGCCTGAGCTGAGTGTGCAACCAACTGGCACACTGGCTAGCCAGACAGAGGCTGTCGGCACAATAGCTGGAGGAACACCTCACCTGTGAGTCCCAGCAGCAATAAGACATCCCTTCAGTCCTGAGCCACATACTCGCCTCATGAGCCCAGCAATGCCTCCAAGCAGAACTTAGCATCTCATGAGCTCAAAGGTCAAGAATGCAAGCACCACAAGTAGACACTTCAAGCATAACATATCTTTTATTGGTTTCATTTCCAAGAAAGTTAAAAACCAGTGTGAAGAAGAAATGCATAGCATAATCTCTACAATTTATGAACAACAATCATGTTTTTTTATGCAGTCCCTCCTTTCAATTTGTGTATAATTTGGGCAGAAGGGTGACCTAAAATTTTGACAATATTTTGAAGGATGCCATTGAAAGTATATAAATCATGAACTGTAACTGAAATATCTTAGTCATATCAGAGAGCACAGAGTTCAGAGGCTTCTCCTAAAAATGCTGATTACTGTTCTGTGATTTCAGCCTCCTGGCTATTATTACAGCTTGTAATAATCACCATTTTTGCCTTGAGATTTGAGAAGGAGTTAAGTCCCATAGAAAATGGAATGTGTCTGAATAATTCATTGTAAGAAAATATGGACTTAGTTTTCAAATATATAGAGGACTTTCTACATACAGCACTCTGGAAATACTGTATTAAGTACATATCTTACCCATATAAGGTAAATATATAGTCCAAAGATTTAGAATTAGTCCGAAAATTTAATTTTGCAGCAATGGGAGTACTTAGATAAAAGAGCCTACATTCATATGAAATGGTCCTTTTTCTATATTCTCTACATATTGAGAAGTCATCCTTTTTACTACATATAAGCTTTCCATGTAATATATACAGTGTTTTGAAGTGTTTATGCCCTTTTAGTTCCTGCAGTACATGGGTTTGCATTATGCTAAGTTTCTTCTCTCTGTGAATTTTTTTTCACATTATGGGAGGGATGTTCTTTCCACAAAGTTACAGTGCATGTCATTTAAAAGTGATTCTTCCTACTTCAAGATTTTCCACTGAGTATTGGCAATGAGAAGAATTTGTCTTCATTGATGGGAAGACAGATCAATACTGGCGGGAACACTCCACTTACTAGAAGGGAAATATTATCCTTTATTGAGATGAAAGATTCCTTATGTCTCTTCCATCAATCTGAAGCGTTGTGACATTTCCTATCACTACAGCACAAGGATGTTCCTTCTGGGAAATGCACAGAATGTACTAATGAGCATGTTCATACATCAGAGAAAATCTTTTTTTTCCCCTGTAAAATGACAAAATTATTCTTGATCTAATATTACTAAGCCACAGCAGAGAGAAAGTGTAATTGCCTGTAAATAATAGGTCAAAATGACCAAGCATGACATTTTTAAAGTTCAAATCCTCTCATCCTTTAGTTATCATACATTGCATTAAGGCTATTCACAAACAGTATCTGTCAAGCCACTGTGTACCAAAGTGACTTATTTTGTAGTAAATCCAATAACAAGTGAAACAGAGCTTGCTGAGGTTTGCTTTCAATTTCCTTTTCTAACTTCTGTGCCATTTTAAACAAATGACGTACTGGTGAGGTGAAGAGGACAGAGCAAAGCACCAGAGATCACCTGAAGGTCATCATACAGCAGGTCTCTTCATATTAAATTTGCCAGAGCTGTGCTGGCTTTCTATCCAACAAAACAATGTTCTGCACAACAGAAAGGCAAAGAGTGAAACAGTTAAGAGATTTAGATACCAGGAAACTGCTTTTCCAGGTTCCAAAAAGCCTGCTCATTACAACATCAGATAATTGACTATCAGACAGATGAAACCCCTGCTTTTCAAAGCAGACATCAAGGAGCAGTGCTTGGGCTCTGAAGTGGAAGGCACAACTCTCAAAACGGATCCTCAGTTTACATACATATGAAACACCTCTCTCTTTCCATGTATTTTATCGCAGGTTGTAAGAAACAGATAATGTCTCTTCTCATTTCCATTACAAAGCTCTGCTGAGAGACTAATAACAGTCTGTTCCAGCTGAAGTGAGTAAAACCAGTTCTTCAAAACAACGGAAAAAAAAAAAAAGGAAGAAAAAAGAAACCAGTTCGAAAAAAAAGAGAAAGAATTCAAAAGACGATCTTCGAATTCTGATTCGCACACTGGGCGCTGCGCTTCCCTTTTCCCATTGTACGCCGCTCTGCGGTAGTCACTCCCCCTTCAGAACGACTGTTTGACCAAATCTTTCACAAAGCTGCTTATACCCCTCCAGGGATATACTCAAACAACTCAAGGATTGCTTCAGCCAGAAGCACTTTCACACAGTTTGAGCCAAAATTGCCCCAAGGAAGACCTAGATTGTGCTGGATGAGAGTTCTGATGGTGCTTTTAATGGGGTCAAAATTTCACTCCTCAAACGGCAATAGAGCAGCCAATCTAGGAGAATTTCCTCTTCCAGAAGGACTTCCTGGAAGCATGAAATCGTCCTGTGGCTGGCTGGCCACATGGTAGGGTCATAAAACACCTGGCCTCAACGTGTTCAGTCTTGCATTACATTGACTTTCCATGTGTTTTTTTGCTTTGTGGCTTGATTTATTAATTTTTTTTAATTTTCACAGTAACTGATATCTCAGACTAAGTCTTAGGTTTCAGACATTTGCTCTCAGAAATCAGAAAGAACAAGTCATATTTAGGAGAGTAAAGAACTCGAAAGACTTCTAAGAAGGACATTATCATATGCACAAACAGTAAGAAAAAAGAATACTTTGACCTGTTCATGATGGAGAAACATCCGAACTTTCAAGAGTTCCCTTAAGTGGCCATTAGAGATGGCTGAGGATAAACAAAGTTTGTATAGAAAACATGATTGTATTAGTTGAAAAATCTCTAATTTGAAAAAAATATATCAACATCCACAAATACGTAAGGAAACAAGTCTGTGGGAAGTAATCAGATGGAAAAGTAGCAAATGGGAATGAGAGGAAGAAGTTAAGAACAAATGGATGAAATTGCTTCACAGGGAATGTGTTTTGCAAACAGCATATTGAATCTTCATTGATCTTTGTGTCTTTTTGGCAACTTCACATACCGCTTCCGAAGAGGGAGACACAGATTTCCCAATAACAGTTCCCTCCGGTGCCTTCAGACTGTTGCACAGCACCTTCAGTGTCATTTTTGAAAAGCTGAACGGGCTTTCTCTCATGCCACTCTCCCACTGTTCCCTTCCCACCCACATTGTTTCTGAAATATATCCTGCATCCTCTCTCCCAATTGTGGTTTTAACAAAGCAACATAAGGAAGCAGTGTATTGTTGTGTTTACTTTCCTTGAGATGTAGGTTTCTGACAACGATGTTGGGCTTGTTTAGGGAGTCATCCACCAGTAAAACTTGATCAAACCTGTTGCATCTTGAAGCAATTGAGCAAAATAAAGTTATGGCTGCTGTAACATAATCACAAGCAAAAACACGTAGGTGAGCTGCAATTATTAAGGGTTCTACCATCTGATAACGTCTACAGCAAACAGAAAATTAAAAGGCTTAAACCAGAAGCAAATGAGTGGAAGCTTTTTCTTTTTTTTTGAATAACTGACTACTGACTTTTCCCTGGAATTGCATATAAATCTCATCTCCACCAGAGAATCTATCCTGAACACTTTTCTTCACTGGATGTCGGGGGCTGAATTTCTGCATTCTCCTTCAGCACTGGAAGTACTTGAGACCCAACAGATAAAATATATGGAAAGGATGAGTGCAAGGGCTGGTTCATCAGGTATATGCCAAAGTTTGTCTGAAAAAGCAAAATATTTATTGAGATGCAACTCACGTTAAAGTAATCAGATCTACAGAGGATCTCACAACCCAGATATGTTTAGAAAAACAACATTGCTTTAAGAACAAGGAAGTATGTACTATCTCCATGTAATTAAGAATATTTTTAACTAATTAACTATAATAGACTGGTAAACAAAAGCTAACCCCATGCTATTCAAGAAGAATACCTGAAGTAAGTGAATAAATAATGTAGTATTTCATCATGAGTTCCATAGTATCATATATGTAATTTACACTCCTTCACAGT
Organism: Limnodromus scolopaceus; assembly: GCA_028565335.1. NCBI lineage: Eukaryota > Metazoa > Chordata > Aves > Charadriiformes > Scolopacidae > Limnodromus > Limnodromus scolopaceus. Next base: position 91,196,740 of record JAOXNO010000013.1, read on the forward strand.
CTTGTCATTTAATGACTCTTCTGGCTTCTTGACAACTACAATTAATGCATTATCACAACTAAAGGCAAGGCAGCACGAGAATGCACGTATGTTCAAACAGTAAGGAAAAGTCTTGCATCTTCTACCATGAATTATTCGCTTTGTTAACAGAACTTTGTTCTGTCTAGCCTTTGTGAATTTCCCTTCATTTGTTTTTATGAATATTTTAGAGAAAATATTCAGTTAGTTTGTTTAATTAGGACTACCACTTGTTATCTGCCATTACCAGTGAAGCCATCCCACGTAAATATTAGAAATACCTAGATATGTGTCCTTGTGAAACTGAATAATAAAGAAAAGAGGAACACAATAACCACTTCACCCACTGACCAAAAAACTGATCTGAGTGTCTGCACTCTTATGTGTGTCTTAATCTTAAGCACGTTGAACATTACAGCTGTAGCTGTGAACAGGTGGGTGTGATCTGGAAACGTCACAGTGTTTTTGTGGTTTTGTTTTCCAACAGTGGAGAATTTAGAAATGTGCAAGAAACAGACTTGCAGCCTCATAACAATATTTTCCAAACGATTAGATAATAGTTAATTAAAGAAATATGTACAGTAAGAAATAAAGGAATGCTGAAAACCACGTTAAATTCATAATTGATTTGTGAACTTCTGAGTGTCTTTGTTCTTCAAAAAGAGGACGCTGGAAACCCAATGCTGATTTTCTTGTCTTTTCTTAAACCCAATGCTGATTTTCCTGTCTTTTCTTACAGCTTTCAATAAGAAGTATTTTGTTTTGGTAGGCTACAGCGAAAACGTACCAGTTACTCCTAAGTGTAAAGTAAATAAATAAGCAAATAAAATTCATATGTATTTCTGGAAAGGAAAAATAATAAAACAAAACTCTAGTCTCCTCCATTTCCTGATTACATTTACTGCCGTTGTTCTCATTGATGATCCTGAAATTGAGGGAATTACATTTACAGCAGGTTTAGAAAAATATACTAGGTAAAAGGAGTTGCAATAAATTAAAAAAAAAATAGTATTAGCCGAATTTAAGGCAGCATATTTGACAGACTAAATATGAAGGCAGTATATTTTCTCCTGTTCTTGTACTGTGTAATTGAATAAAATACAGTAATGAGGTAACACGAAACAGCATTTAGTCTTTGAAGAATTAGTGAGAAGTAAAGCTGAGACCTACTCCCAAGTAAGAGAGATGGTGAAAAGCAGAGGTCTATCCAAACATGGCCTCAGACTCTGAATTCGGATCCTTCTGTTTCATTTGTAATCCTAAACATGAAAAAGAAAAACAGCTCCCAAGCAAAGCTTTTTGGCTACTTCTGCTATTCCTTCATCTCCCTGGCATTTCACACATATGGGCTACGAGTTGGACCTGATCGGGCCTATCTTATTAATGATTTAACCTATTAACTTTTTGGACACCTGTGACCATAAAAGTGTCAACACTGGTGGACACAGGGTAGATCCTTATGGTCAGTGGTGTAATAACTTAATGCTGAGGAACAATAGCAGCACAGTAAGATCCCAGTCCTCCAGCACTGTGACTATGTTGCATCAACCATGATGCCTAAATGGTAGATAGTAACTGTTTGATTTAAAACATTGTAGTGCAGACTATTACTTTTCCATTACTGCTTTTCTCTTATTTGTTGACAAGCTGTGGTTTCTCTATTGGCATAAATGATGTGTTTTTCAGCCTTGTGGTTAATAACCTGGATTTACTTCCTATATCCTAGTGCAAAAATGACAGTTGCCATAATTTTGTTGCTTTAAAAATTCAGGCAATAATAAAACAAATATTGTAAAATTAATATTAGTCCATGCTACACCACATTTCACACAGGATTATAACTCATCTGTGTAAATGAATTTATTTGATACATAAGAAGTTTTTATTTATATTTACTTTTTTGACAGCTTGATTTATCTTAGAAGAAGACTAAAATAAATCTGGGCAGATTGTTCACTGTGAAGAATTTAATTTCCTAATTTTTTTATTGTTGTGAATCATTTAGCATGATTTTTGTTTTCTTAAGGCACTTTAAACCATTCAGAAATATTTAAGAAAAGGCATGTGTGAATACATTTTATCTTCAGGAGTTCTCAAATACTATTTTAATACTGGTCCTTCTTAGTATTTCCCTACTCTGGCTGAGCATCTAAAGTCTCATAGTATTTTCTTCAGTGCTGAGACTGGGTGACCCCTGAAGAGTTTTCAAGGTGATGGTATACCGATGGTATATATATTTTAGTACTAATACCTGCTTGGAATTGCTGACCTTCTTTTGTGAATGTTCTTAAGACCAAAATCTAGCTTTTGATTACCACAAGGGGATTTAATATCTCTTAAGTAAATTTCCTTGTTTTTTCAGCAATTACAAATATTGACTCAGCAAATACTGATAATAGCACCCCCCAAGCAACCACAAAAACTGTGCATCCTGCCATTTCAGCTCTGTTTCAAGAGAAAGATAAAATGCAGAAATTGGCCCTTCTCACATTTCACTGTTGAAAAGTGAGGCTTTCAGACACAGAGATTACAGCCTGCAGAGTTATTACAATGAACCGCATAATCTCTCTCTGATGTTGCTACCTTTTCCTGACTTCAAGGGCATTTTATTCTGTGTATAACCTCCCCAGAACACACCAAGAACTGGGCAGGGAGTTCTGGACTGGGAGTTCTTTGGTTTTATCTGCTCAGTCTTGTAATGGCAGTAGAGGCTCTTCCCATCACTCTTAAACTTCACAGGGAGAAAAAATGTAAAGCTTCTTGATTAGTGAAAAGCACAACACTTCACTGCTGGGAGAAATAGATAAAACGTACTTATTCTTGCCAACAGTGAATCATATGATAGTCATCACACTCACTTAAAGGAGGAACTATAAAATGCTGTCATTCTTGCATGTTGTTTCAAGTACATTTGCTGGATCAACAGTAATAAGTCCTGCTTAGATATTCACTGACAGAGAAATATACTGGGTGCAGTATCTCCTTTTGTAAGATAGAAACCTGTGGTGCTATATCTGACAAAGGCCGAGATGAGATCCCTTCAAGCTACAGCTCCTAAACAATCAGTTAATTGAGACTAGCACTTGGTAAGGAAAATGCCCTGTTAGAATATGTAACAAGCACATAAGTGATATTGCATGCTAAAACTTAACTTTGGATTGATGAGTTCTGGATTTTGCCCCTGGATGTAGCTCTCAGCTGCCTTCTCCCAATAGATAAATTTACCTGTTCACATCTGTTCATTTTATTCATACAATAACATAACCTCCCTCCCATGCAAAGGCTTGGGAGATGCAGTTATTAAAGACGAATATTAATTTTTTTTAATGTAATGATGCTTTACTAGCTCTGGATTCACCAAAACTTATTAGCAAAATAGGAGAGAGGAATCACTCACTTTCAACATGCTGGTTTTTCAGATTGGAAAAAAGAGAAACTTTTAACTTGGTGTCAGAAAACCCCATCTTGTTCTGTCAGAAATAACTGGACAGCAGAATGTTTTCTAAGAACTGATTTTCCTTTGCTCTACCTTAAATAAATGTATTTTCCAGTTTAGCCACCAATGAGAAAAAAGAACCATATTATTTCAGAGGTCTATTGATTACATCAATCACTGCTTGCAAATGTTCCAGATCTTTGGATGAAAAGCACTGCATATTGTAAAGCCCTGCCTTACTATGAAAACTATGGTAACGATGCATCAGATAAGAGAAGTCATTTGCTATCCTTGCTAACGTTTCAGTAAGTAGTCCAAAGGCACGGTGCCTAATTCTGCAGGGAAAGAAGCTCTCCCAAGGCACATAAAGGAGAATCAACAGCCCGCAGGAAAAAAAACCACAAGCCTTTTAGTGTATGAGGGCATGTGCAAACATAATGGATTTCCCTTGATGTACCGCTATCCATACGCTTACGCTGGGGCAGGCTGCTAACGCAATTCCCTTGGCTACCTTGACAGCAAGTCCCAGCTTATAGCACGCTGCAGATCTACCCACGGGGCTTCCGCTATTGTTAGTGTTAAACTGCATCTGCAAAACACAGCAGAGGGGGGAGAATTCAATGTTCTCTCCTTTCTGTCTGTGTGTGTTTTGCATCAGGTGGTGTGATGCATGTGAAACAGCATGTGGCTATTTTTACGCTATTTGCTTAATGCAGGTATCCAGTCTTTCGTAGTCTCCTGCAGTAACAGAGAGAGCTCTATCTCAGAAGGAGAACTCGTTTTTTCTTTTCAGTCAAAAATTACAGAAGGAATCCTTAATGAGTGCTTCTTCAGAAGTGATGGCAGCAGAGCTCAAGTTTGCTTTGTAGAGGTGTTTGCGTTTTATTTCAAACAATGTGATAAAAGGTTTCATAAAACGTAGCTGGCTAGGCTTCAGCACCCTGCTTTACATTTATCAGAAAACATGCAAATTGCTTGTGTGGCTAATTACAGTAGCTGGTTCTGACTTTCAGCTGCAATCTGTCTACGCAAAGCCTCAATCTTTCAACGTGGAGCACCAAGTTCTCAGAGTCTCAGAGGGATGGAGAAAAATATGATTTCAGAAATAAGTATCGAACCATCTCTTACAAGCCTTCCTTGATTTAGCTCATTATTAAAATTCATTGGCAGTGCTGTCATTTGGGCTACCAGTTTGATAGATTTCCATATGTATTTCCAGGTTGGTGCTCTTGGAAAAACAAAAGAAAATGGTGAATATTGACATCTGATTCTCTTATTAAGCATTCAGGATTTGCTATCCATTCGTTATGTGCAGTATCTTTAATGTTTTGGAAATCGAGCAACTACAATACTCTTTCAAAAATATCAGTCCCCCTTGTACTGGGAAATTAGCTTAAATCTTATTTTGCTGCATTTGTTTTTGCAGTTCGAATGGCACTATTGACAGCTGTGAACAAACCGCTAAATTCCTTCACTGAATCTGCATCTGATAAAAAAAGAAAATGAAGTCTTCTATTACATGACTCCTTAACAGAAGAGCGCATGCTAGAGACATGAGTCACCAAGGGATTAGCTCTGCAATTTAACACAGTCACATGGATGTTCCTTCTCTCTCCCCACTGTGAACCGTGAAAGGTTTGGATCAACATCCTCTGCCAGTCTGCTTAGCACACTGAAGATGCCATAGGCCTCGGGTGCTACTCACTGATAATCAGCTGGTGACCATCAGCCCACAGAAGACTTGCAGGAGGGATGGGCTCTGAGGTCTTCTCAGACCAGTCCAGGCAAAACTACCAGTTCAAACTCTCTCTTTCAGCTGTCAAACTAACCCAGAGGACTTGGCTTTACGCAGAGCAGGGCATGCTCACAAGATCCCAACTGCCAGCAGCGCTGAAGGCTGGGAAAAATAAAAAAAACAGCTGAAGGCCTGGTTCTCTGCAGAATGAATCTCATTGCGCAGGGGAGGGAAGCAGAGCACTCCCCTGCCGTGAATAGCAGCACTGAGCGCGGCAGCACCTCGCCTTGCCCTGCCTCTTTCATCTGGCGCCAGGTTCTTCTCAGGAGGCTGGATGGCTCTCTTTGCCTGCGTTCTGTTTGAACCGTGTGACTTGGTTCTAGGAGTGCTTGTACCAAGAAAATCTTCACCTCGCTGAGTTAATCAGAATGAAAGAGAAGCTCATCTCTGCTGCGGGAAACACGCAGAAGGTGCATTGCCTCTCCTGAGAATCCGTGTCCCAGGTAAGGTTTTGTTGCCATTTAAGAAGGTCCCTGACTACAGAGTGTTCTCTCTCTACAGAGAATTCAAATCACAAGCCAGTAAAACCCACATGGGTAGAGAAAGTCCTCTGCATACTGCACTTCATGTGGCAGCTGGGTAGCATCCCTGCCCAGAGTGCCAGAATGCACTCTAAAGTGTCCCAGATGTTCCGGCTGTGGCTCACCATTACCCGGAGAGGGCTCTTGTCCTCAGGCTACCCACCGTGGCCCGGAGCTCGTCTCACAAAGGCACATGTGCTGTGGCGATCTGGATGCCAGAGCCTGCTGTGCAACCCCAAGTCATCTCAGGTCAGGGGGAAGCTGTGCCGAGACAGCCAGCCCCTGCCTGCTCGCCTCTCCCCGGTCTCACTCTGCACCAGGCGGCTGGCTCCCAGACCGAGCCATTCACCAAGGATAACATTCATTGAAAATGTAGCCCTTTGTTTGCCTAATGAGTCACCGAGACAAATCGATTCATTGTTTTTTTTTTTTCTCCAAAGAATGAATGCATTATTTGTAACTTGATTGTGCATTGTTTGGGCGAATATTTTTCAACCTATTTGTTATTGCTCTGCCTCTGTGCTGTGCCCAGTCTCTGGTGTTTGACTGGCATTGGCGAGGCTTCCGAGCACTGACTGGCTAACGAACTTTTACAACAGAAGTTTAACGAGCAGGAAGCAATGAATTTAGAGTAAGGTTTCTCAGCTAAATAAATACTTATGAGGAGGTTTGTGAAGCTTTGGGGATTCCAAACTGTCTAGCCTCGTCTAAGCACTCTCAATTCCAAGAAGCAATGCAACCTTAGGAAGCAGAACGACTCCAAATGAACCCCTGTATTTCACACTTATTCTCCACTCACTCTCTTAATTAGTTACTCTCCACTTTGACTATATTCACATCTGCTCCATTTTTCCTGCTAAGTAGTTTCTCACAGTAAGAATATTTAGTCTTACAAGCTAACTGTATAATTTCAAACACTTTCTTATTTTTCTGCAGATTTCTCTTCTTGAATGACATCAGTGTATCAGCTTGTGTTTTTCAAGACCAAAACAAACACATTGTAAAGCAATACATACTGAATAAGAGCAAGCACAGTAAAAGTAATGCATATTAATAGTCAATTTCTGAATAAAAACCATGTTGAGCATTTTATAGAAATAAACCATGTCATATCTGGGTTGTAAGTGCATCCTCTTTTTACTGAAAAAACAAATGGTAATAATTAGCATAACAACTTAATCATGAATATTCTCTCAGCAGATATTTCTCTATGCATGCAATGAAGTCAATACATTTTTCTATACAGCTATTTTGGACTACTGTACTGACCTTTCTGCCTCTGGCAGCAGACAGAGACTGCAGAAATTCTTTGTTTCGTTCCCCAGACTGTTGATCAATGCAGATTATTTGACATCTGCTACACGGACCCACAACCTGAAATTTCAGTTAAAGAAGGTTCACAGCTATATATCAAAGCAGTACAACACAAAACAGCACAAGCTTCTTACCACCCTAATATCCTAAAAACATATCTTTCACATACTTTTTCTTTATGCTTTAATTATGTAAGAAGTCAGGCCTGTTCACCTAATGTAGGTACATTTTCAAAGACTTGTGAAGGTCTCACTGATTTTTTTAATTCACTTTTTCTTTTCTTTTTTTTTTCTTTTTTTTTTTTTCAGGAAAACTTTCCCACAGAAAGAATCTGAGAAATCAAAAACATTTACATATTTATATTTCCTGATGGCTTCACTTCATCTATGGGCTGGCAGGGCTACCTGCCCAAAGGGGAACTGAATACAAAATCAAGCTAGTGCCTCAGGGTTTAACTCAAAGAGGATTTTCCTGGAGTTATACTAACAGGGATTGTTTTATCTTGTTTCAGTGAAGCTGAAATACACAATATCCCCCATTCTTTTCTATAGGCATAGCACTTGTAGATAATCAGAATGCAAGATGTGAATTTTCACAGGTTTATATAATCAGAAGGAAAAATGAGAACCTCTACTGTAACATCATACAGAGCACAGTTCTTAAAGTTAATTTTTGTCTGAACTAGGTTTTTTTTAGCGAAAAAACCCTGCAATTAATTTCTTCTTACCTTTTAAAGCATTTACATTAAGAAGACATATTCCAGTTTTCCTTACTATTGCCACCCTAACTCTAGCAAAGCTGTATGTTATAGAAAGTAACTGTCTTAACAGTATCTCACTATACACATTCTACTTTTGTAACATGTGTCATAAATTTCAAGTAGGGCAAATAATTAAACCTCACACTGCAAACTTGTTTATATGCTGATCTGAAGTGCTATTTCAGTCCTTTGAGGAACTTCTAGAGCTGCTTGTACAACTCTTCAGTGTAATCATCAAAACTATACATTTGGCTCAGCTTTTTCAGAAGATGATTTTCTACAGCGTTAATATTTTATTAAAAGAACAAGAAATAAGACAGAGAAGGAAATATTTTTCCCTGCTTTGCTTTGTTCAGCAGCTTCTTCTACCATTTCCCTGGCATCAAGTACCACTAACACAATTTCTGCTGTTACTACATCGGCATCTGAATATGGACCTAGCAGAGACTGGAAAAGACAATGCAAGTTGCATAAGCATTTCTATTTTCAGCTTGCATTCCTGAAGTATTTCAATGCCAGGAACAGGATTGCCTTTTTATTCTGCAGTTTTACAGTATCTTCCACAAGAAGATCCTGAGCTGAGATCCCTAGGGCAACTCCAGCCTCCACCAAACTATACACCAAGGATTTTGCCCTCAGCTCCTACTTAAAGAAATTTTCCCTCAATTTTCTGTAACTCATATTACACATTCCTGATCAAAGTACACATAAGAAGAGAGCAGATAAGTCATAATTTCCACCCTTACTGAAAAAAATGGCTTCTCCATTTCTTACAGTATGCTGACCAGAAAGAAAAAGGAGTAACGTCTGTCACAGCTTCTAGATCTGACCTTAGCACTTCTGTTATTCACACCTTCATCATCATCCCTAAGAAAACAATGAATAAGCCACTTTCACATCCTAAGCAATACATTTTCAAATACATACTTCATATGTAAGGACCAGACAAATCCAATAGAACATGTAATACATATGCGTTATTCCCTTAGGTTGCATGTGTAGCTTCTTCATGGATCCTTTGCTGAAGTTTTTCTTAAGAGAAAGTACTTGCCAACAAAGCCTAACTCTTCAGCATTTTCCTTATAGTACAAAGCACATTATGTTGTTAGATATGATAGGAAGCACAACATACGAAAAAACCCTACCAGGCTAGACTGAGAAACATGTCTTGAATGGAGATTAAGACAAAATGTATACAACAGAGGAAAATAGACAGTGATTGTTCACCTGCATTCATGTCCAGTCTTTTGGCAGTCAGTTACTTGATGTGCAGCAATCCGAGGTTACATTTGGACTATTATGCTTAACAGCAACCAGTATTCTCTCGTGACACGCTGGCTAAATATTTGCTGTAAACTGCCTCAAAACAGTGACTATTTTTCTGCTCAGTTGGATAGAGGTGGGAAATTCTATGAATTATGAAATAAAATAAAAAAGGTGTGGAGAAATATGTCAAAACCTCTAAATTATATTGCAGCATGTTAGCCACAGGTCACAGCATGTTTGGTTTTTTTTACACACTTCATAAATTTCATCTGCACAAACTGTGCCACCCTCGTTCCAGTCAAAGCCTTGCAAATATTGCTTTGTCTCCAGGGGTCAAAGTACTTTGTGATACACTGGGACTAGGATAAGGGAAATGAGTTTGCACCTGGAATCGCAGAGCACCTATTGAAATCTCAGCCCACTCTTCTTCTTCAAAGGACTCTGGTGCACTGATGACAATGTTGGCACGGAAACGTCGGATTAATTCGTCTATTTCCAATGGCTCTTCCAATCTGCCTCACAATGTTGACAGAGAAAAGAAAAAAAAAGGTTTATTAACTAGTTCTGCACTAGATATTTGTGCCATAAGAATCTAGTGGCTAATATGATTCAGCAAACGTTTCTCCAGAATAACCTGGACCAAGTTTTATTACAAAGGCTATGAAAAGGGCACAAGGTATTTAACTATAATTTGTAAGTCTTCAACTGTAATTTGTAATCCTCCAACTATAATTTGTAATCCTCTGGGTGGATTCTTCAGAGGTGTAACCTGGAACTGTGAAGTAGGTATGAAAGCCTGTAGACAGGCAATATATATGAGAAAATTCCTTATTAGTTATCATATTTAAGGCTAATGGTAAAAAATCAAAAGATCTTTTGAGTTAGAAATCATTTGACTCATTGTCATGGTTTAACCCCAGCCAGCAACTAGGACCATGCAGCCTTTCACTAATTCCCCTTCTGCCCACAGAAGGGTAGGGAGAAGAGGGACAAAGGGAAAAAAGAAACTCGTGGGTTTAGATAAAGACAGTTTAGTAGAACAATAACGGAAAAGGAAAATATACGGAATATTCTATTGGCCATTCTATTGTTCTGTCCATGTTCCTTCCCAGCTTCTACAGGAAGTTGAAAAAAGTCTTTGGTTAGTATAAACATCACCTAGTAACAACTAAAACAATATGCTTCATTGATATTCCTTTCATACCAAATCTGAAAACACAGCAGCTACTAGAAAGAAAATTAACTCTATCTCAGCTGAAAGCAGGACACTCATTAAATGCTTCTAAAAAGAAGGTAAATAGAAACTTATTCTGGACATGCTGCAGTGGCAGAAGGGACAAAAACAGCAGACACTGAAGGTGAAAAAGTCCAGTAAATGCATTTTATGAGATAATGCATTCCTTGTGTTATTATTTGCCTTTGAGATGCAGCAGATTACACCAAATGATAGGTGTTTTAAAAAAAATTAATCTCTGTGAGGCGGTATCTCCACCTCTTTACAAGCATTTGAACTGTCAGAGTGTAGATTTGTGTCAGTGCAGAGAACATATACGAGGCAGACAGAGCAGCAGACTGCATACAAATATCAGAAATCTGGCCGTACCTTTGAATTGTCATTCTTCACTCTCGCCCTAAAGGAGAACCTGAACAGTACCAGAAAAGAAAGACAGCCCTAAAATTTGCAAGGGAGTTCAGCACCATTGGTCGATGGTTGGATTCAACAATCCCAAGGGTCTTTTCCAACCTAAATGATTCTACGATTCTATGATTCATTGTTAGTGAGGAAGAGCATGTCTTTTTGCATTAGCTATTATGGACATGAATAACTTTCAATACTCCATCAGCCACGGCCTGACAACTTTGGGTTAGTACACCCTACAGCAGAGGCAGAAACCTGGGTAAGTAAGGAAAAGGGAAGTTTCTATCCTGGAAAAAGAAATAATTAAAAAAATAAGGATGTACAGTTTAAAATGTGTTTTAATTAAAATGAGGGAAAACATACAAAATCAAAGCACAGAGAAAACTGTTCACATCAAGCAGTCTTGGCAGAAGAGGCCTGTTAGGTGAAAAAAAGAGCTTGATTTTATTTAAAATAGTATGGATGATACTCTTTAGCAGACAAACGTGCATCAGGATACACTGCCTGTGCAGACTTTCAGTCAAACCACACAAGCCCTGCTCCACCGAGCCTTCACTGTTCACAAGGGCTTCAGCAGCCTGGGGGTAGAAAGTGGGATGGGAAGGTGAAGGGCTACCGGTGTTCCCTTGAGATCCCACAAGCAATTCCATGGCTGAGACATGATTCGTAATGATTGCAGGAGATAGAAGCCATCAGAAAGTGTGAATTATGCCAACTCTCAGACAGAGAGAGAGGAAAATAGCAGTTAGTCATGAACAAGTTCAGTTATTGTATTGTGCTTCCTAGTTTTGCTATGGGCTCTTGGAGCTTGGATGCTGTGTAGCCTCTAGTCCTAAATGCATTTTGTGACATACCAATGCTTGCCACCCCCAGCCAGTACTGGTGGGGGCATCAAAAGCTCCAGCAACCTCAGAGCTGGGCCTGCAGTGTCTTGAGCCAGTTGCTGAAAACTATGGCAAAACAGAGAAGAGTTTTCCAACTTGTGCTGCAGAATGGGAAGCAAGATGCTTCTCAGGCATCATGGCAGCTCCAGTCACATCTGGAGATTGCTTTGAAGAAAAGATTACAAGCCTAGTTGTACTGCAAGATATTAGGCACAAAATCAGCGGATCATCTACATGTTTTACTGAAGTTCCCTGTCCTCCTTCATCCTCACTTGCTTCTCCCGCTGGTGCTTTACTCCTCTTCTTTGCACTCAGATCCCATGTCTGGAGAGCTCCTCACTGTGCCTCATCACAGAAAAAGCCTAGTCTCAGTAAGGGATGCCTGAAAGTGGTTTTCTCCCAAGGAGATGTAACAGAGCCAGTCAAGGCTAAAAAGATGGCATTAACCGTCACTGAGAAAGGGTAGTCAAAACAGCTGAGAGATGGACTGATTAAAACCTTTTCCAGGCATTTTTCCCAGAGAAGCACTGCCACTATACACTAAAATTGCCCAACTGACTTCTCCTAAAGAGAGAAAACCCTCAGGCTATACAAGCTCCAGTGATCTGTAGTGATGCCTCATTCAGTCACTGGTTTTAAATCCTGAAGTTGTATACACATCCTTCTACAGCTACATATATATTTATATATATATATACTCCTCCTCTACTCAAAACAGGAATTTCAATGCAGGGAGCATGTTTGGTGGGTGACTAAGAAGAGAGAAGATGGCTCCAAGTAGAGGCAGAGAAGTTTAGTGAGACAGGAAAAGGAGGCTCAGAGACAAATGCTGGGGCTGTGGGATGCACAGCTATGATGGAGGCCTTGAGGGCAGATTTTCTATGGAAATTGAGTCTGTCCTACTCATAGACAAGAAAGAGCAACTTCCTATTGTCAGCATATGAAAATTTAGTTGGTAATGTGTTCCTTATCTTTGAACTGTGGGCTGGCTCAATGTTTCATTTGCTGCTTGTAGCTGCCACTTTTGTACAAGTAGAGCCAAATTCAATTAAGAAATGAAATTAATCCAGTCCTGCAAGTAGTTTTAAAATATGTCTGTTGTGAATGTTTGCTATAAATCTTAATCCTTCCCACAGGAAAGAAATAGTTCAGCAAGTAGCAAGATTTTGTATTTTCACCTGCCAGATTATTTATGTTGTGAAAACCTAATTATCCTTGCTCTTCCTACAAACAGAAGTTGGCTGTTTCCCAACTGTCTCCAGCCACTAAATCATTTGACAAGAATTTTGTTTAAGTTTTCCTAAAGATGACTGACAGAAAGATTATATTCAAGCATTTAATCCAACTTTTCAGAAGTCATACAGGAATCAGTAATTATACCAGTTTAGTACCTGTATATTGTTTGAACATTGAAAAGTAACTATCTCTAAATTTCTAGATAAAACAGTTATATCAGCATCTGGAATCCAAGACTGCTGAGAGACATTTGGAGACAGAAGGATCTTACCTTGCAGAAATATGTTCTTTCAGCTCCAGAATGCTTGCTACATTTATCAGGAGGTATTGTGCTTCATTGACAAGAGAGAGTGAGATGTTTGTAGCAGATGCCAGACCTAAAAGGATGAGTCCAACATTCCAAAGTGATCGTTAAAAATCAGGAAGATTATACTAGTAATTTCACCTCATCTTTCCTTTGACCTCTTATTCATTCTCATTAAAAAATTATTAATTTGGCTCCAGACACTAAGGAAAGATTCCAAGAATCCCCTCAAACCTCTAAATTATAATGATGCAATGCATTTAGAAACTGAGGTAGAGCTAAGTTTTTACCAAATTTGTAAAACAATTCACGTGAGCAAAATATATGTATTTTTTATGCTCTTTCCATTTGATCCTTTTTATAATGAAATTTAGTCTAAGAATAAATTCTTTGTTTATGGATTTTGCATGATCATTTTTCAGAATTATCATTAAGTTTCCAGACAAAATCATGGTCATGATGATAAAAAAAATGCAGACTGGTGTATCTCTACATTTCCACAAAATGTAACAAGTAGAAGGGCAGCATAAACATAGTTTGGGTATAAATGTACTCTTTGAAACTTACTACATCACTATTGAATGATTCTTTCACCCTTTATCAGGGCAATTATATAGTCAGTATGAAGTCCATGAGCCTGATATTTACTAACTGCAGAATCACAAATATTTTTAAAAATTACAACATACCTTTTGCATTTTTCTGATATGACCTGTTTTTCATGTCTGAACTTTGTCTTATCAAGCGACATGGACGACCAAGAAACAAAGAAAACCAGCCAGCAATTCTTTCTCCACAGTCATATGTTCTTACCCTATTATGAGAAAAGAAGGACTTAGCAAAATTTCATTGCCCGAAAATTAATTTGCAAAACTGAAGATGAATTGTGAAGATGTTTTTTCAGCTTCTTCCAATATAAAATACAGAATCTGTATTCTCTGATGAGTGATAAAATAGAGATGTGAAGCTCTGCATAATTTTATCTCCCAATTTCCTCAACTTTACTCTGTTAGTCTTGAAGTTAATATTCACGAGATCTAATTTAGTTTTATACAGAAAATTACTGTGGAATAAAGGATAAAATAATTGTAGTGCTCAAGACACTGACTCTGAAGTACAGTAACTGGTAGTCCATATCACAATATTAAAATACAGGATTATGGGTCTGTACTTTTTACTAAAACAAAGAGGATTAATCTGAGTTGAATTTAAGCTTACCCCACTGTATATAATTTTTATGATCCCATCAGATACAATGATGTTAATTCCCTTAATTAATTTGTGTTAGTACAGACTCTCCACATTCAAACATGGCTCCACTAGCAGAGCCCAAGTATCTCTCTATCTAAAGACCGTTTCTATTACTGGTAAATTCTCTAGTAAGTTATGCAAGGCTGGCAATAGATCTACCGTCTTTACCTGGATGTGGTATCTCCAAGAAGTATTCTGAGATCACTTCTCTTGATTCAGGCAGGGCACAGATCAAACCACTGGGGAGTGATCCTATTTGCCATTAGATTCGTCAGCCCTGAATAATCTTAACTTCAATCTTAAATTAGTTATATGGGTTCCCCTCAGAGATAATGGAAAGAGGTAAGTCGTTCCCATCTGTGTTAGACCTCAGGATGGGATGACTCTCACTCTGGGAGTGTTTAACTTTATTGACTACAAAAGGAGATTTGACTGACATCTAACTTTTAAATGGCATAAATAGGTAAGAGGAATGCAAATTCTCATGCTGATCTAGGCAGGATTCTTGTAGTAAGTAAAGTGAGGTATCAGTGGTCCTACGCGTACCATTTTGTCCTATCCAGCCAAAGAAGCTGATCTGCATGGAAAACATCTAGTCTATGAAACAATAAAACAGCTTCTCACAGAAAAAGAAACTAAGCACTAGGATTGAGAGACATAACTTTGAGAGAAGTGGCTTGGCTTTACGCAATGTTTTGTAGGTTCAGCTGAGTTACACAGGTAGAAATCCAGGACAAGTGAAATCAAAGAGATTTTATAATCCTGCAGGGATCAGATATCTCTTCAGTGGTTGTTCTGAATTTCAAATGTGGTGCAGCTCTGCAAATCCCTCTCCCCACTCTGAGACTGGACTGATGCCAACCACAGCTGCGATGTCCTAGAGCTGAAACAAAACTCTGGTATTATGAGATGCAGATGCTGTGGCAACAAAAAAGGGCCAAAAGATGAGACTCCACATGAGATTCTATAGGCTGAGCTGAGCAGTTCGTGTGTCCTTGCTGGTTACTGTGTTAGGGAGAAAGCTGATAAGGAGAAGGTATCATTCTCCCATGGTAACAGTACAGGTGAAACAAATTCCCCAGATATTTTTTCCCACCCAAGCAGAGGTGCTAGGAGTATTTAAATTCTCTCTTGAACCAATTACCTCTAGCAGCCTGCTGGGGCTTAATAGTGTATAAATCAGGATCAAAATTTTTGCCCTCTTTTTTATTTGCTTACCATTTTGAGTCACAGTGGCTGAGTTAGAGACACACAACATTCTTAGTATTTCATCAAATGTTGATGTGTAGTTTTTGTATTCCAAGGCTCCTATGTTTTCAAACTGCTTTCCCTTATTATCAGGCCATTTTCTGAGCAAGTAACATCATCTCATCAAGGTCTTATTCAAAGTTCTTCTGGTGCAGTTCAATTTTACTCATTTTCTGCTTATGTTTATTTTTGTTGAGTATTACTTTACATCAGTCAGCATTACCTTTCATTTGGCACGCCAGGCAATTTATAAAGGGAGGCCTAGCTCTCTCAGATTTTACTTGCTGTTTGCCTTGAGTTCCCCACTCATCTTCTTATTATGTCATTTAGCTTCAGTGTGTTACAGCTGGTCCCTCTAGCTAGGTAATTTATAGAACAAGAAACAAGGACAGATAAAGTCTGAATATTGATCCCAAGGGATATAATATATACATTTACCCACAACAGGCTCAGTTCACCTTGTTTCTAACTATGCCTCTGTCTTTTTCTACCACTTCCTTTGATCTTCATACCTTTCCTTTGATCCCATTGATATCGTGGCCTGTCAAAGAGGAAGCCGTGTCCCTGCCTATTTCAGTACAGCACTAACCTTGAGCATTTAGGGTCTTCTACAACATCAATAATCTTAACATCACTATCTTCTACTTGGATCTGCCCACTCTTAGATATTACACTAGAAAGCCATGTTCCTCCGATGTGAGCAGCACATGCTGATGGGCAATCCCTGCTGAGATGAAGGCTAACACTGATGAACTCCTTCACAAGGGAAACTTGGGCTCACTAAACTTTCATGGCTGCTGTGAAATTAAACTTCCTCACATGACTGCTTGCAGATTCTACATCATGTGCTTTTCTCAGCTTTCTCAGTGTAAATTTAGAGTAGCCACCTAAGCCAACAGAACTGGATGAAAACACAGCATCAGAGAGCAGAATCAGTAAGTGGAAGATACCTTCAGTAGGAGTTTCTTTTGAACAAAAACCTTCTAACAAAGACTTTTTTTACCACTGCTTACTGTAGAGATTTTGCAGAAAAGACCCCAGACCACAAATCATCTCCTGTCCTACTGCAAAGCACTGTTTTGCTCCTATTTCCATTTTTTTTGGCCCTGGAGGCTTCTCTCCTGAAACATGGGAACCTGGCATCAGTGCTGTTGGATTTCCGAACAGTTTGGGAATCTCATGAACATTGTCCACTCATTCTGGCTTATTTCTTGCCTTGTTTATTTGCTAATCACAGTCCACTCTGTGCAGTTTGTCTTGCATCTCCCCTTTCTTTGTCATTCTATCCTTTTCTTCCTCCTCAGAACTCTAAGCAGTTTTCCATGAACATTTCCTATTTCATACATTAAAAATGACACAGTTATTAACATGAAAGACAAACTACAATAAATAGTATGGCAGCCAATTATATGCACACAGAGAGAAAGATAACCTAGGGTATTTTGCAGTCTATAATAGGTGGGCTAACCATGGGGAGGCTAAGGATGAGTCAACACAAAGGGAAGTGGGACAGATGGTTAAAACAAATGACTCTTTTGAATTCCACTACCTGAATAAAATACAATTCTGAGAAAAGGATCCTCTTTATCATATGAATAGCTAGGAGAAAAGAAGGAGAAGATCATTTCCTGCATGTCTCCACGGGGAAAATGGCCAGGTCTTCTGCTGGTTTGTTTATGTGTTACCCTCAGAGAAGCAAATGTAGAGGGTTACAAAGAATTAGTATACCTTGGTTAAAAGAAGATGTACATCTGTGAATGGCTGTTTTAGTTGGACTTAGCAAGAGACACGGTGAAAAGAAACATAGTAGATAATGCAAATGTACTTTAGGAAGGCACTTGATCCACTGCCACTCAGAAAACTTAATGAGACTGGGAAGTACTTAGAAAATATGATGGATAAACACTTAAGTTCACTGATAGGAAATTAATTTATGCATAACATTATATTTCACTGAAGTGGTATGTCTCTTGATTAGAGCTAATGTTATTTCACATACTCACCTGCAATCTTCCCAGGACTGTTAAGGGGACACTGATGAACATGGGTGGTCAAAACAAAATTAAAAAGGGTTGTAAATATGGAAAGCTGTTTATAGCCTCAGTGGGTTCCAGCAATTTTGAATCCACACAGCATGAATGGTCAAAGTTGCCAGCATCATTACTGTCTAATGAAGGCACTGAATCCTAGAGTCCTGCTGAGGTCCCCAGTTGGCATTCGGAAGTAACTGGGGACATCTTTTCCTTTTCTCATCCTTGAAGCAAGTAAAACAAAGATCTCCCTTATTCAAGTCTGTGCCAAGTCATCACAGTCTCTTTGCACCTTCTTTCTCCCCCTTTCTAATTTTTATTATTTTTTAGTGTTTTCTACTAGAAATGCTGGGCATGCCAAAATTATCTATCTAAATCCGTCTTCTCCCAGTCCACTAAGTCATTCATTGCTTTCCACCCTCCCCCATTTTTTCAAGGACTTTTGGCCCTGTGTGTCAGCAAAATCATTGCAGTGATTTTCAGCTTCAATTCCTCTCTGCTCTCACTCACCTGTGTGAACAGACTTTACTCTCACAGATCACAGCCTCTTTTCCAGTATTTTCTTCTAGTGATACAGATATTGGGTCCATGCCTAGATGGGTAGAGAGCAAACAATATTTTTTTTTTTAAAAACATTTATGCAGAAAGATAAGGTTATGAAAAAGGCTCTTATTTTTACACCCATTCACAATCATAGCAGCTTCCCAAATAGCATGTAACAAAAATCCTCTTTTTGCCAGAATTATACTATCTGCCTGCAGGTGGCTCCAAATGATAATGCAAAGAGCAAAGGCTGCAGATGACCTTGGTACCCAAACCACATTAAGGAATATACCATTTCAGCTTTGAGTAACTTCATTCTCTGCGTATCTTGGGCAACCAAACTGGCACAGAACAGTCATGGTTTCTGTTGAAAGGATGAGTTTATCACTGTTGTGCCCCCACTAGCAAATCAGGAGATAAGGTTAATCACTGTTGGGTTGGGGTTGTTTGGAGTGGTGAGACGGAGTGATCAGAAAGTTGAAAGATGGAAGTGGCAGGGGCAAGGGGAGAGAAAAAATAAGCACAGGCTGTTCCAGGAAAGAAATATAATGTGTCATAAAACTACAATAGTTTAAA
Organism: Limnodromus scolopaceus; assembly: GCA_028565335.1. Lineage (NCBI taxonomy): Eukaryota > Metazoa > Chordata > Aves > Charadriiformes > Scolopacidae > Limnodromus > Limnodromus scolopaceus. The sequence continues at coordinate 91,215,561 of JAOXNO010000013.1, forward strand.
GATAAAATGCATGGAGACCACTAATGAGACAAGTATTCCCATTTATCCATCTCTAAGTTTAAACCAGACAAGGAATTCCTGGTAATGATCTATGTTAACAGTTTCTTCCATAGTTTTCTTATCTTGAACAGAATGAGCCACATAGCTGGAAAGGCTGTGGCTTACTAGAACTAAAAGAAAAGTTATACTGTTTTCCTTTCTGTTAATTGAAAGCAATAATCTGAAACGATGAACAAAGGGTTTTACTGCATGGCTGCAGTGAATCCAACTCTTTTCCATTATACTGCAACATAAACCAGTAAAGACTGATCTTCTATAGCCCAGCTTTGTATCAGCATGTTTCAATTTCACTCATTGCTTCCTGTTTATATTATTGTAGTACAAATAAGAATCAAGCTCTACACGCTCTGTGATATGGTGAAATCAAATTGGTTTATTTCCTTCTGAAGAATAACGAAATGTAGTACAGATTCACTGTATCACAACTACCAACTCTGTTCCACGCAAGTTGTCAATACAGAAAGACATCTCCTTTTTTAGCTAATGATGTTAGTATACTTCAGAAGAAAAGACAGAGGAGGAAAAGCTAGGTTCAGTTAGAGGAATACAAAACGTATGTAATAAATGCATTGAAAACCTGCTTGCAACAACCTGAAAAAGAAGCCAATGCTATCATCTTATAAACTGGAACTAATGCTCTTGTACTTTAAAAAAAATATACATTAGCATCATTCCTTCTGGAAGACTTTGAAAGGTTTTGTCCTGTATGCATCCTTAGCTATTATATCTTTAAAAAATACTTTCTAAGCAAGGCATACTCTCAAAATTTCTTAGAAGAGTCTCAGGGCTTTAAAAAGCCCTGCTTTTACACACCAGCAAGTGTATCACATTTTTATTGAACAGTAGACATTTTAGAGTGATGTTTAGGTCAGTTAAACATTGTTAATTACAATTTTATTCTATCTTAAGGCAAAAAAATAAAGCAGAATATTGCCATTTACTAAAATGTAAAAGCTGTCATTCTCCATGGTCATTTGCTTGATAATAAAATTCACAGATGTGCTCACAGTATTAATATAAAAAAATGTTCTTGTCTTTATAGCTCCTATTTTCAGTCAATGAGAAAAATTAGAGGTCTGTTATTTCAATAGACTGAAATATAAACTATTCATGTATATTCTTTCATCAGTGTATGCACTTAATTCCCATTATTTTTACTGGCAGTAACACATGACTATTTGAAGGCACAATAAACTCCATAAAGTGTAATTAGTTGCTCAGTTTTGCTAGCATCTTTCTACTCCAACATTTTAAAGGGCCTTCAAAACACTCAAAATTTCTCCCTCTGTGCAGCGGTAAACTAATGTCCAACTTGCCAGAGTAATGCCGATTGTTAGCTAAAATGGAAAGAGAGAAATTAGTCTTCTACAGAAATGTATCCTCAGCTAAATTCTGTTTGGCTTACTTTTATGTTGTTCAAGAACACGCCCAGGGTAATCTGTGCCTGCATATATTTGATGGAGCAGGACAAGAAGATTTCCCTTGATTCCCAATGGAGTTAATATACCTTCTAGAAATAAACGTACTTGCTCCTGCCCAGTTTTAAGTTGCTGGGAGCCTAACCATTAACTGCTTCAGTTGAGATATAAAAAGCTGTCTTCCTGCACCAGGAGGTTACACCGTTTTTCTCAAAGCGGGTCCTGTGATAGCATGGGTTAGTTATGCTATTTGTGTCAAAAAGAATAGGAAATGCCTGTTAACAACCAGATAGCCTAAGAAAATAATTCTGACAAAATTCAGAAATGCAGTTTCTCAAAATTAAAATCTCTCCCCCTCTACCGAAGCAAAGTACAGCCAGTGAGAGACCAAGCACAGAGGGAGCACTTCCTCTCCCTCTGCTCTTACCCCCTTCCTCAGGGATCAGAGGAATACTTGGAGCTCCCCAGCTGCCATGCAAGCCAACTAATTTTGCAGGCACGCAAGGAAAAGATCCTAAGCCTTCAAGCAGTTTCGGCCTTGTCTAGAGACTCAGTCTGATGTCTCCTTGATACCCACAGCGGCAGCAGGATTGCACAGCTGGGTCAGTCAGACAGCGGATCTGCCCATCCACGGATGATTGCCAGACAGGCTACAGAGACACCCAATGCGCAGGGGTTAAAGAAAGAACATGAAACGGTGTCTCAGCACATGGAGGATTCAGCAAAAGGTATTAAAGTAGTTACTGTCACACTAAATCATGCTGATAATTTTATTTTGTTGGACAGAGAAGACAGAGAATATTAAACCACATTGAAATAAAATAGCCATAAGCAAATTTTCCACTAATGAAAATTTCTAGAGGGAGAGGAAAACAGGTGCCTGGAGGGGGAGAGAGAACAGACTCATTATGTTTTAAAAGTGGCACAGACAAAGTCTTCACCATAATCTAATAGTGTAGCAGCAAAATGTTCTTTAAGAAGGCCACATACTTCAGCTACGTGGGATTCGCCCCACTCGGCTTTAGGCACTTACCAGAGGCACCTAATCCAGCAGCACGGTTGCCTTAGGGTCTCTCTATGGGAGAGAGACACCTCCAGACAGCAAAGGGTGATCTGTATGGAGATGATTGTCACAGCCTGCTCTCACAATGAGGAAAGCGCAGATGATAGCAGAGAAACTGGTAGAGAAAGCAGAGTGGTTACAGTCTCCTTGCAGAGGAGCAGGGGGAAGGCAGCTCACTTGACTGCAACTGGTTGCTGCTGGGTATCACGTTCACTGGGGCAGCAGGATTCAGTAATGTGCAGCTCAAAGGTTTTGTCTCATTTTCCACTGCTGGTGCCTCCCTCAATGACTCCTCACCATCAGGTATGTCCTCATCACACAGAGAAGAACAGAGAAATTCTGCACAGAGACTGTGAGGGTGGGGTGAGGAGAGAGGGGCTTGGAGGAAATAAAACTCATCTTGGAAAGATGCATGTAGCTGAGGAAAGGCAGCTTGTGTGGGGGACATCCAGTGGCAGAGAGAAACCCACAAAGCAACAAAGCTGGAAGAGACTTCGAGGTAGCCATAGTCAGTAGGCTAAGTGCTACACATCTGAAATACCATTAGCCACGACATAAGCCAGTGAAGGCTCTGAGCTGCACAACAGCCATCCTGGCTCATCAGAGGGCTACTGCTCCCCGCTGCACTGATCCCTGCTCCAGCTACACACGTGGCATTCAGCTTCAGGTCCTGTGTTAGCAACAATCTACTGACAGGCTGGAGAGAGTGGTGACAAAAGCAACAGTGATTAACATGGGATTTTCAAGGAAAGAGTCAACAAATTAATTTAAATTTGTCTGCCATGAAATTAATTTAGTGGGATATATAACAATGACCCATGTATGTGAAAGGATAAAAGAAAAAAATTAAAAATTAATGCAAAAAAATCATGCATTTAGACTGCAGGTAAGATGAAAGAAAACAGAATAAATATTGGAACAACTTCCTGCAGATTTATCTGCTCAGTCTTACCCTGCTGGTTCGTATGTGTTCCCATCACTGTGGTGCCTTATGAGCAGTAACCTCTGGAATAGTCTCCCCAAGCAAATGAAAGCCATTATCTCACTGTCAAGCATTAAAAAAAATACCACAGTTTGCAAGTACACTACAAGAGTGAAAAATAGCAGGACTATTACAAAGAGAGGGGCCAATCCACCTTATGGGCAAAGATTATCGGTATCTAGAGTCATTATACAAATAATATAATTATTCAACTGTTACATACTGGCTGTACCAAAGCAGTCTGTAAATAAATGCCAACCATGATTCTGCTAGAGCACACTGGAGATCTGATCAATCACTTTTGGTTGAAAAAATCATCCATAGTCTTGGTCAATCACTTCTGGGTGGAAATGGTTCTCACTGTCATGGGAAGCAAGTTGAATGACAGTGAAAACTCCAAACATGACACAACATAAAACATAGGATTTAAAGGTGAATTTCAGCCTGGCACTAACTCTGGCAAGAGATTCTAAATCTCAGTGAGAAATGGGTGCCTTGACTGTCATTTTTGTCTGAGGAAACTTCTTCCTGACTCTCTGAAGTATGTCAGTGCAGGTATTATTGACAGGCAAACGTACTAATGGATATGCACTTGTCTGAACAATGGGGCACTAGCAAGGAAAAAAAATGAAGAACATACTCAGAAGAGTGAAACGAAGCAATCAAAAGGCCCAACAGGGCTGAACCTCTGGAAATGGACAAATGGAGAAAGTTTGGACAAGACTTTACACTGTATCTGCAAGCAATAGGTAGCCTGCTGTCACACTATATCTTCAAGCAGAAAGGAAGAGAGATGGAAGGGAACTGAATTACTAGAAATAATTAGTTGTGAAGGACTTGGTAATTTAAATATTGTGAGAGAAGGCTGTCTGAGCAACTGTACTACAAAAATGTGAGGTGTAAGGTGCTCCACATGGAACTGAAGTGAGTTAACAACAATTTTTTCAAAGAAAGGTTATAGAGGCAAGAATGCATATTAACAGTGTTTGTGCCAATGAGCCAGTCCGGAATCCCTAAGAAGAGACCAGATTGTGTTAGGAATCTGAAACACACACAAGAAACCACATGAGACTAGTGGAAGTACCCAAGTGTACATTTGACAAACCTGCTCCAGACAAAAGAAATCAACTGGTCAGGTTTAATTTTATGGAGAGTGCTCAGACAGCTGGAAAGGACAACAACTGTAATGTACAAACAGAAAGGAGACTGTAGTTACAGATCCACTCATACAGATTTCTAGTAAAGGGTGAAAAATCTGAATATAGATTCCCTTGTTTTGCTCTAACTGCTGAAAATGTGGGCACATACATTATTAATGTTTAAGGCATACAGGCTGAGTAAATGCTAGACCCCAGGGAAATGAGCAACACCATTCAACTCCATGCAAACTTGGCATTAATAATGACTTTTGTGGAATGCAAACCTGTTCCAGCATTCAGTGCTAATAGCACTGTTAGCAAAATAAATAATTTGCACCCCCAAGTAGCAAAGACCTTTCTGTAATACTTGCCATAAGTTTTTTTTCTTTTTTTCCCCTCAGCAGAGAATAAAAAGGGTTTTGATGAATCCAAAGCAGCACAAACATCACGAAGTACTCGTCTGCGAGTGCAAGTATTTAACTGAGCTAAACAATGTCTGGTCCTAATTTTAATTCCTACTGATTTCCACTGAAGACTCTACCCTTCTAGTCCCACAGCTGGAAGGAGGAGGAGAGCTATAAGATGGGAAGGTCTTTGGCCAGGGTGTTTGATGTTAGATTCCTATTCCTTTACCTTTGCAGCAATAACAGTCCCTAGAGGCTTCATGATGTGGAGAGATGCACTAGTCAGTAAATTTCCACATCTGTCAATTCACTACTCTTTCCTGGAGCATCCACTTTATGATTGCACATAGGGCATCTCTGCCTACTCTTTGCCCATCCCAACAACAAGGTAGGAAACTACCCAGGGCTGTATATCACAGCCGGGGCTTTCTTTGCCCACAGCTGGTAGCAGAATTTGGTCCTGAAGTCAGTAAGCATACACAGCATTCAGTAGTTTGGGGGCTGCATCCCAGTGTTTCTGCCAAGAAGTCTGGTGCCAATAATGAAGGGGAGAAACGGATTACTAACCTTCTGCCTGAATGACCATAATTTTTTTCTCCAGATCAATTGAAGGATTTACAAGACACAACCTTGGCTCCTGCTTCTGAGTCATGCAGACTCCATTCTGGTTCACAACCATCCAGTTGCGGTCATACAGCAAACCCTGGTTTCCTATTGGCCATTCTGTAACCTGGGAAAGTAACAGGAGGGGATACAAAGGTTTAGAGAATGTTAGCTGCATTAATAGATTCATGCTGAAAAGAAAAGAGAGGGACAAGAAACTGTTAATGATTTTTTTTTTAAATCAGGAAAACTTGTGCAAGCCAATGTCAGCCTTTATAAGAGAAACTTTAATTGCAAATCAAAGATAAAGATACCACTGCACAAAGCTGACAAAACAAAATGGAGTTACTGCAATTTGTTACATATTATCATACACTTTGATTTAACAGAGGTATAAGAATAGAGTAAGTGATCTCTGGAACTGAAACACTCTGAAAACTGTTTCCAGCTTTATACTCATCCATTTTTAAGGTACCTTCCCTGAACAATTTTCTTTTAATTTACAAAGCATGGACATCTCATGGAAGTTGTATGAATTAAGGAAAAAAAAAGCCAAACAAATAAAAAGCAAGGAAAATGTGAAATTCAAAAATCTGAAAAAACATATTTTTCATAAAACTGGAATTGCTTTATCAATGAATCCATTTGAGCAAACCTCCACTACTGAGGCTTCTGGTTCAGCTAGGAGCATAATAGTTTCTCCAGATACCATTACAACAAAACACATTGTCTACTTTGCTCTCTATTCTTCCATTACTTCTACAACATTCTTTACATCCAATAGCCTATACAAGCATATTGTCCTTGCTTTCATGTACATTTTTCTGGTGAAAAGAACATCTGTTACTGATGCTACACAGATGGTAAACTTGAAATCCAAAAAGAGAACAATTTTAGTAATGTCTTTGGGTGATATTAATAACTGCTTTCTTCTTCAGAATGTTAAAATATTAATACCATTCTTTTAATATAAATCTGGGCATTTAAACTTACTGCTGCAGCTCATGTATGCTTTCTAGTCACAGTTGAATATGGAGAAAAGTTAACTACAGCTGAATTTTGCTGAATTCTTGTAGAGAAGCTTAGCCCAGCTTACACGAATTAACTGGCAAAAGACTAGCAAAAAGTAGTGAGAAAATGATATGTCAGGCACAGCCTGATGCCCTGAAGAAAAGCATGGCTAGAAGCACTGGTTAGATTAATTAAAAATCACATTTTTGTTTAGCATGTGTTCTATCCAAAACCCCACAGAATCCACAATATCCCATTGTTATAAACCTTTCCAGGTTATACAAGGAGTTTGCAGCAATAGCTTGACACTGATGGCCTGACTAGAGAAAGCTGAGGGCAGGCACTCTGGAACTGAAAATTTAAAGCATTAAAGCTGAACTCTAAGTAATTTGGCCACAGTGCTTTTAACTGTATTGAATACAGAAAATACAAGGAAACATTTTAAAGACAAGCAACATATTTTATCAACCTACTTGACATATAATATCCTTTTGCAGATTTTTAAGTCAGCACAAATGAAAAAATCAGTCAAAAATTGAAACTTTAGGTCTGACAGTGTCATCTGAAACCGTGTTGTCCAAGCACCTGCCAGCACCAAAATGATGTCAACCTTTGCCCTGTCTCTTTAGGAGAGGAATCATAGCTCAAAACCCGCAGTATCAGCTAAGAACAGACTTTTGTCCTTGCTGGAAATTCTTTGGAGAGTCCAGTATTTTTTGGTTATCCTGTATAATTATGTTACAAAATGCATTTGGAACAGCTGGTGATCATCTGAGAACTGCAAGAATTTCCTGCTAACAAATCTCCCCTCCAAAACAGAAGTTCACTAATCAGTAATACATCCTCCCATGGATGCAACGGATCTTTACAGAATTTGCCGTATATAAAGAGCAGAACAAACTAAAAGAGCAGGAGAACAGAAAAAGAGGACAAAGATCCCAATCATAACATTCAGTTGTTTTGGTTCCACTTCAGGACAGCAATCTTATTCAGGAAATAGCTTAAGCGTTTGCTTACCCTTCGCTGAAGGCAAGAGGTTTTATGAGCAAAATAAAACATTCTTTCTTTGGTCAGTGCTTCAGCTAATTCTTACATGATGACAGGCATTATGTAGAAAGCCCAGCTAAGTATGTAGTAGATATTTGGAAATGATCAACACCTTCCATTCAAAATACCCCTGGTCCAAAATAATGGCATGTAATAAAGCAGCACACAACTACACATCCTCAGCCCATTTTCCCCCATCCTCGGGGTATCTGCCTTTGTAACAAGAATCATACATACATGTGCCCAGCAGTGAGTCCCTGACCTCTCATGGGTGTCCACCGTACACTGTGAAGTGTCCTACTTCCCCTCCACTTTGCAACTTACTGCATTTCATATGTTGCTAGGACCCCAATAAATAAAGTTGCAACAACAAAATAACTGTGTACCCTGCCTTAGATAGAGAATCAGAGACAATCGTGAAACAGTCAAAGCTGGTTTGTTGCTAATACTGACACTGCAGACGAGCATGGAAGAACATATACATTTCTGTTCTCAGTACTTAGGCTTGCAACCTGTGCAGACTGTCTCCTGTCATTATTTCAAAGAGGCTGAATGGATTTTTAAATGATTACAAGCAACTGAATTAGAGAGTTCAAGCCTGCTCTGCTTTCATTTGAAGATGAAGAAAAGCGGTTCAAATCAGCTCTCTCAGATTATGTCTGAGATATCTGCCCAAGGCCAGCAGATATGACACAGGCTGCAAAGATGATCCACATCCTGGTAGACCAGGAGCAGGAGGTCAGGCAGGGCACTCAAATGTCACTAAATACATATATTCAGGCAAAAGTGAAGTAAAGCAGCCAATGAAGCTTACTGTGAAGTAAAATAACACAGGTTAGCATACATCGCAGTAAGCAATGATGTATTGCATAGCTTCTAACTTGATTCCCTGAAGTTGTGTGACCATCTCTGACTACAAACTAGAAGTGGGAGGACAGAAAGAAAGCAGGGACACCCTGATTTTACTGATAGATGCTAGCATACACCTTCAGTCCCAGCATGGCAGGTGAGCTGATCATCCAACACGAGGTCTTCTCTACCTGTTCTGAGCAAGGATCATTGCAGAGTACAGCCAGCACATGGTATTGTCCTATCTGCTTTAGCACATTTTTCTTCTTGTAATGTAAAAATATCCACTGCAAAAACGTTTTTTGGGTTTTTTTCAGAATTTTCTTTGAAACGTTTTGGGCTGCATTTCTCCATAGTTCACAGTAATGTCATCATAAAGGCTAACACAATTTTTGAACACATTAAAGGACTCACTGAATAGTTTTTACATTATGTAAGTTTAAAAATGTTACTGGTATACGTATAATTTATCCACTGATCGCTAGGAATTTGCATTGTATTTTAAATTAAAAGCTAATTTGTCTTCTATGTTGAGATGCAATTTTTATACTCTGAAATCTACTGAAAGAATAATAAAGTTATTAATGTTTAAATTTTGCCCTTTTTCACTGGGCACATTGCATCATGTAATTATGGAAAATTCATTGACATGAGAGATGTTCATATTTAAAAATGCATGTTTAAAGCACATTTTACGCTGGAAAAGAAGAAAAAAGTGGTCTGGAATAGAGGTTACTCCTCTTTTTTGCTTCTCCCCATTTAATAAAATAATTGCAGGGAAAAGAAAGCACATTTAAGAAACTGAGTTAGAATATTCTGCCCTCTGCTTTCTGTGCCATGTGTACTAAACCCATGGTATGACACTGAACAGAGACCTTCCCATGGCCGGGAACACTTTCTGAAATGCTGTAGGAACTAACTGACCTGCAATGAGCTGATGATCTTCATGCCAAGCTTCGTCCTCCCAGCTGCCAAAGCACTCTGCACTCTGGAGGTCAAGCACCTCCCATACTAAAGCACTTAGAATAGAACAGAGAAATCAGAGTTTAGGAGAGGAGGAGATTATGTGACTCTAAAGAGGAGATGAAACAGCTGTGAGTTAGTACTCACATCCTCATTGAATTTGTCCTCCTGACACTAATCAAGTCATCTATCCTGCAACCAATAGGTCGGTGGGCAGATTTCACTGGCAAATGGGGTGCGTCCTGCACACACAGTCATTTGGAATTTTCCACTGCACATATTATTTTAGGCAAACACAAGTGATCATGTACTTACAATAAAGCCTATTTACTACACATGCTAAAGGTCTGACCTCCCATACCAGCTGGAGGCCTGCACTTGAACTTAGAAATCTATGAGATTCTGATCTCAAGTATCCAAGTATCACAAGTTGAGTGAATTTACTGCTGCCCGATATCTGAGCCACTTTCACACTTTCACATCAGACAGCTTAGAGCTACTCTATAGCTGACAAAAATGGCGATAAAGATTTTCACTGGGAAAATACTTTTCTAAATTTCCAAAAACTACAAGGCACCTAAACGTATTTTAGATTTAAAACAAGAAACTGAATTTCACGTCTTGTATTCTAACTGAAGACCAAGGGAACTACAAGCTACATGATTATTACTTCAGAAGTCTAGGAGTTTAATAAAGTAAGGAGATAATATAATTTTAAGTGTGAAGTCTGTATTACAAAGACCAATAAGAGAATGGCAACGGAATAATTTTCTATAGGATTCAGTCTTTTCATGATAAAGACTGGTATAATCAATATTTCAGAAGGCAAAATGATTTTCAGGATTTCATTCCATTTAATTGTGGTAACATTTGTCTAGCATGTCTTGCTTCAAACTCCAGTGCATGTGGCATGGGTTATTTTCCCCTTTCAAGGTGATAAAGGCTGAAGTTGCAGTAATGACATACACAGATTTGGGGGGGAGGTGCACTCTGCAGTTAGTGATGGTGTGGGTTCTGGCAGAGATGGCTTCTTCCTGAACTCCTACCCATTGGGAAGAGACCAAGCCACTGCTTGATTTAGGACAGGATTAAATGAGTTTTAAAGCTTATTACAAATGGTGGGCTGTAAGTTGCCATTTTTACCTCTTCTATAGGCAGACAATGAGACTGACAGATCTTTCAGAAGCTGGTTATAAATGTATGACAGGTCTAGAAGTGCCACTTGGACTTTTGGGAAGAAATAAAATGAAGAATGCCTGGTGGACAAGAAGAAGATCACAAAAGCAAACATGTTTTCTTTGGGGAAATACTTAAACATAGAAAATCCTACTCATGTATCTTCTATGAACTAAGTGGAAATGCACAAAAACTGCTCTTTGGGAAGTGGAGGAGAAGAACTAAATGCTATTTATAGTGAACTTCCAGTCCCTTCCAATGCTATGTACTAAATCCAGAATATATTTAATTGTATATTACTCTTCGGCAATACAGGCTCTGGCTGACTGTGTTTTAATGTGGCTGATGCTCTGCTATCCAAAAATACCAAAACACATTTTGAAAATGACTCTAGACATGCAGAACTAAAACTCATAATGTAGTTGCAATACTAATATCTATTTTTAAACTATTCAAATCAGCTACTGTTAGGTGTATAATCCAAGTTGCCTTGGATTCCTCTTGTAGTCAATGGAAAGAGACAGAAATATCCAGGAACAATTCATTTTTCCTACTGCAGATGCCTATTTTATGATAAAAGGAATTAGCAGGCATCCATCTCTCACTGCTTACCGAATAATATCTGACTTCAGAGGGGTCAGTTGAGGTAAGATGAACCCTGCTTTTACACTGGGCCTATTAACATACACCTGGCACAAGAAGTATGCATGAGGCATGGGAATTTCCCTCTCCATATAAAACTGCAGCTCTGTCTGCCATGGAGTACCGGTTTTGTATGTTTATCACCTACAGTCATTTACCCTCAGAGAGCTTGAAGAGAAGAAACCTGGCTCACATTGTGAGGAAGCATAAGCTTTTTTTCATGCTTACGTACATCTTACCTGCTCCTGGCCACAATCACTTCAAAGCACTTTCCTAGCACTGAATGTTGTGGTATGTATCTCACAACAGCACCCTGCACATTAAAAGTAGAATTTAACCCCAAAGGGGCCTGAATGCTGCTACAACATATTTCAGCAGCTTCTGTAGAGGGTTTCTTCAATACAGCTATAATAACTCAACACCTAAACAAAGGTTAAAATATTTTCACATGAAATGTGGGATTACTTTGATTTTCTAAGCAGTTTGATTTAGTGGGAGGTTAAAAAGGGGTGGAAATTGTTTGTTCAGGTCTCATTTAATGCTCAAGATGGTGCCTTTGAATTAAAGACATCACAAGCTAGACCAAATTTAAAAATACAGATGTTTTGTTGATCATTTAAGTGTTTGCTTTAATTCCCCAGCCTCTTTTTGCATTAAGGAAAAAAAGAATAAATCATGATCAAATCAGCCGAGAAGACATATTTTAAATGCAGGTGACTTGTCACTGGGTTTGACCCCAATTTTCACTCAGATGTGAGACAATGACATACGCCAACAAATTTTCATAGGGAAAGTTATACTGTTATTGACATTCATTAAATCACTTCCCAGTATGGTACTAAGCGGAGTCACATTCTAGGTCATGTGTGAGCCACACACCTATTTCATCATGCATTATTAAAAAAAAAAGTCACAGCTAAGGTGATGATATTATTAACTTGGTAAAAAAGCAATTAAAATCTTCAAAGAGTGAACTTTCAAATAGCGCAGCTACACTTAAATGTCATATTTCTGTTGCAAATGTATTTTTAATGATAACATTTCTTTGTAATGTAAATCAGTCTCCTCTCAATTATAACATGTTAATCAAGTTATTTCTCAATTGCTGCCTACCCATCAATGCCTACAAGTCCATCATATGTCATTCTGTAAAAGCATACTAATTACTTGATTATATTTTAGTCAAGTTTTGCAAATCCAACTATTTTCTTCAAGATTGCATATTATGTGCAGATTTGTCTGTTGGGGGACGGGGGGGAGAGGAGAGCAGAAGACACATTTGTATCCTGTAACTTCAGCCTAATTGAAAATCCTTCAAAGTACTTTAGCATGCAGGACTTGATCCTAGAAATTGGAGATAAGGAAAAATGGGTACCCACATAGTGCTTCCTAATATCTCATCCCTAATATTTCAATATCTCATATTCTATTCCTGGTTGACATGTCTGACAGGGGTAAGGAAAAACACAAGGTTGAAAAGAACACCTAAGAATGATTCAAAGCATATACCTCAAATGCAGAGCAGGATTTGATTGGGTAGAGGTAAATGTTGGCGACAGTGATGGGCTTGCCACCTCTTCTACATGTTGGTACTGCGGTCTCAGAAAGAGATGCCCTTATGCTTTCCTCCTCAGCCTCCAGTGGCTGCCAGTTGACAGTCATCATTGTTGCAGATGAATTTTTCCCGAGTTGTCTGTCCGAGATGTGCAGTATTGGAGACAATTTATCTGCACTGTTAAAGGAAGGGTGGTCATCTGGGACAGACTCTCTCGCCAGCTTTGTAACAGAGGACTGGAAGGCATTCTCAGTGTCTGACTTGGAGAGTCTGGTGGCTATGATGAATTTCAAAAAAGTTTGTGCATCTTCAAAAGAAGACATGTAGCCAAAGGATATTCTCACAGAACCAGTGGGACGTCCATCAACTAGGTCTATATCATCTCCACAGACATGGCCAGCCTAGTGTGAAACAGGAAGAAAACCAGAGAGCTATTATGACAGACCTTGTTTTATTTCCCTCCAGTTTTACATAGTTATTCACAAGTCTCTTAAACCCAACCTGAAAAACTATTTTCCAAAATACAAAGTTAACTCATGAATACAAAGAGAAAATGGAGAAAAAAATCCCAACTATCTTATTACTTACTCAAGCTGGAAAGAAGATAATTTTGAGATACTTGTCCTATTCTACTCTAAGGCAAGAGAGACTTCTCAAAAACATGTCAAGAATCAGAAGAAGTTTGTATGTCCCAAATGGCCTATTAGCTAGGGCAGTCTCCAGGTATATTCCAATCTCATCTGCCTAGTTTACTGGGATTTAAATTGGGATATTACATTCAGATAAGTGAACAAACCACAAGACCGCTGATTTTTTCTGGGGGAGTTTTCTTGATATTTGCTGTCAGAACAGTTTCAATTTATATTATCAGTGGCTTATTCATGGCTTGTGTTAAATAGTCCAATGGATAGCTATACTGGGATATTAGCAAAACAGAGGCTTGAATCTAGACCTCCAACATCCAAAGTGACTTCCCTTGTCATTGGTTATGCAGTAAATCTGTCTTGCTGATCCGGTCAATACACTGCTTTCAGGATGGAGGGAACTAGCCTTCCTTCCCCCTAGCGCTTCCTCCTTTGAAGACCACAGGTTGTCACTCATGAAAAATCTTTGTTGAAAAAGGCTTCAAATAACAACCTCCACATAGATACCTCTCCATCTGATATGTCTTTCATACATCATTCTCTGGAAAACTCTCCTTTAGTGTAGAAGCACTTCCTTCAGTAAGTGGGTCTGGGAATGCTGCCACTTACCCCTAGTGAGATAAGCTAGAGACCCTCTTTGCTCACCCATCTAACTGCTAACAAGCAGTGGCTTGTATTTTTTTTTCCTCAGAATTTCATTTATTTACACATTTCTGCTACATAAAAATGGAAGTGTGAATAGATTATTTACATGAGGGCTTTTTAAAGTAAGAAATGTCACAGTTCAATGAATTTATGCAGGAAGAAAGTGAAAAAAACCCCCTCTATGTCAAAGCATGCAATACAGTAGTAGTAAATATTTTAATGCAGTTTCACGTAGTTTTTATCTTTCACAATAGAGCAGAAGAAACATTTGCAAAATTAGGTTGCATCTGTTAATATACACGTAACTCTTCTGCCAAGTATTGATTGATTGACTGAGGAGAGGGGTTCCTGCTGTGCAAACAAGTAAATGAATGCCTACCTAACATCCTAAGAAAACTAACCACATTTCTCCAGGGACCTTTGAAAACAAGAAGTCTTCTCCCATAAGCAGTTTGAACATGGAAATCTTCATCAGGGAAGGAAGAATACAGTCAGTAACCTGGGAAAAACTCAAAGTATACGTGCAAGTAACGTGATAAACGATGCCTTCCCCTACACAGTAATGTTGTCAGTAACTCAACTAGATCCTTCTCAAAGGATTGATGAGAATGTCCCAAAGTAACAACTGCTTGACTCCATCACCTCATCATGTCACTTTTGGCAGATGAAGTGTATCTTTATAACTTTAGGTTTTGCCTATCCCTGTTTAATTCTTCAGCTTTATTAACATCATACAGACCTATAAAAGGCCACCCACTCCTTAGCAAAGTCCTCCTTGTATAAGGAGATCCAAGAGTGTTGCAGCTGGTCATTTGGCATTTTGCATTTCAGAAGAAAGGTGGACCTTTTTTTCCCTTTCTTATGAGTATCCTGGAGAACCTGCTTCCCCTCAAAAATTCAAGCATTATTCACCCGCTCGTAGGCAGATTATGCATGAGAAGACTATGGACATGGAGCTTTCCATGGTAAACCAAAGCATCATTTTGCTAAGGAAGGTATTTAAGAGCTCTTCCCCTTTAAGAATTTGTGCTATTGGTCTTGCACATAAATGTGTTTGCAAAAGTTATCTAAATGTCTCTGTGAAATTATAAGGGAGTTATAATATCAATAGAGCCCTTATAATTTTTTATCTTTTGAAGAATACCATTAATAAAATCTTGGATTGTTCTGTATTAATTTACTGTAATTTCAAACTCTAACAAATATGCAGACATGAAGCTTCCCCCACTTCATTGTAATACATCCTGTTACACATCTTTCAATGACAATTTATGGAAAATATTAGTAAGCTAGGAAACAGTCTTTACATTCATGTTCTAACAATCTAACACACCAGTAATCTAGGTAGATGTCATCTAATTTACTTCACTCTCTGAGATTTGCTGGGTATTCTCATTTATTATTTCTTGTCCAATTTTTGTATGCTTTTTAAATTGTAACATCCAACAGCATAGGACTATAATACTTGAACATTACTAAGTACAACTAAGAATACTTAAGGAACAACAGGAAATTAATTGTCCAGAACTTCTATTCTGCAGGAAGTCTGGATTTCATGTAATTCCAAACCAGAACAAGAAGCCACGAATTCATATTTTCCAATGAAATAAAAGCAAGCACCACATACTGCTTTGGGTCCATGAAATTATTTTGTTTCAACACCTCATTTCAATGGATTGAATTTCAATTCATTTATTTCTTTAACTTGGCAATTGAGTTGAAAGGTCAGAGAAAGCAAATCAAATTTACTTGCATTCTTAAAGTTGCAGAGACTCAAAACCACAGGACATGATGCACCTACCTTATCCCTTAACTACTTAGGGGTTGAGGTTTTTTTGATGCAGAGACAGATTTTCTTCTGCCTTTTAAACCTCCCATCCTTCAGGAAATTCAGAACTGATAACCAGGAGATGTCTCCTGGGTCATGGAACCCAGGTATTTTCCATGGGCAATATATCACGTAATCTCATTAAGAAACTAACCTGCAGGTTCCTTTGGATGTCCTCATTGCTTATACCCAAATGTATCTGGCAGGCTCCTGTGTTGCAGAAGCAACCTGTGCGGACATGTATGTTGTAGAGACTGGCCATCTTGTCCACCTTCCCGATTCAGCAGGAGATAAGACATAGCAGAACACAAAATAGACATTTTACAGTTGTGGTAAACAAGACACAATTTTTAAAGGTACAATTTAATTGGAGGTAAATTACTCCTCTAAATTATTAAAAATTTGCTGGAGCTTTTAACATTCCCATACATATTTCGGATTTCTCTTCCTTGTCATTTAAGCTGAAAGAAAACAGTGGTGGAAGCAGACATAGCTTGACATAGAGAGTGCACTCAACACACACCCACAACATACATAGAGCGTATCAGTTCAGGTCCTGATCCTGTTAATGACAGTATATATGCTTCATTTTAAACCTGTGAACAGCTTCATTTCCTTCAGTAGTGCTCGTTATAGGCCTCCAGTCAAGTGTCATTCAATGTGTCGACAAACTGGTCACCTACAACTGCATATGCAGAGATTGAAAAGGGGCCCGGGGCACCCCTTCATTTAGCTGAAGGAAACCTTGTTCTCCAAGAATCTGAAGCTGCCAGTCCTCATTACAGAAACTGACTGTATCTGTTGAATTTTGGCACACACACGCTTATAGAATCAGCCCCATAGTAAGCAATAACATCTGACAGGGCAGAGACTAATCTGAAATACCTCCTTGAGTCTACCAGATACGACCACCCAGTCCACCAACTCCCTGATGTACTTCTTCCTCATGCTGTGCTGTTTTGTGTTACACCATTTCCTTATTGTCCACTAAATTATAAATGGGCAGAAATACAATATTTGATAACAAACTGGCATGAATAAATTATGCGAAGGAATGGAAAAGATGTGCAAAGAGAACATAAGCACATGTACATACATGCCTTGGAAGGAGACGCATATATGCATGCGCTGGCAGGATGGCACTGCAGAGAAGAGATATGGATTGTCAGGGTTTCACAGCACAGCTAAGAAACAACGGAAGCACACCATAGGGATCCTCTTAGCACAGCTAAGAAACCATGGAAGCACACTGTAGGGATCTGAAAATGCTTTATGTGGATTTCAAAAAGCAACAACAGCAGCTGGTAAGGTTAGCTGAGCTACCACCAGTTATTTCTTTGACAATAAATGATGAGCACTTGTTCCCAGTCAGATGGTCATAAAGGTAGCATGAAACCTAGCATATCCTATCTCTACCTCAGACTTCCAGAACAACCTCACAGAAGCTGCATTAATCTCTCTGTGGTTTTGCTCCTTTTCTGCAAAATGGAGAGCTGAGAGCTGAGAAGGACCCTACCATGCTGGTGACACAATCCTCCTCGCAGGGAGCTCAGGCTCAGCCACACACAGAGCGACAGCTCAGCCTAAAGGTGCAGGAATGGAAGTGTCAACTATTTCAAACTAACCATTTTCCTAACTGTGAGGTCATGTTTTATCTGACTGAGCTGACATTCACCCTAGCTTTTCTAGCTGCCTTAATCTCTATTGGCTTTTATTTTTTTCAACATAAATTCACTTTGTATAGGATAATAGCCCAATATACATAGCAAGTAATGTCTGGTATAATTCAGCTTATCTTCTGTCTCCTGTCTTTTGACATCATCAGTCATCTGATGTCAGCCTATTTTCTGACATTTCTGAGTTTAACTGTGTGAGATACCAAGCACCTTTAACTTTACTATCTCAACAGCTTGAAAAACCAAACCCTCTGTTAGAACTTAGTTCAGGTTGAAATAATTCAACCGAAGTAGTGTTTAGCTCTCCTAGAAGCAGTTCAAATGGGATTATTACTTTTTTTCATGTGTGGGGTACAAGATACTCTGCACAAAAATGTGCTGTATAGACAGAAGAAATCCTACATCGATCTAGTGTACAAGTTCTTAAGTTCACACTTAAATATATTCTGCCCAACCAAAATGGTTCAGTTCTCAAATGGAGAGACAATCAAAACAATTTCATATATCCAGACTTGGAAAGCAGAGATCAGAATCAGTCCCGATATCCCTATTAATGCCTTCCTGAATATCCTGTGTTCAAAGCATGTTTCTCAAATCAAAGCTATAGTAAAAGGCATCTGTTGAGAAAGACTGTCATGGTGTCATTAGCTTTGTTTTGTCAGAAGACTTCAATCTGAGAACAGTGACATTTTCTTGACTTCTTTTTTCATTTAGATGAGAAAAGTTCTCATCGTAGCATAACACAGTTTGTCATGGTGCTAGTGACTCGTAGGTGGATCTATTCTGTTAATGATGACAAGCAAGGCAAAAATCATGACAGATGCTTCACTACTGAATTCATACAGTGTTTGGGCTTATTTCCTCAGTATACAAAAAGCTTTAAAATAGATAATATTTTTATTATTATTATTTTTTGAAGAAACATTCCTAGCCAGCCTTGCTTATCAAATATACGCAGTGTAATGAAGTTTCCATGACCCAACTTCAAGAAATTGCTAATAAGATTTTTTTTCTACATCTGTTTCATTTTGTCAAATAAATTACTACTGTTCTTTAACGAACAGTAATTTCACTCTAGCCTTGTGACCCAATACCCTTCTCCAATACCACTTTTAATTGTGATATATATTAATCTGTATAGTAGAGAAATATTATTGATATTAAAAATTGTACAAAAAGTAGAGGAATATAGGGAATTGTGGTTCAGGAAAATAAAGATAAGTTAGCTATAGCTTTAGTATTAATTGAACTCCATTATCACCAGTGTGATAACACACACAGATGCCCCATAGATCTCGGGAATGTGATGCACACTTTTCACTGCAAACAATGACACCATCTAAAGAATCAGTAAAAGTAGCACTGCCAATATATCTGTCCCTGGAATGCATTCTTGACTTTCCCTTGGACATATGCTTTGATTTCTTCGTCTTTAGTTTCACCCTAGAAATATACTACTTGGGGAGCTATTTTAATCACTCTCTGCAGTGTTACCACATAGCAAAATAAACAGAATATAAAACATCTGTTACAGTTATTGCGATGAAGAAAAGCTTATTTAAATAAAGCACATCTTTAAAATTGCCATAAGGAGCAATAACGGGTATTGAGCTCAGGGTTATGAAATACAAAACTCTGCTTGCAATTCTGTCTGTAACAGCGGCAGCTGACTTTTGGGAGCCAGGAATATGTTCATCAATGAAGGCACAGAAGCATGAATGGTACTAATGGTAAGTACACAGCTTAATGTACTCAGATTGTCAGTTTTGGTGACTCCCTGGATGTGATATTTGGAACTATTGTGCCTTGGTCTTTCAGAGCTTAAAGACTACAATTAAACAGCAATACACGTGCAGAAATCTTGCAGTAATTTTACACAGTCAGTGAGGATATGGTAATTAAGCCATCACAACATCTTGGAGTCCTTTCTTTCCCTCAGCGGCCCTTGGCATTCATTGCCTTTTCTGAAGCTCTTTACTGTGGGTCAAGCCCTGTAGGTTGCTTCACACCCCAAAACTTCTGATGTCAGGTTGTCTTGATTTTTGAGAAGCAAAAGGTGCTTTTCACACTTCCAGACTGTGGTCTTCAAGTTTAATAAACACACATGAATGAAGTTCATCTAAATCAATTTTTTAAATAGTTGGGGTTTTTTTCAGAGATAATTTCTATTTTAAACAAAGCTGCCTTCCTTAGTGAGCTTTCCTTTAGTGTTAACAGACCGACCAAGTGCTCACATCTAGGGTTTTTTTCATAGTGCTCTATCTGATAAATACTATACATATATATAAAATATTGAGTTGGAGAGGGGGTTTTTCCTACAATAGTCCCCTCCTGGATACCTGGTATTTGAGTTCACACTTGGGAGCTGGACAGCTCCAAAAAGAAGGGAGATTTTGGCGCGTTCTGATTTCCTGTCCCCTGTGACATGGCTGCAATGGTGACTTCTCTGCCTGTGCTAAATGACTGACCTCTGCTATCCACCCACTTCAGGGCCTCTGTGGCGGTCAGCTGAAAGGTGTAAGCGTTTCTCTGGCTTCAGGCTCCACTGAAATAAGTGTGAGAATGATGCTTACTGTAGGTAGACACATACTAAGCGATAGTAAAGATTTACAAACAGTGTATAATTTTGTGTTATTTCTAATCAACTAAGTCTATGATTTTCACTGAGAATGATGGATTCTTTAGGAACCCCTGCTGAAGTCATTCCCAGAGGATCCAATTCTGTAGCTCTTATTCAAGCAAGTACTTCTTATTTGTGCGAGTTATTTTACTGAGTACCACACGAACTATTCACATGAATAAAGGAAAATTTTATAATAGATCATGAAGTGTCCCGGAAAAACCAAAATCATATGAGTCAATACTGGCAGGTACTGTCCTTCGGGAATTGGGATTGCGACTTCTCATTCCACTTTCTGCAATGCCCAAATTTCAGAGCAGTTTGTCTGTCTGATGGATTTGCTCATTACAGAAATTTCAATGCACACCACTGATGGCTGGTTATAAAACCGGCTTCATGACGCCATTCTCCACATCCACTTGTAAATTAATTCACTGATTCACGGCATGGAATTGGAGAGAAAGTAAGCTAGCTCTTTCTGTCATCCAGCATTTGACTGTGAAATGTTGTTGCTGATGCAAACGCAGACTTAATCTTGTTTAATACAATTTAATAAGAAGTAGGTCAGAAGAAAAAAAACCAAAAACATTAGCACTTGTTTCCAAATCATTTAGTAGGGAGAAAAAAGCATTTTAGCTGAGTTACAGTATACTTAAACTGTTTTAACTGCATGGTTTCCTGCAAATGAGGCATTTCTTTCCATCCCAGGGAAAGAAGTTCTATGTGGGCAGGTTCCCACAGTATTGATGAATCAGATCCTTTCCTCCTTATTGCATCTCTAGTTGTTGACAATGGTTTAAACTAATTGAAGAGTGGAGGTAAATCTCTCTTCATTCCACATCCATTCATCACTCACTCTGACCCAAAGCCCTTTGGTAGAAGGCAGTGAGGTATTAGACAGAGATACTGAAATTTACTGAAATGGCCAAACTCAGTGTCATGATAGTGGACATGTTAGCTTATCAGGATCTTTGCACTCAATGTGATAATTTTCTCTGCTGGTTTCAAAGACAGCCGAATATCAGGTAAGACTGGATGGGAGAGAAGCATGCTGGAAACATCAGCGTAATTCAGAACCTGTGGGTTGCCTTTCTCCCAGAATTCTCACTTAGAAGATGTCATAGACATAACAAACTGCAGGTTCTCTATGCTTAAAGGAGTAACAATAATTTTACATTTTTGCAATCCAGAAGCTAGAAGAAACTTTGGGGATGGGGTAGCTATAAGGAAGAAATGAACCACAGTCTTGATTGTTAATGGATGACCTCACATTTTTTCAACTGCTTTTTTCTTCTCTGTAGTACATGTGGTGAGTTAGGGCATAGACTTATTCATATCATATATAAACTTCCTGACTCCAAGATTCAGTTACTTGAAACTGAACAGGTGGATGAGTAGGCTAAATACCTTGCTGTTCTTTGATTTGGCATCTCAATGGCCATAGGTCTCTCCAACCAATGGCATTTTCTCTTGGCTTTTTCTTATTTATTTTTTTAAATGCATTTAGTTACAATGAAAATATGGTCTAATAAAATTACATCAGGGAAAGGATGGATTGCCGGAAGAAAAGCAAAGCAAAGGAACCCAAGACCTCTGTAGCTTCCTACCTCTGATTTCAACAGAGCATTCCCTTGTGAGTCATAGGAAAAGGTCGGTATCTCTACATCCTGTTGTGCATCCCTAGCTATTTTGTAGGCTAAGGGCTTTGGGCCAGACTACTACTAGTCAGAGAAGTGGAAGCCAGAGGCAAACAACGCAGAAGACTAAGCCATAACTCATACCAAGAAGGGATAAAGGAGAACGTGGCAGACTGATACAAGCGGAAACAATGCTTAGGAATAAAAAGGTGCAGTGCATGATACTGAAAGTCTAGTGATGTAGATTTAGTTCATGTGCCAGTCAAAATCCTCTCCACCTTTTCGTCTTTCTTTTAAATCACTTAAATCCTCCTTGTCTGCATTTATCCCCTGAAAATGGGGATAATAGATCACAGGGAGGTTGTACAGTAAAAATCCCATGATGGACTCTGTTGAAATATTACTTTAATTATGGCCATACAGAGTCCTACACAGGATTTGTGTACGGGGCAGGAAGATGCAAGGAAGGTAACAGTGATGGTGGAGCCAGGCTCTCTCTGTCTTTGCAGGATTCAGATGGTGGACTTAAACCGGACACTGCATGCATTCAAAGGCAGCTGATCTGCTTTCACCAAGATTAAGAAAAAAAGAATCCAGCAGAGGCTGTCAAAAGTGCTGCTGTCACGTGTTTTCACATTTCTCCCCTGTGTAATGAGGTCTGTAGTTTAGAGCAACAGTTTGGTCCTGTTACTAAACAGAAAATATTTAGCCTCCCTCATTCATCTGAGATTCTTTTATCTGAACAACTATGAGCATCTTTCTTTTATCTCCTTTTCTGTTTCCTTAGCAACATGCAAGGACACTCCAGAGAAGCAGTGTCAGGCAACACCTTCAGTCTAGGCTTTCATGAAGCTTTCCAGCCTTGACCAGCTCTGAAGAGCAGTTTAATAGTAGGCAATTTCAAGCATAGTATCTCACATGCCTCTTTGTCCCCCGACAATGAGATACTACAGAAAGCAACTCAGCCTGTACTCTGCCACTAACTCCTCAGCAAGAAGAGAGCTTCATTACCTACTAACTAGGTTTACAGTTATCACACTAAGTCTCTCACGTACAGCATCTCCTTATGCTTAGTCAGTAAACTCCTACCTAGAAAGCTCTTTGTAAAGGCTGTCTTTGAGTGCCCGGTGCCATATAACCAAATGTGAGCAAAGATCCAGATTGCAATGTCATTTCTTGACAGTTTGAAGCAACAAGGTGCAATTTATTGGCAAGCCAGTGTGGTTAGCTGCATTGCTGCTCTCTCCCTGCTTATCTGACATCCCCAGTGCAACTGGAAACTAATTGGAACCAAGGAAATTAGTGGATGTTCAACAGTAATCTTCACAACAATCTTTTTCTCCTTGTAATCCTGTTTGCATTCTATTGTCCTGGTCCATCTGCCATCTCTGGCTTCCTGAAATCAATGGCTAAATCTATAGCTAAAATCAATACTGAGCAATAACCCCAGCAATTTTTAGGTAGCTATTGGGAAGATGGCCAAAAATCCCATTAGGCATGTTAAGAACACTTTTCTTTTCCTGAGTCATCAAAATTAATATAATGAGTGGATATACTTCTAAAAGCATTAGTGTAACTAACTCGAAGCTGTTTGGCCATCTCTGCACAGACATTCTTAGCTGGAATTAAGAAATGCTGGATTTCCATTTTCTCTGGCCCAGATGACAAAATGCTGCATTTCTCCACCTGCAAATCTGAATGATTGCTTTACACAAAAATAAAAAGTACCAGATGGAAAGAACATAAAAGGATTATGGTTTGAAGAGAAAAGATCTCCTGCTTAATAATTTTCTATGAAGATTTATTTCACATGGATTAAATAAAGTACAAATTATCCCTCACTGTTGCGTAACAGCAACCTGCTTTCTCCTGTAGGCACTATAAATTTCCAGACAACTACTGATAGCTACTACTAGGCTCCGGTCAGTAGTCTGATCAAATTGACCTGGTAACAGTTTCCTGTGCATGTGAAATGCTGTAGCTCCGTTTTTCCCCACTCTTCTACTTCACATGTTGTCATTGTTCTAATTCTGTACCAGTGCAGTGGTGCTAATCTACCAGTACCAAGGGTACTGTATAAAACACAAACAGCAATTACTTCAAGAAATCTACCTACTACAGGTATTGTATAGTCTCTTTTATCATGTAATGATAAATAGTGATATGAATATGTATTCAATCAGTTGTATGTATATACAAATGTATCCGCCACTTGATATCTGAAGATTTGCCAGTATTTAACATATTTCCTCTCTGCTCTGTGAGATTAGAGTAAGTGGGAAAAAGACATTGAATCCTTCAAGGTGACACTGAAAGACTACAGCAGAAGCAGAACATTTCACCTGGCCATTGCCAGGTCCTATCCACTGATCTAGGTCCACCTAAGCAATTTATTAAAACATTACTGATGGAAAAGGAAGCTCTTAAAAAAAGAATACTGTGAAACTAAAGCAAAGGAAGTGTACTTAGAATACGAAGGTGCTTCCAGATCTGGCCATTACCATTTTCTTTAGCTTGAGCAACTACCTTTATATGCATTTCCCACCCTGCCTCACACCACTTTGTCCTGTGTTACTTCCGTTGGAAGAGTTGTCCAAATGCAAACAGACAGAATAACTTCTACCTGCTTATATTGCTCTGTCTCTTCCCTGGTCACACCTCTCCCATACAACACCATTTCAGACTGCTTGTCCAACTCTTCTCTGCCTCTCATGGCTGGAATCTCCTTTTTCTCTGCTTTCCTACCCAAACTGGTGTCTCTTTCTTTGCCTAATTCACATAATAATGGACTTAGGCTACATTGTGGAAAACTTAGCTTAATCATTAGGAAATATTTTGCAATAGTGAATAAAGCTAAGGGCCAGAATCAACTGCCTCCAGAGGCTGCCAAAAGGTTCAGGTAAAGACGAACCTATCTTGGCACACTATGACGATGGGTAATCTCTCATAGTCCCTGCACTCCTAAGATATATTTTCCACCCTCCACATCTTATCAAACCACAGGGATGAATTTGGCTTGGCTTCTAGGTTGGTTATAAGACAATTCACTGCCATAGGATGCTTTGGATGCAAAAGGACAAATGGGGTCAAAAAGAAAACAAAATTTATTTTGTTTTTTGGGGGACCTATTCTGGTTTTCTCCTCTTCTTATTCTGCTAGCGCATGAACACTGTCAGAAAGAGGCTACCAGGGCAGAGAAGGTGCCAAGGTGAGATCCTGCGTAGATGTTCTTACATCTAAGTGATTTGGGGCCACACATTCCGACTTAAGATCCTGGTCTTCTCTTCAGAATGATAGAAAATAAAGGCAGAAAAGGAAAAAAAAAAACAGCAGTGGGTCATCAAGTCTATCCTTAGATTAATTCAGGGGAGGTTGAGACAGAAGGAAGGTGGATGAGACAGTGGGCAGATGCCATAATAAAAGCAGTCATCAAATTGCATTATAGATTTGTGCTGAAGGGACAAACATTGGAAGTTATCTGCTGAGAAACGTTGATAGTTTTTTTTCTTGAGAAATGGATGAAGAAAGATAAGTTCAAACTCTAGACTTCCCCTTACTCTATCTGGGTTGATGAGAGTGAGCCAGGACATGCTAATGTAGGCTCCTAGACAAAACTGATCATAATCTATTTGAGCAGGGTTCTCAGTCTGGAGAGGCAAAACTCATCCATATGCAACAGTACAGAAAAGCCTTCCTCAGGCAAACCAAAATGTTTACATTCTCCATCTTTGGCAGCTGATTCCTGTTATAGCAGTTTGTCTATCACACACAAGTGTGAAGTGGCAGGCAAGAAGGCTGGCTGCTAATGGACTGATGCTTGTTCCCTTCCTGACGGGATTTTTAGGAGGCATGGCAAGCGTATATGGATACCAAGGGAGCTTTTGCAGGTGAGACAATCACGACAAGCTACTTCTGTTTAGCTTCAGGCTCCAGGCAAAGGAAGAATGTGAAAAAGCAGAGTCAGAAAGACAGCTGGTAATCCACAACTGCAATGATAGCCATTTTTCAAAAGACATCTATGATGGTTTGCTCACCTCTTTATGCCCATGACACAGAGGAGAAAAAATATTGTCTCAGGAGACCAGAGTAAAAAAAGAAAAAAATTATAAAGGAAGTGCTATTTTCCACTGTGGGCAGAAAACACTGAACTGGAAGGTGTTACTGGGTAAGAGCTCTCCAGGGCATAAAGTTCAAGAAATGTTTCAGGAGAAATTCCATCTGCCCAGCTCTGCATCTTACTCCTTTCCTCTCTTCCTACTCCTTTCCCCTCTTCCAGCTCCCAAACTGACTTTAAAGAATGAAACAAGAAAGGATTATAAAATTACTCTGCAATTATCTGCTGAACGTACAAAGAGCATTTCACTGGTCTCTACTCCTGATCAGAATTAAAGAGAAAAACTTAAAATAATATTTTAAGTTTTAATAAGGGACCAAAAAAGGTCCCTCATAGCAGAGATGGTGACTTTTTTTCAGATCTGCAAATGGAAGGGAACATACAACTTTGCGCTTTGACCTGAAATGTAAAAAATTCACTTTTTTGCATGGATGATTGTTGTTTCAAATCAATGTTTTTCCCTTACAGCTGCTCTGTCTCCTCTTTGGCATTCAAACCGGGCTGGAACCTCACAGAGTCATATGCAAGCCTTTGATAAAAAAAAATGGCAAGGATGCAAACTGAAGCTGAGTCATTGCTGTCAGACAGTGCTTCAGAGATTGGAAGGATTTGGGGATGTATAAACACTTGACATTCATATATGCTGAAGACTACAGATATTCACTATTAATAAATGAACCAATGCTGATTCTCTGTGTGAAGTCTGCAGTATCAGCTCAGCATCAAGCATATATGTAACCCCATTTTTGTGACATCACAACCCCCCTTTGATATCTAGGGTGAATTGCTGCTTTTCCTGGTAGCCTCACAAGGAAATAGAAGATTGATGGCTTGCTGCGTTACTGTCAGCTCTACTGCCTCCATCCTGCACCACTGACTTCTCAGAGGTCCTTCGTCTCTACCCCTGCACTTTCTCACCTTTCAAAATCACCAGCTTGTCATCTGTCCATACTTCATTAATTGCAAAAACTATAATGTTGGAGAATTATCCATTCTAACTAGACAAGTATATATGAAGAAGCTGTTTGGCATAAAGGTCATCTTTACGTCCTGGACGTGTCAAGTACTCATCATAGTTTAACCCCTGTTCATAACCAGGGCTTTTTGGTCCTGCAGTACAAATAAACACATAACATAAAATGACAGACATGCTACTGTGGAGGACAGGCAGCTTGCGTGAAAAGAATACAGGCATCCTCCCAAGTAATTTCAAGGAAAAATTACCACCAATAGTAGTCTACAAGACAGCTGTACTGAAAGAAATAATTTTCATGGGAAGTCTTAGGTGCAGCTCAAAGGAGGAATTTTAAGGTAGTTTTAGTGCCCAAAGACAAGAGTTTTATGGAGATTTCAAAAATGCAGTAGTTCTACCCATAGATAAAGGAATTTTTCATGAAAAATTTGAAGAAAAAGGAAGGCTTTTGAGTGACTATTGGAGTTTGGAGCCTGCAAGTCCCTCTTTAGCTGTTTTAATTACCATTTAGAGCTAAATAACCAAACCAGTAATTAAACTGTCAATTAAACCAATGATACATATAGTATACAAAGCAAGTTTATTCCAAATATAATACCCTAAACCAGCGATACCCTTCAACAATCACAAAGAAACATTTAAATGAAAAAGCAATACCAATTCAACTTCTGTAATTATTTCACTCCCACCTTATCACTTCTTAACATCCGAGTGTTCTATATCATATATACTGGGACAGGCTGTCAAAAACACTGCCATCCTGAGAGTTCAACCATGGTACAGTTTCGTTTGTGTGTCTCACTTTAATGAAATGCCCTCATTTGATCTTGAGTGCTGCAATGAAGGTTTTACTCAAGGATGAACCTGAGACTGTGGCTATTTCCTATTGGTGCAATTGACGCCCTGTATGTAATTCAAGCATGTTTGTAGTTAGTGGCACAATTATGTTAGCTCTGGTAATTAAACTCTGAGAACAGGAGAAATAATAGAAGCAGGTTAAAACAGCTTTTCTCCCAAATACTACACGGACGAAAGACATCTTTTTTTCCCTGATTTCATTTTTCAGTGTCAGTGGTAAATGTCATGTATTTCCCTACACGTCTTTCACATCCTAAATATCTTGGACTTAGTTCAGAGTTTTGAATATCATGTAAATTATGTAAATCTTGAGGCTTAAATGTAAGCTTGGTATCCTCTGAAGACACTGTCTACTTATGAAGCCTTTCTTGCCAATCTCAAATGTTCCAAATAAACTGCTCCAAACCTCATCAAAATATTTTCTCCGAAATGAGTTAGTCAGATTGTCCTTTTCAGGCCACCAAATGCTAATGTCCAGCCACACTGTACCCTCTAATAGGCAATGGGCACATAACAATTGCCTGTCAGAAAGACAAATAGAACTGGTTGGATGCCTGGTTATAAGTAATTAATTATAGATGGAATATCATCCATAAAGGAATAGTACATTCTGTCATTTCTTTTTTAATATACTAGCTGAAATACAACCTGAGTCAGTAATTGGTGTCTACTAGTAGTAGGTACGTCAGATAGAAATGTCATCCAATTTTCCCTTCATTAAAAATTCCCCAAAATGTTTTCTGGGAGCCTTCTGAAACTGTGCTCTCCTAAGGCCGCCAGATTGCATTTGAAGACTGATCAGTGAATTCACTTGAATCTGCAGATCACAGACGTGACCACACTAGAGGACAGTATTTAATTTCTAGACCATTAATGGAAGTATTTGATTTAACTTTGCTTTGAATAAACCTATCTAATTTTAGACATCCATATAGGTATGAGGATGAGATTATATTGTCAGTTTAATGAAGCTTCTCTCTGCTGTATGTATTTTCTTTGTAATCATGAAGAAGTAGTAAACTTTTTTCTCCCGCATAACTGCTATAAGATGTCTATGAAAGAATTTCATCCCATAAAGAAGCCAATTATATATACATCACACATATTATAGCTTTGGAAAGAATAGTGCTGTTGCTTGTTAATTTCTAAAAGTCATTAAATTGCACATTATTTTAATTAAACAAAGTAATCTAACAGGCACTGCAGATGTGACTCATATGTATTTGAAAACTTTATAATTCTTCATTCTACATACTCATGCCAGAAATTACGAGAATCTGGTGAATAGCACAATCCAGATGATACAGATCAATAAAGAAGCTTTTTATGAGCAGCCACTACAGCAAACAGGCACAATGGAGGCATAAGACTATAAAATATTTTTTCCTTTGAGAAAAAAAGTTAAACAGGCAAGAGACATTTTTACTAAGAAATTGTGAAAATCAAAAGCGCAAATAAAAGTTTTAGTTTTAATCAAAGGACTAAAGCAACGGGGTGTTTATGGAATGCTTTACCAATTCAGTTGTGTTAATATACTTCCAGTCTCTTCTGAACATTGCCACACATACTTAATGTGGCATGTATACTCATACCATGTATAAATGGCTAATTCACTCCTAAAATGTGGAATTCTTTGAAATGATGTGCGGAGAATATTTGAGGCTATTTGGTAGCATAGTCCAAAAAAGATGTATGGGAAGAAGAGCTTCTCCAGCACTATACATTTACCCATCCCATATTTTTCAGTGTGGTAAGTGCCTTACAAAAGCCTGTAAAACTCTATATTGACAAGCTAAAAAGTAACTGCTTCACTTCTATTCTCCCTTGTGTATATATGGATCTCCTCTTGTATTCTTGTACACGTCTGTACATTTCCCTCATTACCTGGTTCTTCTCTTCTCCACCAGAGTGTTTGAGGAACATCTTTTGCAGCACTCCCACTCTGTCCCTAATGGTCCAGAATTACCAGCTTCTAACAGCAATGCAGCTCTGCCACTACTGCTGGCAGAGGGAGGGAGTTGCTGAGACAGATGGTGCCAGTTATTGACAGCTTTTAAAAAATCAAGGTCATACACTTGAACTTGACTTGTGGGCTTATTCAATCATCAGCCAATGAAAAAACAGAAGAATTAAGCAAAAAACTAGAGCGCTGTATTTTTTTCTGGCTTCTGCTGATTAGCAAGTGAGCTACATTACCCTGTGTTACTGCCCACATGGTGCACAGTCACACATGATTATGGTTGTACAACATTACCTCTCTAGTGAAGGTAGAAAAATTTCACAGTTTCGTCTTAGAGATACTCAGTACACCTGATGGATAAAGGTTAGCGAAACTCATTGAGAAAGACAGCATTTAAGGATTTTTGGAGCTTGAATCTCACTTCTTACACTGATCATTCAACTATATTCAATACTTCCTCAGGAATATTACAAGAATGTAATTATTAGAACTGAGGGAAAAGAGAACTCCTCTTTCATGGGTGACTGAAAAATTTCGAGATTTGATTTCACTTGTATATCAAAGCTCCAAGGCAGTATCTTGTATCAGCTTCTCTAGACTTGCTCTTCAATTCATGGTTTTGAGTACTCTAGAGACGGAAGTGAAAAAGAAATCAAGCAGCCTAGTCAATGCATCCTGTTAGAACAGCCCACTTTCAAACTTCCTACATGTAAAGTATTAAATCTGTAAGATATTGGCTTTGGCTATCACGTACTTTGCATTGTGTTAGCATTATTTGTTGGATTCGCTTTCTACTACTTTAAAAATGGTGTTTATATGATGTGTAGAGCTATGAAGAAACAAATTCAAAGTCTCAAAAGGGACCACTATGAACAAAATATTTCCTTTAGGATAAAGAACTCATTGTGAATATGCTTAAAATATAAATGTAACACTCAGTTAAGGTAAGAGAAAAACATACCTCTGAAAAGCCGATAACCTCTCCATTTTCATCAAGGACATTAAAATTAATGATTGGACCCTGGACATCAGGATTGCTGAAATCTGTATCGCTGTAAATACGTACAACAGGAGCCCCGTTGGCATATTTTAAGGTAGACAGCACAGTATAAGTGTAGTGAGCTAACACAAAGGTATGCTGTTTTATTTTTTCCATTCCACCTATAAAAGAAAAGTGCATGTACATGTCAGATGCCTTATTTTTATAGAAATGTAAAGAAAGGATGAACTTTCAGAATGGTGTAGTTGGGAGGGAACTAGCATAAAATTCATAGTTTTGGGTTCCTGTAAATGAATATACAATTTGCAAAAGTTCCTTTCCTCATACAAAAGCTTGGAAGTACTGTTGCACCGAGGACTTATCTACAATTAATCTATTGTAGAAACCTAAAGTTACACTGAAATGGATTAACACACATTACAACATTGATAGTTCTAGCCTATACATATCACTAAGATGTTCTGGCACAATTAATTTGAAAAGCAAGTTTTGCTCTGGATCTGGCTCTGGAAACCATGGGAGTGAGGCACAAATTCTAGCAATTTGCTTTCTGTGCTGTGCTATGTCTAAGATAAAATAAAAAAAATAAAATTCTAAATGAAATTACAAAAAAAAAAGTGTTGGTCTACAAGGAATTTACTTGAAAGCTGAAGAAATATTCTTCCAAACCTACTCTTGCTCTTCTTTTTGCAGAACAAAAAGAAAGAGGATGTTGTGAACACCTCTTGACTACACCCATGCAATCTATTTGATCCAGAGAAGTTTTGCAGAGAAGTTTTCAAAGAACTTGGCCTGGAAGAAGCATAAAGAGGAAATAAGTTGTCTTTCCTTGGTTTGTTTTTTGTTTTTTTCTTGGAGATTTGTTTTGTTTTACTTTGTTGCTACACTGAGGAGTTTGGAAAAGAGGACTGCAGAGTTTTCCTGACAGATGGACATCTCTTCAACACCTCTGCTTTCTGAGAGGAGATTGTGTCTCTGTTAAATGTCCCTATCAAAATAGCTTCTAATTCTTGTGTTCAGAAGATATGCTATAGGATGACATACCATGGTCACTGAAAACCTATGAATTTGCATCTTTATGGAAGTCAATTAGAAGATAACAATATGATCTCAAAGTATTGTAAGAAACACAGACAGATACCTGAAGGCTAACAGCATGTTTAAATCCCATCAAATCTCCATTGGAGTCAGCTGGAATTTTATTTGAAAATCCAAAGTGGTTTCTATTAAGTACACTGTGCGTTGCACTATGGTGGGCCTATATCATGTGGGGGGGTGGGGGAAAGAAAAAGGAAAGAATAATTTCCTCAAAAGCCTCTTGAAGTAGAACGGTATTCTTCTGCCTGGGTTTTAGATCAGAGTATTTTCTGTAATATTTAGTATCTTATTTGAGGTATATGAGCATTTCTGTAACTAAAGATACGTCTGGCATTTTATTTCACTTTCTTTTTTTAAACTGTGTAACCATGAATCTCATGCTTCTTCGCATACCATTTTTATATCTGAGCACCTGGAAACTTCCGCAGTCTGATATAACCACCCTTGGACAGAAATCTTGTAATCTGCTTCTTGACTTTTGTGCCTTTACCTGTACAAAGTTTGTGTCATTTATAAATGTATATAAAGGAAAAAAATTAAAAAAAGATATCTTTGTCCTGACACAGAAGAATTACAACAACTTCTGTTATTTCACTTTTGTTCAAGTTTCTATGTTATCTGCTATCACCTTTAGATAAGCCGGAAAAGCAGACAGTACAAGCACAGAAACAGATCAGACATAAGGTAGAAATAAATTTTTTGGTGCTAAAGAATAATAAAGGAGGAATAAGATATTTAATGAGATACTAACACACACAAAGCACTTCCAAGGAATGTTGCCAGAAGCTAATCAGTACAATTTCTAGATGTTAGCCACATTAAACTTGGCAAGCATCTCTAGAACATTTTGGTCTGAAAGACAATTTATATTTTCAGAGTCTTTGAGAATAAAAGATTGCCTACTCAGAGATGTCCTAGTCATTGTTTGGTAGAAGTTAAGAGTCTTGAAATAGTAGGGGGGGGGAGGGTGGGGGGAAGTTATTTCCCAGCATTTGCCAGAAAGTAGCTGCCTTAAGAGAAGCGACTGCCTTGTCAGCTTCTGAGACGTCTGTAATCTCCTGATTCAGAGCTTTTCCAAATTGGCAGGAACCTTTTAATGGAAGATTAAACTACTGCCCTTGTGTCTTGTTGAAGAAATCTCTTATTCAGAAATTTCAGTCTCTCATTCACAGCAATCATCCTGCTATCATTTCTATATTGTCTTCAGCCATTCTGTTTCAAAGTTGCTTAATCACATTTCCTTGTTCATTAGTGAGAAGCTGATGAGCCTCTTAATTATTTATTCTGACAAATCCAAATGCAATAGCCTGCAGTTGCTTTACTGCCCCGTGATTGGAGAGAGGAAGCCATGTTGCCAGGTCCAACGTTTTTAAGTAGCAGAATAGGTTGTGATTAGGCCTGATGTGACAGAAAACCCCGTGAAACAAATGCTGGCAATCTGAAGTTCATTCTGACAGCAAAAGTGGTATATTCAGAAAATAGTTGTGATTTATTTTTATTTTGCTAAACAAAATGATCTGTATTATATACTGCATAAATCCAGTGCTTACCTCATCTCTCTCTCCCTACTAGGGAAAAGAATATGACGAGATGAAAATAAAAACCAGAACAAATCTTTGGTCTCTAATATGATCTAAGGACTGGCATTATTGCATCTAGTCTCATATTTGCGGTTACAAAAATAAAACTCATTTCTTGACTGAGCCTGTCCAAGATAAAGAAGAAGGTAATCTTCTATATTATGGTTGAATTGGTATTTATTACCTTATTGCATTCCTGCATTTTATCTTCTCTCTATACAGAACTCTGTTTTTATGCCAAGTTCCCTAACTCTGATTACCTGGAGACTCTTCCCTAGCTGCCTGTTGGGGATAAAAGAAGTAGGACACCTTAAGACTTTTGGAAGACTTACAGCTTGGGAAAACCATCAGTATTTCATCTTGAGAAGGTGCTGGGAAGGACTCAAATGCCCTGACTCCCTCTCAATTTATGGATTTTATTCCTTATCACTGCATTGATTCTAGTTCACAGAATCATAGAATCATAGCATGGTTTGGGTTGGAAGGGACCTTAAAGATCATCTAGTTCCAACCCCCCTGCCATGGGCAGGGACACCTCCCACTACAGCAGGTTGCTCAAAG
>JAOXNO010000013.1:91249766-91263637 GCA_028565335.1 Limnodromus scolopaceus
TAGGATTGCCATGTCCCAGGTGCAGGACCCTGCACTTGGCTTGGTTAAACTTCATGCGATTTGCACGAGCCCACCTCCTGGTTGCTCCTAGAAATGATTTTAAAATGAAGAACAATTTATACGCTCTGTAATTGGGATCAGAATGAATCTGATGTAGTCTAAATTACACCCGTTGAAGTCTATCTAATACCATTCATCGTATTTATGTGTGTAGGAACACATTCAGCACAAAGGATGTTCTCATTAATTGCTTCCTTCTTCCTATGGTAGAAATATAAGGACTTCCCTGTCAAAAGGGAAACTCCTGCATTTCTGTGGATTAATAAACCTCTTATTACTTTGTACCCATGTGTGTGTTTTGACTTTACATTAAGTTAGACATGGTAATTTAATTAATTCTTCTTCCCAATAGCACCTCATTTTTCACACTATTTGTTGCCACAATGAATGCTATATATTTTTGCAGTGGCAAAGTTATTGAGGAGGAGAGAGTGACAAAGAAAGCCTGTACTTTTGTGTACAAATTTCCTTGGCAAAGTACTCTAGTAAACCTGTGGAGATGTTGTGAAGCCTCATATTGCTGATGCATACTTGTACACTACATCCTGACAGATTAGCATGATTTCAGACCTACCATTCCATCTTATACTTACATTTGGTTACTATTACAGAAACTAATACTATTTCAGTATGGGAAATTCAGAGTGCCAGTGCACTGGATAACCCATGGATAAATTTACAATGTCAGCCCTTCCACAGAAATTGCACGTGTGCATGTGCCTGTACATAGAGGTTGTGGGATAGTTCAGGTATCTGGAAGAGGAAGGTAAGTTATCTCACATTTACAAGAGGGTTCAAACTGTGCATTCAAACTATGCACAATTGTCACTAGAGTACTGTAAATCCACTGCTTGGCTTGCCTGGTGAAAACTTCTTGTATTTGTGCTACCTCTGTATTATTATCTGCTTGTTATATGCAGAATGCAGTAATTTTTTTTTCCTCAATGGAATTTTATCTAATCAGAGAAACATGAGCTACATAGGTGTCCAGTAAGTATTCAGTATAGAATGCTTTTGAGTCACTATAGACCTGGTTTTGCATTACGTAAATGGCAAACATGTAATGGCATACAATCTCCTCTCTGGAACAAGAAGCTTAAATGTTCAAATGTTAGTTCTTCCTGAAAGAACTGTAGACAGATAGGCGTATGTCAATATCTATAAAAGATTTTGAATAAAGAGATTAAGATAAAGCAGAGACTGAAATTGAGCCTCTAGAATATAATATCTGGTGCTTAAGGTTTTCAGGCTGTACTCAGAAACCTCTGTGATCTGCACTCAAATACATTTCTTATCTCTCTTATTATGAGAAATTAAATACTGGAGATAAGGAAGATGAGAACCATAAATCATATATACAGTTATTTTTCTAACTTGCTATGAAAAAAACGACAGAAATTTATGTTTACATGAACAAATTTTCTGTTACTCCAGGAAATCCAAACTCACACATATCCTTGGATAAGAAAAAGATCAATGTGATTCACTATTCTTTAGCATTATCTAACAGATAGCAACGAGGCAGAGAAATGGTGAGATGAAATCTCAGCAAACCAATCAGCAGGAAGCGAAACCAAGATGTAGCTACCTTCTAATAAAACCCAAACAAGACAGATCACCATGTGGGACCTGTGAGTCAATGTGCTAATGAAGCCACGGAACCTGTAAATCCTGTCAAACATTTGGAGTCCTTCCTTCACTTCCTCCAAGTAGCACACATTAAGATTCATTTCTGAGCTTTTTTTTTGGTGTTCTTTTATGCGCAGAACTGAATGTCTCTGACTGAAGTCTGTCACCTACTTACTGTTATTCCCCCAAAGAACACCTCTTGGGGATGAACTTGGTACTGGTAGCTTCATATATCTCTCTCCTTTGCAAATTTGAGTGCTTTGGGTTAAAACCACAGCAAACAATGTATTCCAACCACTGCTATTTTTTAGCAATCCTGCTTCAAACAAAACACTGCAAACACAAAAATGAAATATTCATATGATGATCCAATCCCCTGCCTCCAAAGTGCAACTCTGAAATATTAAGAATACAATACTAGAAAAGCAAATAATGAGAAGAAAATATAATCAACTTAATAAGGAACCTTGATCATTCATCCTCTGGTAGGGCTCCTACATTCATCAATAAAACCATTAAATATATGTGTTCCTGGTGGGTTTTTATCCCTAAATTATGAGAACAGCTGTCCTAAGTCAGACCAAACCCAGCTACTGCCTGTCTCTCAGAGTGAGGAGTAGCAGACGCGTAGAGGAAAAATATATGGAAAAAGTCATGTAACTTCTAAGCAGCTACAATTGATAGTTTAAAGATTAAATAAACATAATATAAGTCAAAAATATATGAAAATGAGCTTACAGGTTGGCTAATAGCAACTAAAAATTTCTTTTAAAGACAGACCTAAGGATATAACAGCCTGTCATGTAACTTAGGCATTAAAATTAATACATTAACACTTCCTTGGAGTCAACAGAAAGGAGCTCTTCTAATTTAATACCATTCCAATATTGGTCATAACCGTTAGACAATGCATGAAGCATGGACAGATTGCAAACCCCTTATTCACACTGACTAACATGAACAGCCCAATCAACTTGATCTACAAAACACATGTAATAAAAATTGATTTGGGGAACACAAAGTGGGGTGGACCATGACCCTTTCTACAGCTGATGCAACTGCATTTGTGAGCAAGAAGGGAAAAATCTGTGTCCCCAGACGTCATTTGTACTTCCAAAAAAATACCTTGCCATGCACCGATTACAGAAGGTTCTTTCTGAAGTTAAGATATAACAAGAAGAATGACATAACAGTGAAATTTCAGTTATGAAACTATGTATTTTTTTTTTTGCTGAAAAGTACATAGTTTTGTTTGAAAGTACATAATTAATTTGCAGCAGTCCATCTCACAAGCTCAGTGTCCAGGTTGAAACCTTAGATGGACTCTTGCAACTTCATTATGTACTTTCTGTGTGTCCACAGCAGAGAGCCATGTTACACTCTCAGCACTACTAAATCCATGCAGAATTCAATAGGTAATAGGGGACCTTTCACTCTCTCAACCCTAATTCTTTGCATAATAGCTTAAATCCTTTTATTCCCCTCCTTCTCCCACACCATCTCAATAGTTTAAGGCTGCGGGAAGCAATTGCTTAATCCTCTATTCAGAATGTTATACCAAAACTAAACATGAAACACATATTCGGTGTTTATCTTAATGAACAGAAGGCTCTTTGATGCCCCATCTCCCACTTCTTTAAAGCAGCTAATTCCAGCTCTGTTTTCACACAGTAAGGGAAGTTAGAAGTCTTCATTCTGAATAAAATGAGCAGCACGTTCTGAAAGAAGCAGAACCTAATTTTCAAACATTGTAATGAGGAATACTTTGCAGGTTTTTTTTTTAATTTCTTGGGAGTAGTATAAGCGAGGGAAAGTTGTACGTGCCAGCTGGCTGACTCATTTTTAGTATAACTATTTTAATTGTAGGTACAATTCAATTTCAGTTAACTGCTTGTTAGACTGAAAATTATCTAATAATTCAAGTCCCAAGTAAGATACATTTAATTTACTGTTTGCTATTGTTACAAGATTTCTTTTTTTGAGTGGGGGGAGAGTGTGTCTATGTCTGTCCATCCTTTTTTTTTCTTCCATGAGCCCAAGCCATACTCTCAGCAGATGAAATAATTTCAGGATGACTTTTCAAACCATAAAACCAGCAACATAAAAGATGAATGGGGAGGCTTTCTTAAAAAGGCAGAGTGTTTTGCACACCTCGTGGAAGCAACATTCAAACTGCATCTCTAGAGCGCTGGATGACATGAGCCCACAGAGGTTTCTGTGAGACCAACAGAATCTTCGCATTTATGAGATACTCACATTTTATCTCTAGAGGCTTTATCTCCCAAGCTTCTTCTCAGTCCAGCAGAAAAATTTCTGCTTATGGTTCTGTCAACTTAAGGACTAAATGCAAGAGAAGCTTGTACTATAAAAGCACACAAATTCTCCTGGTAGCTGTTAGAAACCTGAATGTAACATAAAGGCCTGTTTTCTGCTTTACTATAAAAGTGGCTCTGTCTTTTGTTTAATGGAGCCTGCTATGCACAATTCCTTGAAGTAGGCATGTGAAAGCTTTACTACTGCTTGTTTCCTGGTATTTTCAACTCTTGACAGACTGCTAATATGAGGCAGAACATAAAACTCTTTCTTTGCCTCAAAGCTACAGTCATAGGGATTTAGAAAATGTAAGATGGGGCAGTAAGTCTTATTTTTTCAAGTCAGTAAGACTAATTCAGCATGACTTTGCATGAACACTTATTTATTTATTTACTTACTTACTTGTTTGAGTTAACAACAACTTTTTAATAGTAGGAGGGAAACCCTTCTCATCTTCTGCTCAGCCAGAGACCATGATACTATCATCAGGTCTGCAGTTAAGTACAATTCTTTCCTCAAATAACTTTTCTATAAGACCCAGTCACCAATATTACTTGACGGTCTCATGACTTTGAAATGGCTCTGCAGTTCTGTGGGTTGTTTAGTTTTGGTTTTGTTTTCCCCTGAGGGGAGCTGCAGACCAATGGAGACAAACAACTTGCACCAAACATAAGCTGAATATAAAGATAAATCCAAATGTGTTTTTCTTAGGGGGAAATCTCTCCCTCAGCATCAAGAGAACCCTTTAAAATATTCTGAAAACCCAGCCAGCTTCCTTTTTTTTCTCCCTAAGATGACACATCCCAATCTAAAGCCTTCCTAGGATAAAAATAAGTTTTGTTTCAAAGCTCACCATACCTGCATTAGGTGAAGAAGAAAGGGTCATTGCATGCTCAAACCTCACACTTCAGTACTCACTGGTTTGACTCTACCTTCTTACAGGTTTTACATTAGCAATACTTTTAGCATAATGTTTCTGGAATCTCTTTGTCAGTGAAACACTTTGGTGCCAAAAGCAGCAAATCAATTTGCATTCCAGGTTTTCCCTGCCTGATAATGTTGGTTGTACACCTTCCCTCTTTTTCTCTGACAATCTCTGAACCAGGGCTGTGGCTGCCAGGGTATGAGCTAGTGGGGATGCTCTATGTCTGCTCTTGTGCAGCCTTTGTATCCCACTCTTTCTAAGGCTCCACAGAAATTGTCCACTACAGCAATACAGGTTCAAAGGTTCAAACATCACAAGTTCATTTAATTAAACCAAGAAACAACATACAGAAAAAGAAAAGTTTCCAGACAAGAAACTATAAGGCATGATGTTGACTAGTGATGGAACAAGGAAAAAATACACTCAAATTTTCCATTCTGTATCTGTAACATTCAGGAATATTGAAAGTTGGTAAAATAAACTCTAGCCATTATTATTAACAGAACAATATTTTCTTTAGTGAAATTTTGGATTTGAATTTGAAAAAATGCTTTGAAATGTCCTTGATTTGACGCCTTAATCATAAGGAAGTATGCAGTCAACATTGAAAAGTGCTTGGGATTCTTGGACTTCATCCTAAACTGAATTATAGAAGGACTTGTCCCAAGCTTTTTAAACTGGCAAATGTTGTTCTAATAAATATCTACATTAACACCACAAGAGAGACCTTTAGCTAAACATTTTGGGAACCCTGAATTCTTTAATTGTTTTCCTGCTATTTTTATTGATCTTTCCTCAAGGTCACAGCATTAATTCTATTTTACATCACTTACTGTTCTTGTGAGTACCAAAGGGTAACCCACTGACACACTTTCCTTCATGTGGCCATTTTTTCTGCCTGGATGTGGCAGGCTCAGATGTCTTGAAGTTCATTGGCGAGGTTTGTGAGAGAGTGAGATGTGTGAACACACATAATATTTCACAGACAGTGAAAGGAAAAACTGAGAGCAAAGAATGGCTACTTCGCCACAATGCTGCACGCTCTCAACACACGGAGTTCACTCAGTAAGAGTGAGATGCCAGTACTTAAAGTACAGCCATTGCTGTGGCACACTCAGCAGTAACCTCTGCAAGACAGTGTTTTTATAAGCAGAACGTCCTGCAGTGTTGGCTGGCATAAATTAACTTTTGACAGGTTCTTATTACATTGCTCATTCGTATGAGCTTCTGAAATTCACTGCACCTAAAATATTGTGTGCTCTCCAAGTCATGGGGGTGATGAATAATAAGATAGTGTGGTGGATAAAGACTGAACATCTGCAATTTTGTAAGCACAGGATAGGTATTTTAATCAATTGCAGCTTGCAGATCTACTAAAAAGAAGACTGGAATAGAAACCTAAGGTAGAAAATATGAATATTATAAAGTAATTTATTCTAGTTTTTACTTCCTTCTAGAGACTGTAGGTAGGGTACTTCAGAAAGAATTAACCACTTCTGGTATTATATCAGCTTCAATAAACTATACCACCATAAATCAGTCAGAATCTGTGCTTCAGATTCAGTTCAGGAGAGCGGAAGTATTTCAAGACATGAGCAATTCTTATGTCACTTGCTGTTTCATGCTGTAAATCAGGATCGACAGGAAACTAAAGAACTGCCTCTGAAGACAGAATTAGACAAGGTTAAAAGAAAACACTGATCCAAGTAAAGCATTGGTGAAGGATGAATACCGCCAACTCAGAGGGAGCCACTGCCAGGGAAGAGAAGCGCGGAAGCTTGCACTTAGGAAGCACTGGCCTGTTGCCACAGCAATCCCTTACATCTGAGTTCTGCAGAAGTGAGAGAAAAAGAGTAGGGGCTGTTGCTGTTGTGTCAAGTGATGGACTTTGGAGTCAATGTGTAAACAAAAAGATTAAAAATGGCTTAAACCCCCTATTTTCCTCTTTGTTTCTATTTCAGATATTTTTAACAATTGCAAGGATTTATAGAAAGTAAGGTCCAATTTAAGGCACCGTTCACAAACTTCCTTTTTCAAGTGAGGAAGAGAAGGCAAGATGGCAGAGGTTCCCTTTCCACCAAGTAGGGATGAAGCTATAACAAACATGAGGACACTCCTCATGAGTCGGGGGCCCCAGATTCACTTTTCACTTCCCTTGAGGGGGTTCAGACTCTAGTTTGTTAATGGACATAACAATAAAACAATACATTTTACTTCTCTGGTTTCCTTGGAGATCTCTGTTCTCGCAATGCTTTCTCTTACATCCAGACACAATATTACTAAAGTGGCAATATTGGCTACTGTTATTCAGACTGTTCTATGAGATCCATATTTTAAGATGTTATGCATACTATCAGGTCTAATGAAGAGAAAAAAATCAGAAATACAGCTCTTTTTGTGTTTTCTGATTATTTAGTATCATCTGCAATACACTTCTTTCTTCGATACAGCATATTTGCTGAAGACAACTAGAATGCAGAAGCAGGCGACTTATATTATTTGATAAATGGAAATACTCAGTATATATTGGGGGCTTTACGAAGGAACAAAGAAATTTAAGGAAATACATAAACAGATAATCCTTGTTACTTTCTTTTTCATTCTTGCCCCACCAATGAAAAGTCTGGTCTTGCTACTATAAATGGGGCCGCTGGTGGTCTCACATCTCTAGGAGATGGTCCTACAGGAACTACATCACCCTACCAAGCTACTTCGTGAGAGATATAAGACATCTAATTCAAAAGAACACCTAACTTCAAACCGATTAGGACTGCAGTGATTAATCAAACTGTTCAAACATTTGACTGCAAACCCAAGAGGAAAACTTTGATAATTAAGAACTGTGAATTTAAATGCACGGCAATGCATTTAAAGGCTGCATGTATCAAACATTCATGTCGGTGCATTTCATGCAGAACTAGTGTGTTCATTTACCTCCCTGAAGCTCTTTTGCCTTCTTGCATACAGCAGGGTATGGAGGAAAGCAACATGTAAAGGATCAGTCTTGTTTCATTTTATGAGAACAATAACAGTATCACAATATTTTGTGGGTTCCCACTCACAAAATCTCTTACTGGTACTAAGTGGCATTTTTCTAAGGAATTCCTCAATAATTTTTAAGAGTTCAAGAACATCTTTGGTGTTTATTTTAACAGTTTGAAGCAGTTTTCAACAGGGAAATTTTACTAAATCAGCGAGACCAAAAGTCAACTGGTAGCCCATCAACCTTGGTGTGTCATTCTATTTTAGGGTGTCCTAAAGTGATCAGATGAAGTTAGCCTGGATGGTGACGTGGCATTTCTACCCTTTTCCCTTTCATTATAATTCCCATTATGACTCTTACCAAATAGCTTCCTCAAATGAGAAGGCATCAGTACAACTATGAAGAGAGATAAGAAAGATGCAGTATAAGCTGGCATTTTGTGGCCATGGCAAGCAGTCAGCTTGAACTCCCCAGGAGACACAGAGCACTACTGACAGCTACAGAGCAAGTCCTTTTTCAGCAGCCTGCTGAAACTTCAGGGGTCTGGAACTGGTCTGGGACATTTTTTTTAAATGGTCAGCATTTTTGCTTTTTCTTGTCTTCTTTCCTAAAGACCATGCTCTCCAGAGTATGAGGAGGCTTAACATGCAATATACCTCTTGCTCCCTATTCTTTCTAACAGTATTGTGTTCTATCCTTAATTTATTATTTTTTTTAGCACTTCCTAGCTATTCTAATACATCCTGCATTTGAGTATTCACAAAAGGTTTGACTGCATGGACAGTCAAACATAGTGTGAGAGGTGATAGAAAACCTACATTTTGCTCTCAAGAGAGATTCTCTAGTGTCCCAGAGAGTTCTACTCTCTCACATGCCAACTTGAGATGGACTTTTCACAGGAATAAGACACCTCCTTTAAAGCTGGAGAACAAATAGATAAATAAATAGATAAGTAAATAAGTGTTGGCTCAACCACTTCTTTCCTTCTATGTCTCTGAATTTTCAAGAAATAAATTGATTAATATCCTCAAGTTATGACAAATCACATGATTTTTCTAGGATCAGTAGAGGTGGTGAAGTTGGAACACTTCTCCTTTCTTAAACACAGAACAGTAAAGGAAAAAGTAAAGCATTATAAATTGAAGGGTCAGAAACTGTCATTTTATGGTCCTGCCCAGTCTTGGCTCACCCATAAGGTCAAACTAATCAATTGATCAAAAAAGAGAAGTTTTCTTTGTGAGGTCTTACAATGCAAGCCTCACCATCTTCACTCATTACAGCTCTTCCCTTTTTCCTTTCTTTATCAGAATGATGCTGTCAAGTTCAGTATGCA
Source organism: Limnodromus scolopaceus (assembly GCA_028565335.1). Taxonomy (NCBI): domain Eukaryota; kingdom Metazoa; phylum Chordata; class Aves; order Charadriiformes; family Scolopacidae; genus Limnodromus; species Limnodromus scolopaceus. Next base: position 91,259,010 of record JAOXNO010000013.1, read on the forward strand.
ATCTATTACAAAAGCCTAGATCCTTCTCTATCAGAGCAGATAACAAGATGCATTGGTAATAAGACTGTGTGTTGTTTATTTCTGACTACAAGTTGAACCTTGAAGGCTCGCTTTGTTCAACAGCCAGAGACAGCAACCGCAGCCTTCATTTTCTGCTGCAACCTACCAAACTTTGACTCATACCACACTTTCTTGTAACATATGATGAGCTCTGTCATGATGGATTAATTTGTTTTCCACATCTTACCCAGCTCTGCCTCTTCTGTCATTTCCACAACTCTTTTTGGATCATATTCATCAAACTTGGGTATTTGTGATACATTTGTAATTTTATCTGAAAATATTCTGTAAGACAGAAGTTAAACACATCACTATGGTGCTCTGCTATTTTTGCTTTTTGACTATGTTGGTATTAGTTCCCTCCACAGATTTTGTCCTTTGAGCTATATGCAGGGAAGAGATGAAGGTGTGTGTCAGGGGCATCAAACATTTTAACGTTAGTTGCTTGCAAGCCCGGTTAGTCAGTAATGTTCTCAGAGCCTACAAAAGCTGACAGGATCCTTCACAGCTGTAAACCTCTCCAGCAGCAGCGGGCATGAATATCTTTCCAAACCCTCCATGCTGCCAAGATGCAGACCTACCTTTTCAAGATGTTCTGAAATTCTGCCACGTTAACTGAATGTGCCCCACCAGGTTTTAGTTCTTTATTTTTTTGTATTTTGTTTTGCAGCAGAGACAGTGAGTATTTGACCCAAAGATAGAGACCAGATCAGCCTGTTTTGCACAGCCGCTTCTTGGGCAGACATTTATCTAAAACTCTTCCTGTCAGAACAGAATGATCTATTAGTACCACAAAATGGCACGATGCCCAGAGACAGATTTTAAGAATTTCTGCTTTCATGAACAGGAAGACATTTTCAAGACTAATTTATGAAACAGAGAGCGAAATATATCTTTAAAACCTCTTAACACAGTCGTAAAAATATATTGCTTTAAACACCTATGATGTTACTTAATTAATGGATTAGTATTGCTAGTCTCAATTTATAAATTCCAATTTATAAAACTCTCAGCCTCCTTTTTCTACCCTTAGTTTACCCCCTACTTGTTCTCATGCTCCCCCTTTTATTAACCTCCAACTTTTATATATTAAGAAAGAAAATTGGGAATATTCTCTGGCAGTCACACATGCCATTTTAAATAATGTACTCGTTTTGCCCCTTAGAGCTGAGTTTCAACTATTCAGAATTTGGAACAACATGGCCATGTCCATTTTTGTAAAAGCAAGGAAATCAAATATGCTAAAATTATAAAATATGTCATTAATTTGTTTCAGACAGACATTTATCCATTACGGTTATAGAGAATTCTCACTTTTAATTAATGGTACTTGGAAAATGGCATGCTGCTTATGAAGAAACTATAATAGTGATATTTTCTAAATATCATATCAGGAAGAAAACTGAAGTATTCACATCTCCCAGATAATAAAACCTCAAAGGCATTTGTTTCAAAGGCACTAAAATATTTCATGTCCATGTAGTCAAACCCTTAATGAACACTGAAATATAGGATGTATTTAGCAATATATTTAAAATAAAAACTAAATGCTATATCTAGATGGCCTGATAGCATAATTTTAGGCTTTGTCCTGGAAAAATATTATATCAGAATGAACAGATCTCAGTAAGACAGATGTCCCTTCAGACAACTCTTCAGTGAAAATTATAACCCATTCTAGTCTCTTCGGCCCTCCTAATTCATTTGCTTATTCAAAAGAGCAAACCAAAAGGGGGAAAGTTGATTTATTATTGTTGTTAGTATTATTTTATATTTAGAAACTATTACTTTTAGGAAAAAGAAGATTAGAATGTGAGACTCAATTAATCCTTAGACATCTGCAACAGAATTTCCATCCTTTGTGTTTCATTTTCTCTTTCAAGGAGATGTCGAGGTCATATAAAATTACTTCTTTTCCAGAATTGGTTTTATATTTTTTGTCTTTTTTTTTTTTTTAATAAGTCTTGTGTTTATTAAGGGATCTACTCTTGTCTTTTTATCTAAGATAAATTCAACCAGTTCTTGGAAGGAAAAGTAGCAGCCTCAAAAGAAAATTGGAGACAGAAAGTAATCTGATGGCTGGTCTATATACATGCACTCCCATGCAGAAAGACACTAATCTTGATGAATAAAATACCACCTGTCAAAAACATGTAAATTAAATCCTAAAGGTCTAATGAGTAAAAAATGGAAAAAAGCTTTCTTAGTGGGCTTTAATGAAGAATGACTCATTTATAAATCACTTTCTGGTTTGTGATTTAAGAAGGGAGCTATCACAGTCCAGAGAAGTTATCTATTTTATCATTAAGCTTTTCAGCAGTACAACTTTCTGTGTTGAGTTTCTCTTGCCAGGCCTCCCTGCCCCCCTCTCAAGTTTTTTTCTCTATTAATTCTGTTCTCTTGCTGTTGTACTTCTCCAGACCATTCATGTACCAACAGTGGTGAGGCTACTCGCTTCTTTTGCTAACTCACACTATATGAACAATATCCACATAATCACCTTTTCTCTGAACCTCACAAGCAGACTTTTTTTTTTCTACAAATACAATCAAAACCAGAGTTAGAGATCTGAGAAATCAAGTGCAAAGCCACTCATGTAACTTATAATATATTTCTTCTTGTAATGGGGTCAGAAACTCTGAAGAGGTCCCTCCTAAGTCCATTGGCCAACACCTGAAACATAAGTGTGTCAGCAAAATGTATGTGTATTCACTTTTTTCCCCTTGTTAAACATTAAAAAGCTTGCCTGAAGGATGTTTCATGAAGTATTATCTACCTCATGTATTCCAAATACAATTCTATTCTATAAAATACATTAATCAAGACTGCCTTTCAAGCAGAGAGATGATAAAATAATGAACATTGGGGTTTAAAAAAAAATCATATTTTCAAGTTCTTTTCTATAAGTATGAGGAAAAGGAATGTATTCTTATTAATATAATATAATCAAGTATCATGTATACTCACAAGCGTCTAGGCATTTATTATTTAGGAATGATAACACACGGTATAAGACTATGAGAACAGTGGAAGAGTGAGGAATGCTAGCTATCAGTCTGTAGCTTACCATAACTGGCTCGCCCCATCTTTTTGGAGTGGCAGTTCCTCTAAATAAAGATCACAGCCTTTTTAAAAGCAAATCAAGGCCATATTCAGATCTCACTTAAAGTGGCACCAGTCTAGGAAAAATCCATCGATCAAATTTAACCCTATCCCTATTTTCTTAACACACTCTAAATTTACTCAAAATGCAGTTTATTAATTTTCTTAGGTTATTTATACAGATTTGGTTGCAATCCTTTTCTAGTTTTCCCTTAACTGTATTTCCTATTTATGCATGGGCTTTATTCTTTCTTGCTAAAAGCAAGTGCATTTCTTGCTAAAGTTCTGCATTTTCATAATGCAAAAACTTTCAAGTGACAAGGTGCTACAGACTATTTGGAACGTTACTTTTTAGATGCTTATCTTGGGGAGGAATAAGCAGGAATGAGAATAATGCTCCAAATCTGGAATAATTTCAGAATCTTCCAGTTGATTTTTTTGTTTACCAATATGTGATCACAATGCTTCTGTGAGTGAATGGAACTGCTGCAGAGGGTACAGCAAAGAGAGACAAAGATGATTAGGACTTAAGTCTTTTTAGTTTGGAGAAGAGAAGTCTGGGGGGGGGAATTTGATCAATGCCTATAAATACTTAAAGGGTGGGTGTCAAGAGGATGGGGCCAGTCTTTTTTCAGCCGTGCCCAGGGACAGGACAAGAGGTAACGGGCACAAACTTGAACATAGGAAGTTCCATCTAAACATGAGGAACAACTTCTTTACTGTGAGAGTGGCAGAGCACTGGAACAGGCTGCCCAGAGAGGTGGTGGAGTCTCCTTCTCTGGAAACATTCAAAACCTGCCTGTACACATTCCTGTACAACATGCTCCAGGTGAATCTGCTCTGGCAGGGAGACTGGACTAGATGAACTCCAGAGGTTCATTCTAACCCCATATCATTCTGTGATTCTGTGAAAGAAACACGGAAAAAGCCCTCAAAAAAAAATATTAAAAATCAGAAAATCTAAATTCCATTGTGCAAAAGATGAAATAAATACCAATGCATTGCAGAACTCATAAATTTTAGTCCTCTGGGCTTGTTGCTACTTCTTGCCTTCTTCTTTCTGAATATCACAGAATCACAGAATCACCTAGGTTGGAAGGGACCTTTAAGATCATCTAGTCCAACCATAAAAAACAAAGCCAAAAACCAAAAACCAAACCAAACCAAACCAAAATACCAACACTAAACCATATTTCCGAGCTCCATGTCTACTCGTCTTTTGAATATCTCCAGGCATGGTGCCTCAACCACTTCTGTGGGCAGCCCATTCCAATGCTTGATAACCCCTTCTGCAAAGAAATTTTTCCTAATATCCAACCTGAACCTCCCCTGGAGCAACTTGAGGCCATTTCCTCTTGTCCTATCGCCTGTGACTTGGGAGAAGAGACTGACCCCCACCTCTCTACAGCCTCCTTTCAGGTAGTTGTAGAGAGCAATAAGGTCTCCCCTCAGTCTCCTCTTCCCCA
>JAOXNO010000013.1:91263737-91324056 GCA_028565335.1 Limnodromus scolopaceus
CCCGCTCCAGCACCTCAATGTCTTTTTTGTGGTAAGGGGCCCAAAACTGGACACAGTACTCGAGGTGGGGCCTCACCTTTTCTCTCAAACAATGAACTAGAAAACTAAACTTTTTTTTTTTTTTTTAAAAGGATATTCTCTATATGATTACTATAAAACAAAGTTTTAAGGAAAACGTTAATTATCTCAAACTTGTAAAAAAAGTCTGCTGAGCTCATTGAACCTGCACTCATTCTGAAAGCATTGCTAAACTGTAGGTCTATTACTTCAAATGTATAAATATATTTGTTATAATTCCTATCCTAGGCAGCTGAAGGAGAGTAGCACAAAAGTACTGCCAATAAACATACAGACACATTGTTTCAGAATACCCTCTCTTGCACTGGCTGAGGCATCAACTGTGCCTTGTCAAACACTCGGGAACAAAACAGTTCAAAACTTTGAGACGTGAAAGGAGAGGGTGAAGGGACAGCCTCACAAGATGTGGTAGTTACCCACACTTACCTTGGTGCTCTACAAACACACTGTGAAACAGGAACTTCCCACAAACACACACCGTTCAGATGACAGGCTGTGCATGAGACACAAGGCGTGGTCTTTTTAGCTGCAAAATGGTTGTTCTTAGGCTCCTAATAACACAACTGTGAACCTGTATATTTATGACTATTCTGCAATTTTAAAAAGAAGCAACCAAAAAACTCAACCCAAGAACAAACCACGCACACATAGTGGCTTCCAGTCTGCAAGAGTTCACTGGCCATACCCTCACTGGCTATAAGCTCTTCATACACACAAAGCCCAAATGCCAGCGAGAGCCATGCATGGCCTCCTGGGATGAGATGGGTCAGCAGCTCCGACCCGGCACAGCTCGCCCAGCTACCTCAGCACCGTCGTCCCACTCGCCTACAAGGAGGCTCCTAGCAGAGCAACCTATCTGAGCCAGTCCTTGTGTTGCCCTTGCTTTATTCTCCATGTCCCTGACAGGACAATTCACAGGTTGAAGGTCACAACTCTATTTCAGTCTCTACATAACAGCATAAGGCCTCTCAAACCACAATAATTAGATGTTGCAAGCAGGTTCCAATATAAACATAAAAACAGGACTGGGGGGAAGGGGGAAATTTGGAGCTCTCTTCTGTTTTAAAGTAAGAGGGTAGATGAGTGACAATGAGCAAATGCCCAAATAAATGTATTAAACTTCCATAAATTCTTCCATGAATATTACACAATACATAACAGCAAAAAAAAATTTAAAACATAGCACTGAAGTAATAAAATGTCATATTTCTCTTAATGTATAAAGCATTATGCTTTACAAGACAGTTTCCAATTTCCACATTCAAACAATACATCTTTAAGGTGAGAACATTTGAGCCTAATCTCCTCTTAACCTCACTACAACAACTGCAGTGAATCAAATCACAGTGAAATTTTTTGTCTTCCTATGCAGGCACACAGCTCCCTCTGAATGCTGTAGGAATTGGACATGCTCAGAGACAGGCCATACTCGGCTTCTTCAGCTTGGCTATGACCACAGCTGCACTGTGTATCTTGGACAAGCATGAAAATCTCAAAGAGAGAAAGGCTTCTTTTGCATGGGTTGTAATTTCTATGACTCGCGGGTAAATCAGCTTCCCTAGGCTTCTTCAGAGAGCGCAAGCTCTGTAGTTTCCCATTTCTTGTCTGTTTCTCTGTGTGGCTACACAGCTGTTAAACTGTTCCTGCATTCAATGCCTAAAACTAATATGCTTCACCATGAATAAATATAAGAATGTAGGATTTTACTAAAAACCCCTCCTTTTTATAAGGTGCTCAAAATAAGGGCAGTAAAAGTCCTTCAAAAAATAGACAGCAGTAGAGTTTCTCTGCAGCTAAGTCGCACAGCTGCTGTACTCCACTGCAAAAGTTCATCTTGCTCGGAGTCAGCATCAGAAACATCTCACCAGATGAATGTGTTGATGACCAGAAAAAAGATATGTTTTCTTTTGAAAGGCACTAGATCTGTATCAGGTGATATGATACTTTACAATTCTAAAAGTAGTTGGTAGCATGATTTCCTACTCAAGATGGCATTATTTCTCATACTGTGACAGTGACAAATACTGACCTTCGGTGCTTTTGCTGGGTCATGGGCTGGAAACTACCAATTTTTTTTCTAGTTAAAAGAAAAAGTGTTCAAAATAAACAGTTATTAAAAGAGAGAGAAAGCCTGAAGATGTACCCAGTGTCCCACACACTGTATCTGAAGGAATGCTTTTCTTGTGTTGACTAGCAAACAGAGAAGCAATGCTGAAAAGGGAAATTAAGCATTTATAAGGAAAGGATGAATGAACTTTAAAAAATCATACTCAAGCTGTGCCATTTGTCAGGGTTTTGAAGGAATCCTGAGAATGAAAGCTTAGAGGCTTTGAGTAGCTCATTATATAGATGCCTCCCCTTGCCCTGATTTGTGGAGTAGCTTATATATTGCAGCTAACTTTCTTTAGACAGTTTTGTCTACCCTGGATTTTGTTCTTTTGCTTAGAAAGGTTTTATTCAAACACTGTTGCAGGTAGTCCACATTTAACAGTAAAAGAAACCTCCCAAAACTGCGCAAAAAAGATTAGTGCTCATTCATTTTTTTTTAAATCACAAATATTTTGCCACTATTTTAATTTTTTTCTATAATAAAAGAGGCAATTTAGCCCAATTAACTTAGTGGTCCTAATACAAAAAATGGATTCAAATTAAAAAAAGTTTGGAGGTACCTAAGCTGAGATAAAGAAGTTTTAAATTTCAGAGGATATTTTTATTATCTCCAAGCAGGTGACAGCTACTGCCAGGTATAAGAACTATCTTTCTTCCTCCACTCCAGCCTTCAGTCTTCTTTAACTTTTCTAAGCTTTGAAATGAAGATGTTCTTAATACCAGAGAAAGAGGCTTTGCATATGAAACGAATGATTAAACTCGCATGAGATGCATCCGTTTTGGAGATGAGGGATTGCATGAAAGAAAGATACACTGTGATCTTTCCCTTCCTGTCACTTTCATATTAAAACAAACGCTGTAACATTATTGGGAAGGGTTTGTCCAAGGTCACTCAATTGTTCAGCACTTACAAGCTGGCAGCCCATCAGAGGCAGAAGCGGCACATATAATCATTGATGCTGGCAGGCTCCACCCTCCCTAATGCTACTTGTTCTGTCAGCCAGTCCTTGCCTTGTCGCAGGCGAACGTAATTATCCTCTGAGCCGTGCCTCAGATCTTCACTTGAAGGGAACTGTTTGATGCTAGACCACAACTAAGTACCAAACGGTCTCATGCTTATTACAAATCATGCAAGTCAACAACTACTGTTTAATTAGCCTTAAATCCTCCCATCCAAGGCACAACATGAATGCCAAGCCATGTGCTGGGCGAGTCTGAAGGAAAGTACCTTGCCTCCTCCCACATATGAAATGGCTGAAGAGCTGCCTTCTTGATGCTGTTGTAGCCCCCAGAGAGGTATCCCTCTTGGATGACACTGATCCTATCTTCAGGGGATCCCATCTTCAGGGTATGAATGAATGACTCAACTCAGCTTCAGCTGTAACTCTGAGACAGAACAATACAAGCTACAGGATGGCTCTAGAGCCTCACAGAAAATTCCCTCTGCTCTGCAAATGTTAAAAACATTTTTCCCCATTTTGTTCATTCTCCTCGAAATATGTAGTTGAAACTCCTGAAATTGACACTATTTAAATGAACAATGGGATTTATTAACATGAAACTAACCAATTGAGTTTTCAATCAAAAATTTTAAATAACTTTAAAACATGAACAATTTGGAGATGAAAAAGAATTATGGTTAAAAGACTCATGACATTGCACTATCATTTTAATCCCATTGGTCAAAATATGTATCAATTAGTATGTTCAAAAGCAGGAGAAGAAAACAAGTGTTTCACAAGCTACAAAGCCCTGAAAATGTTTTGCCCAGACTTTCAGTAATAATTATAACATTCCCTACTTTCAAAGGATTTTATCCCTTTATGAAAAGCTTCTTGAAGTGGAGATGCCCTCATTAGCTCATTTGAAAATATTTAGATTTTACTACTGAAAAATTCCAGAGATGTATGATTTAATACTATTTTTAAAATTACCGAATGCTCTTTTAATTACTGCGCAGCTCACTGAATATGCCAAATACATAAATACACCTGGAATGCCACACACATTATATATAGAGAGAACAAAGTATGCACTGCTGAGATTGTTTGCCTGATAGAAACTGCTGTTCCATCAAAAAATCCCATAAAGGAAAGCCCACTCCATGACAGTGGAACACACATACTAACATCTGATAGTTAGGCTTCTTTTCAGTAGCTTGACAATTCAAAATTAGCATTGATTTGAAACTCTTCTTCTCGTAAGGATCAATACATAAAATATATCTCTGTAAGTATTGTTTGCTGAGGAAAACATTAAAAAACAATAACAAAGATGAAAACATTTTTTTGTGGAGATACGTTTGGCTGTGTTTAGCAAGATACTTTTTAAAAAAGAATTTGTAAAGGGGGCATATGCATATTTATGTAGATACCTTCACACTTTGCATTTATGTCCATTTTATCATAGCTTACTATCCACAGACTTCTCCTTTTCCCCGTTATTATGACGTACATAATAACTTTTCAGTTTGATATATAAACAGGTCTATTTTCTGGAAACAGGTTTAAAAATTTACTGCATCAACACCACCCCTTTAAATTGCTTGAAAGTAAAAACTTCATTAAGACCTCAATCCTAGGAATAATTTATTAAATGTCATTAATAGCTATATTCTTGTAAGAGACTCTGTAGAAAAGTCCAATAAAATCAAATCTATTGGGCTGTCTAGTAATTACTGTGAAAGTTCAGGTAGTTAAACAGAGAATTTTTTCCTTTTTTAAGGTTACGGACTTGTCTTGCTTTCATATGGGGTTCTATATGCAGCTCATAACTCTCTTCTAATTGCTAGCATGTGGTTACAAATGTAGTAGAAAAGCTTTTATTTTCTATTAAATCCTTGATAGCTTTTTTCAGGAAGGGCTAAACCCTAAATATTTAAGATTAGTTTCAATAACCATTTTTTTTTACTATGCCCATAATAAGCTTACAGTTTCCATTTTCTTCCCTTGCTACCATTTCCGTATGTGTAGCATGGACTGATTCTTCCCCAAATAGCATATTGACCTCATGAACCACAGGAATAACCCACTTCCTGATTCTGTGCTTACGGAAATCAGAGAAATTTTGCAGTGATTTAAATTAATCCTGAATCAGATTCACAGTCTACATGCCTGAATGACCACTTTTACCCAGGTGCTGATGGCCTTGCCCAGCTTTTCAGAATCATAGTTAGGATTAGTCACTGCAAAAATTTGATTATAACCTGACAAGAAAAATTCTTTTTCATGTTAAACAAAACATTTCAAGGTTCACCTTCTTCAAGCTCAAGAATGGTCCATCCCAGCAAGCAGGAAACCAAGCAAAGGCAGCAGGTGATTTGCATGGATGGATAAGGAGCTCCTCACAAAACTATAACATAAAAAGTAGAGAGGTGGAAACAGGGCCAGATGACCCAGGAGGAATACAGAGCCATGGTCTAATCATGTAGGGATGCAATTAAGAATTTGATGAGGGGTGTAACGGGTAACAAGAAGGACTTCTACAAGAAGAAGCCCTGGTGAGTAAGAGTATGGAAAAGGTTAAAGTTCTCAATGTTCTTCTTTGCCTCAGTCTTTGCTAGTGAGCCTTGCCTTCAGGAACCCTAGGCCCTAAAACCATAGGGAAAACCTAGTCCAAGGAAGACTTACCATCAATGGAGCAGGATCAAGTTAGGGAACCCTTAAAATAAACTAGACATAAACAAGTCCATGGGCTCTGATGAGATGCGCCCACAAGTGCTGAGGGAGCTGGTTGATGTCACCTGTAAGACCAATTCTGATAATCTTTGAAAGATCATGGTGACTGGAAGAAGTCTGCAAAGACTGGAGGAAAGCAAATGTCACTCCTGTCTTCAAGAAGGGGAAGAATGAGGGCTCAGGTAATTGCAGGATGTGATCAAGAGTAGTTAGCATGGATTTACAAAGAGGAAATCATGCTTAACCAACCTGATAGCATTTTGCAAAGAGATGACACTCTCCCCACTGGTGAATGTGGGGAGAGCAGTGGATGTTTATCTGGACTTCAGTAAGGTTTTCAACATTGTCTTCCATAACATCCTCACAGACAAGCTGACAAAGTATGGGCTAGATAAGTGGGCAATGAGGTGGACTGAAAACTGGCTGTACTGCCAGGCTTAGAGGGTTGTGATCAATGGCAGAAAGTCCATTTGGAAGCTAGTCACTAGAGGCATACCCCAGGTGTTGATACTGAGTCTTTTGCTAACAACTTCATAAATGACGTGGACAATAGGACAGCAAGCACACTTGATGAATTTGCAGATGATACATACGATTGTGTGCCATCCAAAGGGACCTTGACAGGATGGAGAACTGAAAAGAGGAAACTCATGAAGATCAACAAAGAAAAAGAAATGCAAAGTCCTCCATTCATGCAGGTGTAACCCCAGGCAATAGTACAGGTCAGGGTCTGACTGGCTGGAAAGCAACTTTGTAGAAAAGGGTATGGGGGTCCTAGTGAACAAGCTGACCACAAGGCAGCAATGTGCCCTTGTGGTAAAGAAGGTAAATGGTATCCTGGGCTGTACTACACTGATAGAGGTGAACCTTCCCCTCTATTCAGCACTGATGAGGCCAAATCTGGAGTGCTGTGTCCAGTTCCAAGCTCCCCAGTACAAGAGATACTGTTCAGCCTGGAGAAGAGATGGCTCAGGAGAAATCTCAACGTGTATAAATACCCAAAAGAAGGGTGTAAAGATGAAGCCAGGCTCTTCTCAGTGGTGCGCAGTGACAGGACAAGAGGCAATGGGAACCAACTGAAACATAGGAAATTCCACCTAAACATCAGAAAAAAGACTTGCCAGAAAGCCCTCAGCCTTGAGCTGGGAGGGCTCTGTCTTCATTCCATTGAGAAACGCATTTAGTCCCTACATGGGTCTAGAAAAAACATTACAGACTCATCCATTGATACAAGCTAAAGGCAAAAAGGCCTAATTATTTATGCTGCTGCTAGTTTAGTTTTCTAATGATATATCCATTGTTCTTTCATACATAGTGACTAACAGCTTTAATAACCTGTGAGCAGCTAGACTTGATTACAACTCTCTTCATTGTATTATAAAATTCAGCTTCTTTAAAGAGAAAGCAGAGTTTCTAGAGAGCTGATCAGGAACCAGAATTCCTGTTATATATGAAATTCCAACATATTAAAAAGTAATTCTGATTTGAATTGCAAATATGAAGTGCAAATTCCTGTGAAGTGAAAATTTAAAAAGGAACACTACACAATTCATGCCCATGAACAAGCATCTTGTCAGTAATTTATAAACAGGCTTTAACGGAGTAGTTGCTGGGGTTGCTGAAGAGACTGCACTCACTGGCCTAATAAAGTGCTTTTCCATCACCAACTACATTCTGAGTGAATTAACTCAAAAAACCACCATGTTGGTTTGTTATGATTCCTGTAAAAGTTAGTAAAAAAAATTGCATCTCATTAATTACATTTTGACAGCATTTAACAAAATGTATGAAAACTAGTATCTTGTAATCTAAAAGAAAACCACATAAATCAAGATATTTGCACATTTTGTAGATACAAAACACAATGACATTTCTTACAAAAAAAAAATCCCAAACCCCCAGAAATTGAATATTTAAAAAAAAAAGTTTAAATTTAATGAAAATTAACTATCAGAGAATAATTTATTCAGTAAATAAATTTCTGACCAATAGCAACTGCAAGTGAAGACTACAGCAATATCATCAAGAAGCCTTGCAGAAGACTTAGCTTTTTCTAGAGTTACTTTTCTGAGATTTGGTAGACTCTCAGTTGGTCGCAACACGCAAACAGAAGGAAAATCAGTTTCTGAATCTAAGAACAGCTGAACAAATGTCTTCACAATTCCTTGGGAACATGCCTTATCACAAACCACTGTGGGCACTGCTTGAGGGACAAAGAAGACAGTTGTCAACTTTTCCTTCTAGCTGGATTCTTCCAGGATCATCAAGTAGGAGAGAGGCCCCTATGTGGGCACATAAGGACTTCTTACAGATTTATTGGAAGAAGGAAATCATCTGGGTAAGACACCACCTCAAAACAAATCATGGATTTTCCACATTTCCTGGAAGAACAGCTTCAGTGCACAGGGGTTGCTTGGACACCTTGGATCATTATTGCTGAGGTAGAGGGGAAACACCGTTTTTCTGGAGGAAAACACTTGCAGCTCAATTAAAGCCAAGAAAACAAAAATCTGAGACTAATAAAGTTTCTTCCTTTACAGAGGAGTGCTCCCCTATAGTGGTCAGAGTAACATATTTATTTCTTAGTAAAACACCACTGATAAAGATCTGTAGGCCATGGATAACTGAATATAAACTATGCTAGCATCAAGGCTATATATGCTTCAAAACTGAATATAAACTATGCTAGCATCAAGGCTATATATGCTTCAAAATTATCATACAGATGTCCTAATACTACTTTCACCTTTCTTTGTTAAGTTTCATATGTCCTAAGCTCAGTACTAAGTACAGGTCATCCAGACCTGGGTTTCACCTGAACCAGGTCACCAAAACTAACCTGAGGTTTGTTATTTATATATTTGCTCACTGAATTAGTCACAATGAGATACTAAAAATTACAATGACTGAAAAAAAAGCAGCAGTAGGTACACCCACAACAAATTCTCCATAAAGGTAGTCTCTGGGGTTCTGTCAAGGGGCAGCTGAATTCTCACTGCTTGAAAGCAATGTCATCGCTGCTATCAGACAACAGTAACTGAGCCTGGCGCTGCACTCAGCAGCCTGTGCTTGGGAATGCCCTCTGAGGTCCTTACAAAATTGAAGTGTTTTATTCCATCACCACTAGCTGATGGACACAGAAAACTGACAAAATCCACCGAACAATCCACTGATGACAGACTGCTGATGCACATCTCCACAAAATCTTCCCAGTAAAGAATGACATGCACACAAACCAATACAGGAGGCTCATACACCTCACAGTCAATGCTTACTCTCATTCTTTTTCCCAAAAACGCACCCGTCAGCCCCAGAAATACAGAGGACCCACACAATTATTAAAACCTGCCAGTTCATATGCTTTATGCCACTCCTATCCAACATCTCACAAACATCTATAGTTCCAACCCAAGTATCTCAGATTATATCCGTTCCCTTTTAAGGATACAGAGAAAGTAAGTGAGAAGAGGAGACAGAAGCAACCACTGCTCAATCAGCTCCTCAGTGAGGCATGTAAGACCTGCAGCAACTCAGAGAACACTTCTGACTGGTCAGTAGAGCTGGGAAAGCTGAGATGAAGAGTTCATAGCATCTCTTTTGTCAGATGTAGGCACATGCCATCCTTCCCTATTCCTGTTTTATTGTTGTTGTTGTTTAAATATAAGCCCAGGAGAAGTTTGAAAAAATTGCTTCTAATTCTCTTCTGACACAAATATTAAGTCACAAAGAATGGAAAGGTAGTCAAAGGTTGTTAACAGGGCAGAATGGGAAGCAGTCTCTAAGTGTCTACTCCACCCCATGTTGTAAAGCAGACATGGATGCTTTCTTTAAATCTCAAGGCATTAACACTGCTTCATAGTCATTCTGCCAGTTTCATTAATTGCACTTCTATTCCAATCATTTCATAAGCAGACTGTACTTATAATCTGGCTATTTATCCTAATGTTTGATGTTTCTGACTCACATAAATACATTATGTTTGAATGCTGAGAAGTACTTTGCATGACAAATTTGAGATTTCTGCCAGAAACATTTGACTGAAATTTATTTTTGCTATCCATAGGGAATAAGCCTCTACATTATTTGATTGTTATTCACATTTTGGTAATCGCATTACGAACCTCTACTAGGAAATGAAATGGCAACATGCCTTTTTTCCCTCTAAGAGCAAATGTCTCCCTCCCCCTCCCAAAAGCACAGACCTTGAAAAAGCATTAGAAAATTAAAAAGCCAACAGAAATAAAATGATGTATCTACGTCTGAATATTCATTAAAACACGGCATTGCTTAGTCACTGCTCACCATTTGGATGATGCATGGTGCTTAGGCATGCTTAATGCAACAATGGGAATTCAGTCTTGTTTTTACAGGATGGGTGTAGACTTCAGTGGACAGATTCCTAACGGTGCTCAGCCGTTCTAATTGCATTAATATTGTTAGGCCATAAACCATTCTACATCAGTTGATGATCTGACTTTATGTTGTAAATAAGAACACAGAGAAATAGTAACAGATTTCATTTCTGGGCTTTATTCAGATCCGTCTTGACAATCCTCATGCTATCCAGCAGCTGCTCTATCTACAACGCATTATACTAAACACCACATGTCTGAGTTGTCTACTGGAGTTATTTGCCCTTGGCATTGTTTGCCCTTTGTTTCTGTGTTGTTACACTCTTCTCTCCCAGAGACTTTCTCTAGCAGTTCCTGTACTGCCAGAAAATTTACTGCACTTTATCTCATTCTGTAGAGCTATTATCAAACATCACAAGCACAAAAAAGGATGACATAAAAATATCTTTGGGCTACTAAAACCCATGAGTCAAATTCATCTCTTGTTTCACCTCACAAATCGCAGCAATCTGTTAATTGTGTCCCTTGCTGCTTTTACATTTTATGAGCACCAAACCACAGCAAGTTTTTGGCTTAAAAAAACAACAACAACTAAAACTAAAAAAAAAAAATGCTGCCTCTACTCTTAACCTTTTAAACATCAGTTTCCTAATCTGAATATCTAATGTATTTCCTGCCCCTGACCATTTGGGAGCACTTGTGACTCTCCTTTGCTTTGCCATACTGTCCTGAAACTCCCATTGATCACGTTTCCACCAACTAGCGGGAAACTCTTGTTTTCTGTACTTGGAAAAAATATGAACGCGAAGTCATGATGGAAACGGAAACCCAGGAGAACACACAGCCTCGCATCCCAACCACAGCTGCTCCATTGAACAAGTTGTGTCTGCGCCAGAGTGTAAAGAGGAGGTTGTTGAACTGCACAACACCATGGGAACCTTTCCCAGCTGTGACCCAATACCTCAGGCTCAGCCCCGCCACAGGACAGCATGTGGCAGACAGGTCCCCACGAGACCTCACCTCCCAGTAGTGTCTCACATACTAGGGCCACAAAAATGATCAGAAGGCTGGAGCACCTCTCCTACGAGGACAGGCTGAGAGAGCTGGGGTTGTTCATCCTGGAGAAGAGAAGGCTCCAGGGAGACCTTATTGTGGCCTTTTAGTGCTCAAAGGGGGCTTATAAGAAAGACGGAGACAAACTTTTTAGCAGGGCCTATTGTGATAGGACAAGGCATAATGGCTTTAACCTGAAAGAGGGTAAATTTAGACTAGGTATCAGGAAGAAATTTTTTACAAAGAGGGTGGTGAAACACCAGAACAGGTTGCCCAGAGAAGTTGTGGATGCCCCTTCCCTGGAAGTGTTCAAGGTCAGGTTGGATGGGTCTCTGAGCAACCTGTCTAGTTGAAGATGTCCCTACTCGTTGCAGGGGAGTTGGACTAGACGAACTTTAAATGTCCCTTCCAACCCGAACTATTCTCTAATTCCATGATTCTGGAACAGAAATAAGTGGGAAGATTTGATAACTTTTTTACACAAATAAATCAGTGGGGGAGGAACAGAATGCAAATAATCATTTTTTCCATGAGCTCAACACAGACCTGGCAAATCCAACTCACTAAATATCAAATCATGAGATCTACACAAATAACTCCCATGTAATGGTGCCCTGCAACTGGGCTTGCATTGTAACTATTTTAGCATATCACCTTTTTTTTTTCCATTCTATAACTTTCTGTGCTGGATGCAGCCATTGGCCTCATCATGTCATCCTCTGATTAGCTGGTGACAGATGCTGCTCCCCAGCTCTCTCCAACAACAACTCAGGAAGCCAGCCACATATCCTTCTCGCAACTCTTTATGCTATATATGTGCTTACAGCATGACTCTAGATCTTTCAAGTTGGAAAGTGAAATAATTTGGAGACCTGTGAACACCAGGACTTTGAAAAGCATCCATTATATTTTAGCTTGTTGCAGTGTAAAAGATAAAGCACAGTCACAAATCACACATAATACTGTTTCCTACATAGAAATGTTATTAAATCTCAGAATGCCATGAAAAAGTTATGTTTTTTTCTAGAAAACACTGGAGTTGGGTCAAATTCTGCACACCTTAATGAAACGGTTACTCAAGGAACAGCGAGGGTGGTTCAACCTTTTGCATTACTGGTGTATGATGGATGCATGGGGCTATCAAGTTTGCTTAGCTGTTACTTCTTGAAAAGGATAAAAATTCCTTCTAGATTTGTTATCAGTGTAACGTCTACTAGTCATATAGTACGTATTAGTGCTAAAGATAGATAAGTGGCTTAATAATTTAATGAGAGTGATTAATAGAAACACGTCAAACCATTTAACTGGGTAATTATTATCTTTGCATTACATTTCTCACAATTTAACTAGCACAATCCAAACATCCAGACGAATTACACACATCAAGAAAAAGATATTCTGTAGTTTGAACTTCATTGTTTTCATTAATAACTGGATGTACCCAGCAGTTTGACTGCCCAGATCAACAGTGCATGTTGGCTAGCTCAAGGACCCCTCATTGATCTTTTGCACACAAGGTAAATTAGTCAGCATAAACAGCAGCTTGCAGCCCCCAAATCCTTTTAATGTTTTTGTTCTTATTGAATCAAGTGGCATAGGAACAATTGGATTGTCCTTACAATTTCTTTCCCTGTTTTTTTCCCCCCTTTCTTAAACACTGGTTTATTTCCCTGGTGACTTGCTTTTAAGAATAGCAATGGCCCTGTGGAACAGCATGAACAGGAGGCAACACGGAAATGCTTTAAACATGGCAAACACTGCAAAACCAAACACGTGGGAAAATACACATTTTATGTTCTGCTAAGCAGGGTTTTAAATACATACAACCACCCATATTTTTTTTTTGATAAGCAGAAACACGTCTCTAAAGGATGCCATCAACTATTTTAGTCTCCATTCATGTTAGCACTTTTTTGTGGTGCTGCTCATTCCTGAGCACCCTCCAATTCTGTGGATGTACTTGTGTGATGAGATAATCAGGACTGCATTACATATTTTGGATTATAAGAAACAACTGATTTATAGGGTGGCACTTGAGTATTTTCCACAATATTCTCCAGGTCGTCCATACAGCTTCTGTTCTCCACCCATATTATCTTAATATAAAATTATAGGAGATTTTATCTCAGATACCTTCAGACCTGACTCGTGTTTTTTAGATTATATCGATATGAAATTCAAGCCTCTGCTTAGAAGCTTTTGTCAGATTACTCAACACACTGGCTGTAGAAGGGACTATAAACCAGAAGCAGCAAACTATCACTGTCACCCACAGCACTAACAAGGATTGTTGTGAATCCCAGAATTCGGCCACAGCATTTAATGATTTTTATTCATGGAGGCAGAGGCAGATGAAACTTAGGTTAGTAGGTTGGGCTGCCAACTGCCAGAGCTCAGAAGTAGGCACACTCAACTACTCAGCCTCTAGGCATCAACTCTGGCCAAGATTTGGGGTGGATGTCTGGAAACAGAAATCTCTTAATCAATTAATCAGCAGTGATGATAGCGAATTAGGAAATCTTGTGAACCAGAGCCTAAGCGAAATCTGAATTTCATGTCCCTCTAGAAGGTCATCTTATCTCAAAATAAAAAGTAGATATTCTAATACTGAATCAATAAAGACAGTGGAAAAGAAATAAATTACAACAAAAAAAAATCCAATGATACTTTTAAATGAAGTTCTAAATGAAATCAGATGAAAAAATAGTTGAAAACACCTCCATGAACTGAGATGATCCTAGTTTCCAAAAAACAACAACAAAAAACCTGCCACTCATGTGAAGAGGTAAAAGGAAAAAGGAATGTAAGAAATTAAAAACAGGTCTCTGGAAGCACTCTGAAAAGGCACTGGCCTGTTGCTTTCAGTTACCCACATAACATAATTTTTGGTATATTTTAAGAAAACAGCTTACACTTGGGCCCAGGCTCTCTACTAGTCAGAAGCTGAGTTTCACTGCTTAACATATAGTCGCAAGAAAGAGAATAAACTATTGCTGGTATTATAGGATCTATATTGAAAAAGAAACCTTTCAAAATAGACATCCTCCTCTCTCTCAAAACAGGCTCAAACACAACATAACTGTGAGCATCCAATCTACTCTGTCATCTGCTCACTCAGCTAGAATCAATTTGCTCAATTTTTTCTTTATATGGTATGGAAAGAAAATCGTACCATTCAAGAGTGTTGCCAAAATTTGTGAAAATTTGTTTATATAAATAAAACCAGCTCAATAATTCTGATGCCCAGCCTTGCCCTTTAATTTCTGGGTTGAAGTTCTTTTATGGTGTGAACCCCTAGCCATGTCCAAGGAGAGAAACTAGCTCCATTGCTAGGGTTCAGTACCCTGGAGATATTTCTCAAACCCACCCATAAATGGTGGCTTTTCAAACAGCATCTCCATGATCTTGGCCAAAGATTTAGGGGCAGGTGGTGTCAACTAATACCTCCACTAATATCAATAAAATATGACAGTTTATATTGGGTGAGGACTCTCCACATGATCATGGTTTCCTTACACAGTGCTGGGGTGTAGTATGCTGCCGACAGAAGTGTGGCATTTTCACCTTATTTTACACTGACTTGGAACATCATGCCTGAAATATAGAATTGTGCTGCTAGACACTCAGGAGCTAATAGCTTTTTATTCCTTTAAGGTTTTTCCAGTGTGGTTATGGTATCAAAATCATATGTAAAAATACAAAGAGGGTTTACACCAGCTCTGGTGATGATAACTCAACCAAGTTTGCTTAGCGAAATAACTACATACAAACAAGAACACCATCTGCCAGCGTTGCTCTACTGCAAAAAATGGAAGTCCTCAAACTGACATAGTTAAGCTGAGAAAATTTGTGTCAGCAATCTTATCTCCCTAAATTCCTGTGATTTGTACTATTAATGATAAAATTAATTGAAATTAGAAACCTGCTCATTCAGTTCTAATTTTTTACGAGAGTATCATATTATTTTCAGGGACTGGGTAACCCAAGAGGTTTTTATTACATCTCTGTATTCAATTTATAAAGCTAAATGTATCTTTTATTCAAATATTATCTTATGGCAGAATTTTTCCTGCTGAGCACCATTTTTTGTGGATACTTGTGAGAATATAATTGACATTAGCCTAATACTTACAAAATAAAGTGATTTTTATGACTGCCTTAGAATCCAATGAAGCATTCAGTAAGAAGGTAGCCAAAGTTCAAGCTGATTTGGAAGTTTATACTTTAAAGGAAAAACTAGGCAGAAATTTTAGTGCCCTGGGGTTTCAATTAATAATGTGAATAAAACATCAAAAGTAGCAATTTGTGGTTAAAACAGTAATAAAATAGAAATTTTAGCATCAACTTGAGACAACACACTCATGCTAAAAGACCATAAGCAACAACCAAGTTAAACCAACCAATTTCAAATGTTTGTATTAAATTCAGTATAGTAGAGCACAATTTGTAAGATGTGTTAACAAAATACTTGTAAGATCTTTAAAGTAAAAAGATAAAAAGAAAAAAAAAGCAGAAAGGAGGGGGGAGGGGCAGATGTAAAAGTTACAAAAATATTTTTCCAGCTGTTATAGAACTGCAACACTTGCTATTAAAGCAGCTCACAAGCGGAGATCCTTTGCCCACAGAAATCTCCTTTTCATGGAAATTATGATGTGGGTGAAAATGGGGGAACAGAGGATGTGATATGGATGAGCAGATGTGTGAACCTTAAATCTGGAGTTTGGCTGAGGTGCACGCATAGAACTGAAAGCATAACAGACCTGAAGTGGCCATTACAAATGCATGTAAACCTAGAATAAAATAAAACAAATACTTTGACGGATGTAGAATGTAAAGTGATCAAAATAGGTTCAAGTAAACATTTACTTCAGAGAATAATGATATTTTACTTGAATAAAGCCAATCTGAAATATGTCACTGCTATAGCAGGCCTCTTATAAGAGGGGCTTACCTCTTTTAAAATGATTCAACTGCCTCCTGAAAAAACAAACATTAGAGACAAGTGCTTTTTAAAATATATTTTACCAGTAGCAATTGTGAGAAAATATGCCCACTCCAACTAGTGGGATGAGATGCTTCTTACTGTCTTGAATTCACAGATTACCCGACAATGCAAAGATTGATTTTTAAATATTTAATGACTTTTTGTGGGGGTGAGGGGATGTGATCATCTGTGTTATTTCAATTTTGCTTTTCCACCTCCACAAGGCTATGCCCACCCCAAGGTACGTGGGTGTCTCCAGGGAGGGCATCGAGGCTGGACTGGAGAAGAAGAGGCAGAGCTGTTGGGTGGACTTCTGGGGCCTCCTCCAGGGTCTGAGCCTAAAGAGGACTTGCTGGTATCGCCATCTGCGCGAGTGCCAAGTATCTGCTCATTCCACCACTGACTCCCCCTAAGTGTTTAAACCGCAACTGGAGCAGGTAGTGCACAAGCATTGAAACCAGAGCTAGAACGGCTCTATTGAGAGCCATTAAGAACTCAGCAAAGTTGCCAGCTGAGGCAGATGTTTATCAAAAAAATCAACTGCAAGTGTGGAGCAAGCATTAGACATGAAACCAGTCAATGTAGGCAGAACAGCTCTTCTGATAAAATCTTCTAATTTCTTACTTTCCATTCTATATTGACTGAATCAAAATCAGTGGAGACTAACTACAATTATTACATGATTTGCAATTAGTCCTGTTCATCTACAATGGATCATAAACTCCTTTATTCTTTTCTTCTCTGATATACACATCTCTGCTACAAGTAGTATAGTAGTTCAACAGAAAGTAACCTTAGTGAGACAATAGGAAAGTTTTATTTTCCCTTTATTAATTTTGTATCTGTTGCTATACTACTTAATATTTCTTCCCAAATGATAGATTTAATGCTCCAATACATCTAAAAGCTTCGAAGTATTCATTTCTTTATTAGCAGGTCTCCCTTCACAGGTGTAAGAAATGGCATTGTAGGACCCGAGGAAGAGAATGCTAGTTAACATTTTGCCAGTAGATGTCTCTGCTAAACACACTGAACACACTGAACATACCAAGTTTGAAACTTCTGCAAAATGCAAGCGGCAGTTTGCATCCTTCAGCTGAAGAGCAGGGGTAAAACCAACAAGATCACTAACAATTTCTGAAGACTGTTCTTACATAGTCACAAGAAAAATTGGGTTTATCTAAAACTCAGTGACTCCCAAGTTATTCAAATATTAATTTTGTCTCCTGATATTATCTCATTGAGTAAGATGAGTTCAAGAAAGGCTAACCTTATGTATTAATATTCTTGACAGAAGTTATGAATGTAGAGTCCTGGGGAAAAAAATATTTTAATCACCTAAATTCTAGCTTTTATGAAAACAAGCAGTCCATTCCCACTTCCAACAGAGAATTTTCTTTACTTAATATTTCTCCTCAAACTAAAAAATCAGTATGTGGAAGACTAAGTTTTAGGCTGAAATAGCACAGTACATGTTAGAATAATTATGGTCCTGATGGATAACATTCAGAGGTTCTTACAATTTCTTTACATCTATATGTTATTTGACAATGGTCTTATTTGCCAAAGCACAGCTTCTAAGCAAAGAAACTAATATTAGTTTCTCATAATTGGCACTTGTCGTTCACATACAGCGTGATTTTCTGATTAATAATGAAGAAAAGATCTCAAAAGGCACAGATCAGCTGGAAAAGCATCTGCTTAAAATACACAGACGTAATTAGGAGAGGACGTCAAACAGACTTGATTACATATTTCATGGGTATGTGTCAAAGAGTGTAAAGCATTTGACTTAACCCCAGGGTGACTTCAAGAGGATTTACTCTATCTAGTGTTTGTGATTAGCACCATATAATCTGGATATGCTGAACAAGTAGAGTTTTACACAATATGCAAATTTCCTTTTGCTTTAATTTAGACCCTTTGGATTTAGCATAAAATCTCTGTGTTGCATGAAGGGCTGAAACAGCTGGATCCAGTTAGCTAGGAAATTAAAAATGTAATAAATGAAATAAGGTAATCCTTGCCATAGTAGCCAGTGCGCCCTAGAACGGGACCCTGAGATCTGCCATGGGATGGCTGACGTGCAAACTTCTAGCGTCAGCCAGACCTTCTTCCACAAATGCCAAAATGCTGATCCCTTCTCTCATCACAGTGTGCTCTAGTTTTTCATATAACTAAATTTATTTCACTGCCTTGTCAAAGTTCATTTTCCACGTGCACGTTGGTAAGAAACCTGTTCACGTATCAGTCAAGGAAATTAGTATCCACAAAGTAACATTTTTTTTCCTTGTTAGTATATCAAGATGTGGCAAAAATTAATTAGCAATATATTACATTGTTTAAAATTGTAACAGAATTAATTAATGTGTAATTTTATTTTCCAATTCCC
Source organism: Limnodromus scolopaceus (assembly GCA_028565335.1). NCBI lineage: Eukaryota > Metazoa > Chordata > Aves > Charadriiformes > Scolopacidae > Limnodromus > Limnodromus scolopaceus. Next base: position 91,282,383 of record JAOXNO010000013.1, read on the forward strand.
TTTCAATGCTGTTTTTTAGCTGGCACAATACAGAGATAATTCTTGAGTATTTCTTATCCAGATTTTAAGAACAAAACTGCAGAATATTTTTATTTTTTTCCCCATTTTAGAAGGGTATTCCGAGGATAACAGGAACCCTAACCTAATCAATCAATTTAGATAGCAAATAGTCTTTGGAAGGTCTGCACCCAAGCCTAAAAGCCCTTGCTTCAGTTCTCCTTTGAAATCTATGGTCCCATAGGACTTTAAGGGTTCTCTATCTCTTAGCAATGACAATGACAACTTTGTAGTGAAAATGACAGATCTTTCAGATCCTAACTATATCTGACACAGAAAATGATCTAGGGAGAAAAGTATTACAGACACAAAGCACTTCTTCTCCAAGATATGCTTTAGCCATGTGTAAGCAATGCTGAATTGGTCTAGGAACCAGAGGATCAGAGCTTTGTTACTCTTGCCTGCTGTTAATTTTCCTACAGACTTTATTGAAGAGTGGGGTCTTACACCCATTCTCTGATGATGTAGGCGAAAACAATTGCTCTCACTTTATTTATTGAAAGTGACATTTCACAGTGCTACTTCAGGCAGAACTGGGAACAGTTTCTGCATCTACAGTAAAAAAAGGCAGGCCCCATCCATTAATTCAAACTTGCCTTCCAATACATTGTATATCCTTGTATATACTACATATAGTATATATAAATAATATATATATAATATATATTATATATATATATATCATTGTATATACTTTCAGAACATTGCACAAGAGTGCCTCACCTACTTGGTCATTTTGTAATACTGATTCTTTAATTGTTTTAATTCCATCTACAGCCATTAGCAAATATGTGCTCGGTTGAGCATGTCTTTCCCAATAAATTAACCACAGTCTCAACAATGGCTTCATTTGATAAAAAAGAAAGAAATGAGCTTTCTTTCCTCCTAATCCACTTTAACCAGTCATTTGAAAATGAAAATGATCACAGACTTCTGAAGTCAGCTGTACATACACATTCTTTATGTAAGACATCTTTTTGGTTAGGAGATTCTCACCCTGGAGACAGATCTTTTTTTTTGGCTTTGCAAGATAGTTTGTATGCTGTCAGACTGTGAGCCTTTTCCTCCCAGAGAAAGCAACATCCACCTGAATAAGCTTGGATTTGAAGTAGGAAACATATGTTGCAAATCAGAAATCATTCATAAAGTAATGGACAGATGAAGGTTTCCCAAATAGAAAACCTCACGCTAAACCTTCACGCTCTTCAGGATTCTTCCAGCACATTCCATGTCTTGCTTTACTGGTTTATTTCAACCATGAGAAACATAGAACCTGCCCTGCCCAACACAAGCTGCAGATCTAAGGGAAGGTAAAAACCCAAAACACTACTTCCACCTCAACTAATCTGACAGTTCAAATTTCTACTCCCAGAAGGATCATTAGCAGGAAAGTTACGTAAATGTCCTATACCACACTAAACTAACACGTAAACTCCCTTAACAGACAGTAAGAAGAAATGGTATTGCTGGCTCTAACTCATCCTAAATTTCCAGGGAGATCAAGCTGGTGAAGAACTGTCTGTTCCACTGATGGCAATGGGAATCTAAATGGTCACCTCAGATGTAGGTGCTGACAGCAACATACGATAAATCCTACCATAGATTAAATGCAGATATGGAAAGACGTTTAGTTACCTAACTCCTTGCTCCCCTGAAGATTAGTATCTACATGATTTAATAAAAGTCAAGTAAATTTTGTGGCCGAGGAAAGGAATTCAAGTCTCCCAAGTGATATCTAGCTCCCTGGCCTTTACATTAGCCTTCTTTGCATTGCCCCATTGACTTCAAAGGGAGCATTCATAAATTCGTAAGAGTGTCCACACAGGTGAGGTCCTCCCAGTGAAATGCAACCTCCTGTTGCAAACCCAAAAGTGAAAAAGTGCAGGTAAGTAGTCTGTAGAGGTTCTGATTCATCAGAAGGTCAGGGCTTAGTTTCACAGCAGCCATCTGATATAAGGCAGAAAAAACACCTTTCTTGCATTATCCCAGGTGCAGTAAGGTACAGAATTGCAAGAAAATTAGACTGTAGAGTTGGTGTTCACATTAGTAAAACCATGTTCAATGGATAATCTGAACAGGAATGAGGCTCCACAGTTTAAATCAGGGATAAATAGGATCCACATACAATATAGTAATATAAAAAAAATACCAATTGCTTAGTCATTTGATGTACTACTGTGAAAAAAGTCAATCTCTTTGGTTAGGAACACAAAGGTTTATTACGAACTGAATAAATAGAGTAGACATAGAAATAGATTAATCACTGCAGTTTATTAAGTGCTCATCTTGCTTTCCTGGTTGTATGCTACTGTATAGCTCTCCTGATTTCAGTGATAGGGAGAGAGCAGGCCCAGGATTTTATGATTCTTGTTAGATCACCACCCACTATCTCTGAGAAACTCAACAACTAACACGTGGACAAACTTTACTCTCATCTCAATAACAACTCTGATTTATAGCTACCCCAGCTCTTTGCCACTCCTCACGATCCAGAACAATAGTTCTTTTAATTTTTGGTAATGCTTTAACCAACAGTTAAATGAAGGTGTATAAATCATACTAAAAGGCAAAGTGCATACTGTGATCTTAATTATTGCATGTTCCAACAACTTCAGAAGTAATTTCTGATCTAAAACATGGAAGTGTAACTAGTAGGGTGCCCAATACTTGTGACTAATCTCTCCTTCATTGAGGGACTAGACACAAAAAGAAGGATGGAAGAGGAAAGGCAGGCACAAGCCACACTAACTGGCATACAAGAGGCTCTTCTGCTCCCAACAGGGTGCAGACCTCATGAGTTCAGTTATGACTGGATGAGTGAGAAGCCTGTGAGTGTTGGACGGTGACGCTCCCTGCCATTTCTTGCCTTGGACAAGCCACACCCGATGCAAAAGCACCTACGGTGATCCCCCAGTTATTAGCTACCCCAGCTTCCTCTTCCCAGAAGTCTCACAAGCATGAAAAAACTCTACTGCAAATCTCTCCCTTGTAGTAACACTGGATGCTATCAAATGCCTTCACCACAGAAGTCTTCCTCTTTTGTCTGAACACAGAAGAACTATCTCTTGCCAAGAGTATATTTTCTGTCAGCTGTGCTGCACTTTTTCCTCATCAGCTCAGCTTATAATAAGGACATTTTCACCTTCTTTCAGTTCCTAAGAAGCATATTTCTCTCTCTAGCTGCATTATGCAAAAACATGCAAGACATTTATGTGCTGTACTATCTCTTCCTGTGTAATTTCTACAGCTCTGAGGAATGACTGACATTTTTGGTCCATTCCTAGGTCTCTTCACAGATTACGCAGTTTGTGAATGCAATTCGCATCAATATTAGCAAATGCATATTAAAAAAGCCCAAAACATAAAAGCAGTTTTTATTTCCAGAAAGAAACTTTATATACAGATTACAGTCTGCAAAGGCAGCCCTGGCAGGGTTTCTTCTGGCAACTCACTTTTTCAAAGCTTCTCAAATCATGCTCTCGCTGCTCTGCTCTGCTTTCAGTGGTACTAATGGTGTGTAGTTTTCATTAGTCAAGTCACAATAGAAAGCTAAGAAAACCAGCAAGAACTGTTAGCAGTAAATAAATAACTTTCTAGTTTGTTCTCTAAACCAAGTTCATCTGGAGACAGAAATATAAAACAGAAACAGTCACCACACTGTCCACAAAAGGAGAGGAAAGATTTTTGTCTTTTTATATACCAGAAGCGTCATTATCTGGGAATCAGAATACCTTTGGATTTTAAGCTCCTATGCACTCCCTTCACATTTAGAAGTCAAAGTTTTCTTTCTGATGCCAGAATTTAAAATGTTCTCTCTTCAGTGTATCTATATTTTCATATTTAGAATGTGGATGGAGCATCTTCTCCATACTGTCAACTCATCAAACATTTTTACTCAGAAAAAAACCCCCAAGAGTGCATAACTCACTCTCAGTGAGGTGAGTAGATTAGCATGAATTGCCCGGGTTTCTTTTACGTTGAAGTTCATCTTGTGGCAAATGGTTGGCATAGAAATTCCATCAATGATTCACTGTCTCTCTTAAAGGAAGGGAAGAATTTTCCCCTAAAATAAAGAATCTCATAAACGTCAGCCAAAATGGAGCATCCACTTGCAACACACCTATTATCACAAGTCGGAACACATGTATTAATGCCATCTTTAATCTTATGATTTTTAAAAGAAAAAAAATCCATTAAAATTATGAATTAAAGCAGCACCAAGGATTAAAGCAGTAAAATTCACAAGCATCACACCCACAGTCCAAGTCTACATGACATGCCCAGACAACATCCGGATGCAGTCACCAACTCCACACAGGAGAAGAAACCCCAGTAATTCCTGTCAATCTGACTGAAGACAAAATTCTTTTCTGGCCCTAAAATGGATGATTTGCATAACCTTAAGTATCTAAACACAACACACATGAGAATCTGTGTAGTACTACCAAACACAGGCTGCCCAACATCCCATTACTGGCTGCAACCAGTCCTTGATGTACTAGAGGATGGTAAAAATTATAACAGGGAAAAACACAAATCGAAAGTCCCAAAGACCAAGTTAGTGACTAATCAAAGCTAGCCTGACCATTTAGCATCCTGCACTGTATTTTGCTTTGGCTGTTGCGTGGCATAATTCACTTTAAAAAAGCCAACACAATTGTTACTCTCCAACAATCTATAAGCATCCAGTGAATTTAAAGAGAACTTTCAATTAATCATCCTTAGGATACTTAGTCAGCATCTTAAAATTTCTTCCAATACATAGTATATTTTCTTGTAAAGAGAATTAATGTTTCCTGAACAGACGTTATAAGTAAAGTACTCTTTCTAACATAAGTGCAAATTATGTACCTTAGTATCATTTGTAGAACTGATAAAAATTTACTAACAAAAATACACACCAGCTAAAGGTTAAGTTTAAAAAATCCTAAAGACAGAAGACCTCTGAAAATGGTTTACACACACATACATCATGATGTAACTCTGGAATGAAATATGTCTTGTTGTTAAAGGGAAGTTGAAACAGGTCAATAATTTAGTCAGATGACACCAGACTCAGACACCGATCTCTATTTTTCACAACACTGCCTACCACTGCAACTCTGATTTACCTTCTGCTAGTGATCTCCCTCCTCATCTTCAATAATTACACCAGTACAATCCAGCTACACTACATCCCAAAAGAACTTCAGCATTGCTTTTATTACACAGAAGGACACAATTAATAATAACAATACTTTGTTTATTCTGCTTGTTTCTACTCGAGGCTATTTCTAATCCATAATGAGAATAATTGTTTATGTTCAGGGAGTGCAAAGCAAGACTCAGAAGTGGTTCAGAACTGAAAGTATATTTTGCCACTGAAAACTCTGACAGTTGAAGTGGAAGAAATAAGCATAAAGTCGCTTAAAACAAATCTGCAGTCCTTCTGGATTATGAAACGTTTCTACAGCATGCAACCGTTTTGTTGTATACACACAAATGCCAATAATCTCTGTTCAACAGTGGACCTTTGACACAGATTAAATAACCTGCAAAAATTCAGTCTTCTCAGTGACTGCAATATTCTCAACGGTGTGCAGGGGAAAAAAGGATGGTGAGGGGAAAATGGCAATTGCAAAGCACTGCATCTCTTGTTGCAGCTGTCATGCCAGGAACAGATATATTCAATGCCTATAGAAACTGAAGAGCTGAACATTTGAAAAGTAACCGTAGGGCTCTGGACAGCGTGTCCCACTTTGTGGGCTGTGGTGCTACACTGCAGGCTGCCAGCAAAAGGCAGCTTTGCTCTTGCAGCGGACACAGAAGGGCCATCAGAAACGTTGGCAGGGCCGAGGCAGCTGGAGTACTGCAGTCACCCGCCACAGTAGCTTTGATAAGTCGGCACACTTGGCACTTTATGATGAAAAAACCCAAACGTGACCATAGCTGTACCACATTCTACTACCACCTTTGCATGGGGCTTGTTTTATTTATCTTCTCTATGACTAAGTAGTAATTGAAAAACATACCACATAGAAATTTTTGTACTTACAGGAGCACAATCACAGAAGTTTTACCATGAAGTGAGATGTTGAAATTTCCTACTTAACTGAACACACAAACTTAATTCATCTGGGGCCACAGATAATGGTGTAGGACTAGCCTGACTTTGTGGAAAATTCGTGAAGCATGTGGTGATTAAAAACCTTTACAGAATTCGATTTCTTCTTCCTCCACTATGAATTCCTATAAGTTACTCTGGTCTCTTGTAGATGTAAAGAGGCAGTGCTGGCACTTATGCTCTTCAGTGTGGCACTCCAGAATTTGGCTAGAGACCACCAAAGTACCTAGGCTACATCAGCAGTGCAGAAGTTTTAAAATTCAAATATTTGTCAAAACCATTTTTTATTTTTTCAGATTTCTCGTCACTATAGGTTTCTTTTCATTTACTCTTTCAGCCTATATTTTCCCATATATCTTTACCTATTTACATTTTAGCACTGCGGAAAAAAATACTTTTAATTGAAAACAGAAATATTCCTAAATTTTTATTTTTCATTTTTATGAAAAGATTATAAACCTGAAAAATTGAAGCCACATCCACATTTTTTACATAGCAATTTTTAGTTTCAAAAAAGCTTACTGTCTAGTGAAATCCAAGCTGTACAAAAAGGGACATCAGAAAAAAAAAGTTTTTGTAGCAGCTAAAATACATCACTGAAAATACTCTGCAAAAAATACTAAAAAAAATCTCTGTGAAGCTAATTCAATAGACATGTTGTTATACATCAGGCAACAGACATTATTGCTTTAACAAATTTACTAAACTTAGAATCATAGAATCATTTTGATTGGAAAAGACCTTTAAGAACATTGAGTCCAACTGTTAACCTAACACTGCCAGGTCCACCACTAAACCATGTACCTAAGCATCACATTTACCTGTCTTTTAAATACCTCCAGGAATGGTGACTCAACCACTTCCCTGGGCAGCCTGTTCCAACGCTTGATAACCCTTTCAGTTAAGAAATTTTTCTTAATATTCAACCTAAACCTCCCCTGGTGCAATTATGAGGCCGTTCCCTCTCATCTTATCTACTTGTTACTTGGGAAAAGAGACCAACATTCACCTCGCTACAACCTCCTTTCAGTTCCCTCAGCCACTCCTCATATGACTTGTTCTCTAGACCTTTCACAACCTTCATTGCCCTTCTCTGGACTTGCTTCAGAATCTCAATGTCTTTCTTCCATGGGGAAGATGGGACGTCATCAGTTGAGTACACAATCACTTCCCTAGTGCTGCTGGCCACACTATTCCTGATACAGGCCAGGATGCTGTTGGCCACCTTGGCACACTGCTGGCTCACATTCAGCCAGCTGTTTACAAACGCCCCCAGGTCCTTTTCTGCCAGGCAGCTCTCCAGCCACTCTTCCCCAAGCCTGTAGCGCTGCATGGGGTTGTTGAGACCCAAGTGCAGGACCCGACACTTGGCCTTGTTGAACCCCATACAAATGGCATCAGCCCATCAGTCCAGCCTGTCCACTTCTCACCACATATACAGAAGTGTTCTAGCATCCAGAATGCAGGATCCTTAGATCTTCTCAATGTGATAAAGAGTGCAATAAAATGACTTTTTATGATTCCATTCAAGTATACTGATAAAAAGATATGGTGTTGATACAGTCAAATGCGTTTTATATTAATGAGCAAAATATAACAATTCACCATATTCCTTTTGAAGTAGTATAAATGTATCTACTTTGCTATTTAAACCATTTAGGCTTGGTATTGATGAGCATTAAAGAAAAATAAAGTTCATCAGATACTGCAGACAAAAAGTTATTACTTCAATCCAGATTTTAAAATATTTTCAAATAAAAAAACAACCATAAGCAATAAATGAATTAAGACCAGCTCATAACAGTTTTGGGGAGAACCCCTTTGACAGCTTATTCCAAGCCACTTCAGATGCCTTAGATTTTCATTGCTGCTTTCCACTAAAGTGTGTCAAAGTACAGACATAAATAAACTGCTGTGAAAAGTCATAGTCTGGCAAGTTCGCTATTTTAAGATAGCTACCTGCACAGTGGGACTATATTTCCTATTTAACAAAAAGCTTTGAGGCGTACTCTAAACTGTCTCCTTTGGTTCCTCTCTGAATCTGTATTACCAAATGGCTTTTCTGCACCAGGTCAAGTTCCCTGGTCCTCACACACAGCAGGAACTCTTACTGCATCAAGTCACAATAGGATGTAGCTCTGCTACTTTACTTCCTGTTGCATTTTTGTGATATAGGCAGATATACATGCTCGATGTACTCAAACCTTGTGTATATATTTGTGGAAAACAGTCAGCATATTTTGTTTTTCCAAACCAGGCTGAAATAATCCCATATGCAAAACCTGAGTAAAACAGCTACACCAAAGTCTGATCTTCACACTGATGAACATGGATAGTAAAACTACAAAGGAAAGTTAAGATACAGCCTTAGGAAATACAATCAGATTTGTTCCCCAAGTATAAATCTGGAACTTCAGTCTTAGTACTAGAGTTATGTTAACTGACCTGTGAGTTTTTCCAGAACATCAAATCCATGTTTCAGAGCAATGATATCAAGAAAAGAGACTGTGCCATCTTCAAACCTAAAGAATGGAAGAAATGAGCACAGTAAACAAACCATGCAGCTACAGTACAGACTTTAAATCTATTTTGAGAGCTATTATTTTATATTCAGTGAATCTAACTCTCAGAGTGGGAACTCTTCCCTTAGGGATTCATTTTCCAGTCTTGTAGTGGCCCGTAAAGCAAATATACACTCTCCAAAGCTAGAGCTTCATATGAACAGTCACAAAGAAAGTGATATTTTCCCCTGCGTGGGCTACTTGTGGGGTTTGGATTTATAGAGTAAAAGGTAACAGTCATGTCTTATGACCATATGTTATAACGTCCTAAGTTATCTTCTGACAGTGTTAGAAAATGCTTGGAACAGGTGAGGAGAAAGGCAGAGACCTTGTTTGCCCCACTGTGAAATGATTATGTCTAGTACAGTTGGGTGAGAAGGCAAGAGACCTCCCTTACCTGGAGTAAAGAGGAAGATCACCAACAAATCTCCCTCCTTGTGCTCCTCCTGGAAACTAAAAATAGCTGACCTATAACAAGAACTCTATGTAAGGGAGAGGGAAAATGTGCATCCCCTACCAATAACTTCTAAAGGAAAGACCAAATGGAAACAAAAAGGTCAGGTCTGATGAACTACTGCAGCCATTCCCACAGTTCAGGAGGAGAAGGTGCAGCTCCAATGCGTGGATGTATTCAGGAAGTGGTGCCCAAGAGAATTTCAAGGGGGCAGAAGGATACCATATAGGCAACCAAATATATTTTATTTAGGTTTTGTGTGCACTGCATTCCACAAGGAGTGATCATTCAGCTTGCTTCACCACAAAGGGGAATGTAGAATAATGCTGGCAACCGATGAAGTCAAAACTGTACAGAACTCACTAACATGTAAGGCTGAACCTAGGGTCAGAGCAAGTCTCTAAGGAAGAGGGACCTGTCTCCAAAACTTTAACAGTTAATGCAGGAAATGAACCCACCAGCAACAACCCCAAATGTTATGGTTCAAGTTTAAAATTAGACTCGGACCATCTGAAGATGAGAGCTTCACAGGGACCTGATGTTCCTTGGATCTTTCTCAGAAAGGGCTAATGATGTTCACACTGAAAAATGACTGGAAGACATGGAGCACAACAGAGGTACTCTTGGGAAAAAAGACTTTACATGCACACATAATGACAAAAATAATAACATTAAAAAAGGTAATTCCCTATTTTCTTGTCTAACTTTTTTATGTACCATTTTTCATAAAGCATGTAAAAAGCTTTTGGTGCCACAATTAAATATGTATTGTGAGAAGGCTCAAAGGTTAAAAATGTCAGACTTCAAATGCTTTTTCTTTAATAAAATAAACTTCAATGGAATAGCATAATAGACCTCACTTCTATGGTGATTTTTCTTATCATTCATTTCATTTGTCTACAGTTATCAAATAATTTAAAGACTGCAAGTGACACTGTCAGGTGAAGGACATATAAAGCTTCCAAAAATATTTGGTAAAGTTCCACTCCAAAGAATAATGTAAGAGCATTGTGTATACATGGTAAAATGTTCAGCTGGGATGAAAGACAGATAGAGGCTGCAAATAATTATTAACCAAGTGGTAAGAGAGAAGTGGTGGACTGCTACAAGGATGAATGGCCCAAAAAAGATCACTCATGCCCATGTATTTCAACACAAGATAGGCCAAAGAATCCTTCTTAGGAATTTCTGAGTCTTGACTAGTAATGAAACCTTGCTGGTTTTCAGTGATGAAATTTAAAATGGTCACTTGTGATTTGAAAGAGACCTAACACCAAGAATATTTTCACAGAGACCTGTGGACCAGTATCTGAGGGAAGCAGTACTCTATCCAAAAAGCCAGAAAAACTGGGGGAGGAGGACGAAGAAGAGATAAGGCAGAGGCTAACAGTGGGTTTGGAATTAAATGCAGAAAAACATTAATAATTTGCACTGGCTGCAGGAAATGTCACAGTGGACCCACACAGCTGCCAAGGAGAGATTACAGAAAGGATTCGTGAGGGGGAATTGACCTGCCCTGCTCAGTTACTGGCAATGGCTAGCAAAGCAAATAAAGCACTGGGAACTAAAAACCAGAGCAGAGATATTGGCACTGAGCCATCAAGAAGACTGTACAACCCTCAACAACCTTATCATCATCAGAATAGAAAAGCACTTGAAAGGGCAAAAAAGGTGCCAGCCTCGATCTTCAAGGCCTCTGGATCTCACCTACAGTAAAAGGGGAAACAAAAATTGAATTTCTATTCATTAGATGTGATTATTAACTAAGCAGATAACTGCAGTACATCCATTGCTAAGCAATAAAAGAGGTGCATGAACAATGTTAGTGTTCTAAGATCTTAACGATTCTCATGGAAATAGTCCAGAGCCTAGGAATCTCTTTATGTTCAGAAAAAAAGAAAGCAAATATTATGCTCTAGAACAGCAGAATTGTTGTAGCAGCATATGCATCCTGCATTGCTTTGTCAGACCCGCATTATTTATTCTTTCTGAATCATAAAAAAAATTGCCTGCTGGAAGCTGCATTGCAAGAACCAGAAGCCATAAAAGAATTGAAAAGAATGGTTAAAATATTTGCTCAAGGATACGGGCAAGTCTCTCTTTTCACAATTTAGATATGGACTCATCTGCAACATTCCTGTCTTGTATGTTCATATGGCTCCCTCTATTTCTACATTACTAGCTTTCCAGTTCTGATAAAGAAAGCAAAAGTATTTTGTTATTCCTATAATATGTATATTTACATTACTTCTAGTGCACTTGACTCTCACATATATTCTTCAGATTTACTGAACACCTAATGTGCAATTTCATGTAAAGCTGTCATCTTCCCCATATTTCCAGCTATTGAATTGATTGTTTTTCCCTATCCTCAGAAAAATTTACAGGAATAATCTATAAATTATGACATTTAGCAAATCTATAAATTTGGATATTCAGCAAATTAAGCCTTAAGTGCTATAGCAATTTTACCTAGTACCATGGCAAAACATGATGCCATGAAAGGTAGCTATTCCCCTCTTGGAACACAGAGGGCTCTCTTCCAGGACATTTAACTGTATTTAGGATTCCGAGCAAACACGCTCCTTGCATTGCAAAACATTGATTTCAGTTGCTACTTTTCCATTTGATGCGATTGATGCTTCAAATAAATTATTTCCCCACTCAATGGCAGTTCCAATAGTGTTAGAATAATCAGTTTAAGATGAAGTTCATTTGAATGCTGCTCTAGAAGGTGTTTCCTGAAGTAATACTGTAGAACATCAGCCCAAGAAACAAGCTTATCTCTCTTATCTAGTTCTTATTATAATTGATACCACTTAATCACATCTGAGATGAGCTCAATTGCTTAGCTGATTGTGTTTGTGAAAAGCTGATAGCGTTTTACATCAACCTGCTACCTGGCAAATTGGTTAAATTGTTCATGGCATAACAAAAACCAGAGCAGCCTGCCTAAATCTATCAAGGAGTTATGACGCTGATGAGCCGCTCTTTTTTTCCAAGCCACACAAGACCTCTGTTTCTAGAAGCAGCAGTTTTTCCTTTGAGTCACAAGAGAACTATTGCTTACAGAGAGATGTCCCACTTTTAGGATCTTCCTAGGGATGGAGATAGGCTAGTCTTTGTTTGAATCCTTGTTCAATTGGTTGTTGTGACACTTCTCTGTTAGGGCTCTCCATACAAATGGAGGACAACTGAAACAAGGAAGGAAATTGTGACATCTTAGGCTGTTTGAATTCGTCCTCTCCTTAGCCAGGTCATCTTTGTCATTGTATTTCCATGTAAGAGTGATGGCCTGGACAGATATGATTGGAAATAAAATGCGTAAGGGCTAAAGAAACAACTCATGTTTAAAGAGAGAACTTATGAATAAAATGTAGTGGAAGATAAAAATCGTACCTTAGTGTTGGTACAGCACGGACTTAAGTCAGGAGTCCAAAAGGGCCCGCAAGACCAATCAGCCAATGGTGAGGTCATGAAATATCTTGCTTGATGCAAGCTATTCTGTATCTAAGTACACAATGCATGGCTTTTTGGTATTTTGGGTGGAAGCACTTGCCTCTGGATTCTGAGAAGGCTGACTTGCTTAGCAGGCAGACAAGTGATTCAGCTGGGGTTTTTTTCTTTTGGGTTTTTTTTTTTTTTTTTTTTTTTCAATTCGTTTGGCCAGACAAAGCAAATACTGACAGAGAGCCATGGCACATGTGCAATTTCTGTCCAGAATGCAGCCCAGAGCTTTGAAACTAATAAAAATCCTATCACAAGGTCAAAATTAATCCCACTCATTTGAGAGCATTGCTGAGTCAGTGCGAAGTGGAATGAAGGAGTGCAGGGGGGGAACATCACTGTCAGCCAGCTTCCACTCTCCTTTACACCAGGGTAATGACTACATTTAGGTCAAATGAGCAGAAGTCATTCCTGAGTTTCTAAAGCAGGTAAAACTGAATCCAAATCCACAGAGAAAGCATATTTCTTGAATAAGCTGCTTTTCTTTCCTTTTTTCTTTTTTTTTTAAACACTCCTCAAGAGTAGAGCTGCCCTTTGAAGTGAGATGTTACATGAGTTCCTTTCATCTTTTCAATTCATTTATTTTCATTTAATTAAAAAGTACAACAATACAGAGAGGTTTCTTGGTATGCATTTAGAAGTAGTTCATTCAGATCCTATTTTTCACCTCTTAGAGATATTCCATATCACTTCCACATGAAACAACAGTCTTGGCAAATTTAATTTTTACATTTCCTACATTTATGTGTTTATTCTATATTGACACTTCCTGGAATTACAATAGCACCAAGGCTATACAGTGTCAAGCTTATGACTGTAGGAACAAACTGTTTTCAGTCACATTCGTGTTCTTAGGTTAGTAATTGCCATCTCTGATATTAACAGGGGAATGGATCTTAATTGGTCTCACTGCTTTCCAACATCAAACCCCAACATTTGCAAAAGGAGTCTTATTTGTTTTGCTTTTCTTTAACTTAAAATACATCATTATTGGTCTATGAAACCTTTAGGACCCTGTTCTGCACTTTAGCACATCTATCAGCTCCTCCTGAGACAAAGTTCTCAGGCACCTTTGCAGGGTGTTTGTAGCTCTCCACAGCACACACTCCCCTTGGTCTGGTTTTGTATCCCACAGAGGATACTCTTCATTTTTAGCAATTTGCCAGTTGTGTGTAGTAATCACTTTCTTAACTGGGTGAAACTGTAGTCACATTAACACCAAGAACTGAATTTTAAGGCAGCATCATGCAAGATCAAGCATTTACCTGTGGGCTTTTTGATCCTTTACTAGTAAAACCTTTGGTACAGGATCTGATCCCCAGAACATTAACCTCAGGTATGCACTCCCTTCAGACTAAGTATCTTTTTCTCACACGGTGCATACCACAGCAGCAAGTAAATAAAATTAGAAGATAGCCTGTTCTAACGGTTATGTATGCTATCATTAAACTACACTTTTGTAATAATCCAACTTTTTGCATAAATAGCCTGCACGGCAGCATGCTACAGCAAGCCAAGAACTTAAGCACTAGGAGGCCAGTAATAAATTACAGAACTCTGAATAAGACACCTACTTTCACCACATCAGTAACTCCTTTTTACCTCTGTTAGTGGCACATTACACGTTCATGAGCGATGATTGTTTCTCACTGAAAGGAGAAGGCTTATCCAATGCTCGAACAACTGCCACTTGTGGAGGAGAAAACTGAATTAATCAATTCATTTTTATTTCTCAAATGTCCCTGTGCATCTCTCCCTTATGTGCAATTTGGTGAACTTCTCACTGGTAACTTTGCTCACTACCTATATCGAGAAAAATCTTCCTCTTTTTCACTGAAAGATTAGCAATCCTTGAGTCTGTTACTCAAATTGGGCTGAGTGACACATCCTGATTCTGCATCCTACCAGCTCCTCAGGGCTCCATCTTTCAGTAAAAACCATACTTCTGACAACTATGCATCACAATTACTTTCAGCTGTATGCAATTTAAAAAAAAAAAAGGATTTCTCCTACTACCAAAATTTTTACAATTAATGGTTTACAATATATTTTTAAAAATATCTATACAAGATCTTTATCTTTGCCCATAGGCATTTAAATCATGCAACAATGAGTAAGTTATATCTCAGGCATAACATACTCTCCCCATTAACTCCTACATGGACTCTCCAAAGTCAAAGAATAATAAAAATACTTTTTTTTTTTTTTTCCCCACCAGAAGAGCCACAAGTCACATAAAAACTGTACTGGATTTCTCACTGCCCAAACGTTCTCTTCCAGATTCACAAAATAGGCCAATGTGGTTTCTTCGTGCTGATGGGGCAGCAAGGGAGAAACAAAAGAATCTTTCTCTTTAAAATTCAATCACAGAAAGGGATATTTCCTTGAGGTATATTAAATTTAAGTCTTCAGGAACATGAGGCCTGCTGGTTAACTGGCCTCAAAGAATAATATGTTCAACTATCAGCTAGTTAGCTTGCAATTTATACTCATTCATCTTAACTTGTAACTTATTAATGTCAACAAGAACTCCATTAAGGTGCAATTCAGTGTGAGCAAGTGTATTGCAAATGATTTCTGTATCTGTCTGAGTATTCAACATTTGATATGCATTATTCTCCCATGATTAAATATCAATATTCCAAATGTTCACACCTCTGCTTCCCATGGGAAGGTAATATCCAGATATAACCCCAAGTAATAGTTAAAGTGAGCAATTTGCAAGGTGTATTTGCATAAACTGTTCACTGATCAGTTATGAGTAATGAATCATTAATAGAAATTCAAAGCCCTTTCTTCATTTTCTCCTTAGGAGGAAAGAAAGGATGAAAAATTCTGGAGATAAATTTTTCATAGGCAATAATCTGACCAGCTGTAATCATTTGTCCATGTTCAGTATAAACAGATTTGTTTATTTCCTCACAAAGACTGAGATGCAATCTTTCATCCTTAAACAGGTGCATTTGGGGATAAAGAATAACTTACTGCTAAGACAAATCAATTTAAAATTTGGAAGAAAAAAAAGGCTTCACTTGAACATGAATTTATTCTTAAAAATCCACATGTAAAAATAGTGCTGTCTAATCATATGTGACAGTGAGGCAGACCCAGATCAATGATCTTAGATAATGTTAGCAGTAACTTATCCTCAGATAATAGAGAAAAATCCTTCTGATTGCTTTCCAATGGGTGGGCTCCATTCTACAGAAAGGTCTGTGCCTCAAAGCAGGGGTTACTGCAATGCATAAGCCTTATTTCCACTGCAGATAAAAGTGAATTCAGCAACACTTCTGAGCACTTCATTTCCTCAGCTGGGGGGTGAAAAGAATCCTCTCATCCCATCCAGAAAGCTTGCTTCTCTAGCAATAAAAATTCTTTCCAGACCTAATTTTCAGAGGCAATATATACCCAAGATTAGCAGAATCCATTGGGAGCTGTGAATGAAAACAGGTTCTTCACTATTAAGCCCGTGATGTTAAACCATTCTCTGTTGAGCCACTATTAGGGGCAGATTTGCTCTTCCTTCACACCAACCTGAAAACTAACTTAAAGAACTTCAAATCTTGGTACTGTAAGTAAAACAGAGGCTGAAAATGTGCTCATTACAGTGATACCGTAAAAAAATAAAAAAGAGATGGAGGAGTAAGAGTTCTCAACAGAAATTGGGATCTTTGGTAGAAAGCAGGAAGTTTAAAAAAAAAAAAAAAGTAAGTTTTCACCTTCCTCCAGCACTGCCTATTCTATTTTTCTAACTAAAATGAAATACTGGGAAAGTTCCCACGTATACATTTCTGGTGCAGCTACAAAGAAATCTCAGCCAAAACTCATAGGGACAGAAGTTCTTCTTGCAAATTTTGCCTTCAACATGGCTGAAGACTGCACTGAATCTCCCCAGATGCCAACTCTTGCTAAATTAAAGTGAACCTTCAGGTCCAGATCTTCTGCTGCTGGAAACCAGGGATGTGCTGAAGGCATCACAGGCTAGCTGGACTCTGAACCACACATCCACATGGCAGCTGTCTCCATGGGAAACTGCACTTAGCATCTTTCCACTCATCACTGACTCCGATGAAGTACGACCAAGAAATAATTTTCTTTTTTATAAAGTGGAACGAGTATTAAGTGGACGTCAGAAGCCTTCAAGTGTGGCCTTAATATTAATAACTGTCAGCAAGAACACAATGATATCAGTATTTGTTGTTTATTACTTCCGATAAGAATGTGCATGTATGTGGAACTGCCCATAGTCGGTGGCATATGTCAACTACAAGTAGTAACAAGTACTAAGCAGCCAAATTCAGTTTAATATATGATGTATGTACCAACAACACCCTGTGTATCCAGAAGGGCAGGCAGCTTGATAGGACTGGTATTATTAAATTACTGCTATAAAACAGCAGGTTCAGAATAAGGTCTGATTAGCTAGTTTGCATGTTGAGACCTTTGTGATAACAGTAAAATCATCAAAGCAGAATGAGAAGAGACAAATACAAGGAAGACTTCAGCTAATACGTCATTCCAAGGTATATATGCAACCTTTTTAGGCCTAGGGGGTGCAGCCAACAGACTTTTATGAGGAAAAACATATGTTCTTTCTGCCCCACTCTCATAGTTGAAAAAAATTACATATTAAGATAAGCTACACCAAACCAGTGCATCCTGACAATCAACTGTTTTACTGCAAAACCTACCAAGCTATCTTTCCACTTTGGATGTACCCAAGATAACAGAAATGGTTGAGTTCAATTATTCCTTAACATCAGAGCCAAAGCCAAAAAAACCACCACCTAGTACAGCTAATTATCTGAAAAATGGCTTTTACAAACAGCTACACAATACACGATGGAAGACTTTGACAAGAACCCTGTTCAGAGGAATTACAACTTTATGTGGCATAGATAAACAACCTCAAACAAGGTTTTCAATGTGATCAGGGAAAAATGAGATATTAATGAAATTGCTTGACTAGGAAACTTGAACTGAAGTCATCAGATACTTGGATATAGAGAAGACCTAAAATTACTTAAGTTGAGGTTGAAAAATGCATGGAATTTGCATCCCAAAAGAATGAAAAAAAGAGAGAAAATGAACTTTTAGAGAAAGCCTCCAGAAATAACCTGCACTAAAAAAACCCTCTGAAGATAGATTTTAGCAATGCTTATAAAAGCTGACATGAAATCAGAGAAAGTGCGGGTCAGCGAAGGAAGAAACTGCTGCAAAGAAAGCACATGGATAAAATGAGAATTCCCAAGAGCCAAGCCCTGACAAAGCAAGTTATACTGAACAACTATTTTTTATATAAAATCAAAGGAAAATACAAATAATATATAATAACACACATAATATATAAGGATATAAGAAATACAAATAAAACCGACAATGATTGTTATTCAATAAGCAAAGAGCTGGAAGAGGAAAAAATGCCTGAAAACTAAATGGGTACTTGGCTTCAGATTTTAACAAGGACTCTGACGAAAAACACAGGTCAGGACAGGGTGACTCATGGCTGAAAGTGTGTGGAAACTGTGAAAATTGAAGTTATTGCAACTGGTATGGAAACTCATTTCAAAGGTTTTAATGTATTTGAACACAGGCAGACAGACAAAGTACATCCCAGAATAGTAAGAAATTGGCATGAAAAGCTCCCAAGTCCAATAACATAGAACACTAAACAAATTTGTCAAATCAGGAATGGAAAACAGAAAACACAGTATTTCTACTGAAGAAAGGGAAATAGAGTGATCCAGGCAACAGCACAGCACATCTGTTAGCTTGACCTCAGTGCTACATACGTTCTGAAAACAACTTCTGAATGAAAGGACAATTAAATGAGTAAATAAAAGCACGTTCAAATGCACCATGGATTGTGCCAATGGAAAATCAAGCCCAGAGAGGCTGCCATTTTAAGAGCTCACTATTTTTCTAGGCAAAAGAAATGCAGAACTAATTCATCTGGATTTCAGTAAAACATTACCTCTATTACCATATAAGAAGCTATTACAGAATAAGGATTATTAGAAGAATACCACAGTAGGCTAAGAAATTGTGCTGAAAGGGAAAGTATTGAGCTAGGAAAAGGTTACCTGTTTAGTTCCTCAAGCTCTGGTTTTGGGACAAGTATCTCTTTTAGTAATCTCAGTAATGATCCTAGCATAAAAGGTAGAAATGTGAACATAAACCAGGCTGTTGAAGTGAAATTTGGAGATTGTCAATGCAGAAGATGGGGCTGTATATCGTGTGCAGTAAGAAACAGATAATGTTGAAAACCCTAAAAACAGAAACAAGATGAAATATATAATATGCTATAATGCATAAGTACATCATCATACATAAACCCTATTATGCAGTTAGGGATTGCTGACATAGACTTCTGCCATGAACTGGAGGAGCGTCATCTGAAACATTAGATTTATTAGTTGATCAGATCAGTTATCAGCCATCGGCACGACAGAGAAGAAAACATGCTAGGACTTAACAGACAGAATAACATTAACACCATTAATGAAGGTCTAATAAGATTTTCTGTGGCATACTGTGTATGATGATCAGAGAAAAGGAAAGCCCATCTTATTAAATTGTTCAGTTCACTTAGTGTGGAAATTGAGAGTGAAGTAGAATTGCTCTTGGTAGCTCTAGAGGTGGAAGAGGTGGGTAATAGTCATGGAGGAAAAAGAGCTGTTTAAGCTAGAGGACAAAATGCAGATAAATGATCAAACCGACCACGTGACAGGCTGAAAACTAGAAGTCCTGTGTCCATCCAAGATATGAGACTATAGAACAATTTTCCAACAGGAGCAGCAGGAACAAACCAAAACCAACATGCCTTCCCTCCCGTGTGCCAAAGGTCCCCCCCTCATTCTGCACACAGGCTCAATGTAAAGGAGGGATTATACAGTACGGGTGTATTCGACCGCAACAGATTGATTGCATGACCCAGAAGATTTTGCTTCTCCTAAGAATCCAATAATGGAAATGCCAGAAAGGCAACTCTTCTCACTTTACGAAACTGTATCTAAAAATTACATAAACACAGAAGTTTGAAACTTTGGGAGTCTCTGAAAACCCTGGAGTCATCCCTCTTGATTTTCCCCTGACCAAATCTGATCCATTTCACACCCAATTCAGGTGGCACTGTCTTGCGCAACATTGGTTGTTTCAAGAGACTATTGAGCAAAAGAAATGCACTTCCTAACAGCTTTTTTTCTTAAATTTGCATGCACTTTCTACCAGGCTGACAGTATGCTGTATTGACTAGTTCCATATGCTTCCAATAAGGAGGGTCTCTGGTGATGATGGTGAGGAACAAAAAGATAATTTGATTCAGATTAATTGTCATGGAAGTAAAAGGTGATATCAATAGCTAATACCATTCTACAATGTTATTAACACAGTAAAAGTGAAAATACCCACCTCCATTAATGTTTTTTTTCACGTAAAAGTACAGAAATACTTTCTGCCTCAATCATACCAGACACAAAAGAATTCTCAAGAAAGGAAAATTGTACAGTGACAGAGTAATACAAAATACTCATTTGAAAAACTCAACATGCACCAATACAGTAAGTCATCTATTCTCTCATATCAACCAAAGTACTTTCAAAATTCAGCTCTCAATGAGTGTATGAACCTCCTGGTTGGAAATATATTGAGTTTTTGTATATGCTACAGAGACCATAACAGTAAGTATAAGATGAAATGGCTGCATGCAAATTTCACAGAATTGCATCCCCCACCCCAGAGAAATAGGTGTTGTCTATAAAAAGCCCACCAGAGTAGAGTTTCTCATAGTTTACCAACTGAAGACTGAAATGAAAACGTCAAGACTGACATGAAAACGTCAAGGCTGAAATGAAACTATGTGCCCTCCTACTACTTTGATGTTTGGGGTAAAGTATGTAGATATTTCAGAGACATGCAGCCAGGTAACTGAGGTTTGTAAAATAATAGGCGGCGAAGATGTCTGTTATGAGTAGAAGTATCCAATAAAAAAAATGAGCTGGGGTTGCTCCAGATACAATGCTGTCTCTTCAGACTTACTAACCACTGGGGAGAACTAAACACGGCAGAAAGCAGGTAGCTCAGCATGCAGGGAATTCATAATAATATACAGAGGAAAGTGTAATCATACTTGAAAGTATGTAGTACTATCAAGTAATGAAGTACTTTGCAAAAACAGACTCTTAGGAAGATAGCAAACAAAGCAAAAAGAAAATTCATAGAATCATAGAATGGTTAGAGTTGGAAGGGACTTTAAGATCATCAAGTTCCAACCCCCTGCCATGGGCAGGGACACCTCCTAGACCAGGTTGCTCAAAGCTACATCCAGCCTGGGCTTGAACATTTCCAGGGATGGGGCATCCACAACTTCTCTGCACAACCTGTTCCGGTACCTCACCACCCCCACAGTCATTCTCCAGCCATTCTCCGCCCAACCTGTGTTTGTGCCTGGGATTGCCATGTTCCAGGTGCAAGACCCTGCACTTGGCTTGGTTGAACTTCATGCGATTTGCATGAGCCCACCTCTCCAGCCTGTCCAGATCCCTCTGGATGGCATCCCTTCCCTCCAGCATGTTGACCATGCCACCGAGCTTGGTGTCGTTGGCAAAATTGCTGAGAGTGCACTCTATTCCACTGTCCAGGTCTCTGACAAAGATGTTAAATAGCACTGGTCCCAGTACTGACCCCTAAGGAACACCACTCATCACTGGTCGCCACTTGGACATTGAGCCGTTGACTGCAACCCTTTGAGTGCGGCCATCCAGCCAGTTCCTTATCCACCGAGTGGTCCATCCATCGAATCCATGACTTTCCAATTTTGAGACCAGGATGTTGTGTGTGACAGTGTCCAATGCTTTGCATAAGTCCAGGTAGATGACGTCTGTTGCTCTGCCCTTGTCCCCCAAGTCTGTAGCAGTATCGTAAGAGGCCACCAAATTTGTCAGGCACGATTTGCCCTTGGTGAAACCGTGTTGGCTGTCTCCAATCACCTTCTTATTTTCCATGTGCCTTAGCAGAGATTCCAGGAGGATCTACTCCATGATCTTGCCAGGCACAGAGGTGAGACTGACAATGAATTCACATCCATTGAGTTGCCACAGGCTCTGACGCAGCCAAAAGGGCGCTGTGGTGCTGTACTGCAGCGCAAAGGTAAGTAGCACACAGAATTGCTGCCCACAGCTTGGCTGCCAGACTCTTGAATTTCCCACTACAAAGGAAAATACTGTACATTAACAGACTGGGAGCTCCCTGACAGCACAAAGTTCCCCAAGGGAAAACAAACGTGTATTTAGAGGGAAAAGGTACATGGAGTTGCCATTCATAAATATCATATACACTTTTTAGGGAAATACAGGAAGCATAGTAGTATGAAGCCTGAAACACCACTCATCCAGTATTTTGATGGTGACAAGAATCCATGATTTTAAATTTAGTTCAAATTAGTCTTCTATGCCACAGAGGAGAAATCTGGGATTTCATACAGCAGTCTCACATGCCACCTTAAAATGACACCACCAGTAGGTCACTGCAGAGTTTTGCATTCAAAACAATTATTCACATCATGCATTCCAAATAAATTTCAGATATTTTAATCTCTTAATATATGTAGAAAACCCATATAAAACCTAATAAGACTTGTCAGGCCATTCAGTATTTTGATATATCAGCTATACTTTTGGAAGACTTCTTTCCTCCACCCTCCCTTCCCCATATATGTTAATGTTTGCTTTACTGGATATAATTACTGAAAAAAATCCAGTTGAGATTAGATTTCAGTTTTAATTAATGATGAATGTGTCAAAGCATTATGATGTTGTTTATCACACTGCTTGCAATGTAATTTAGTGCAATAATACTAAGACTTGCTATGTGACAGTTATTTAGCATTTAAGTCTTCTTAAGATGCTCTGCAGAGTACCCTGAATGTTAACCATGGGAAGATTATTTTGTACAAAAGCAGCTTCAGGCAAAATGTAGCGACAAGTTGCGAGAGCCCAGAAAAAGCTCTTAAGTCTTGCGTCATCTACAAGCTGAAATATAATAATTAAATAATCCAGACATGTTGTAAAGCTAATAAGAAATCCAAAGGATAAAATTAAAAATTGACATTAATAGGGCAGCTTAATCATATGAGGAAAAAAACCAGTCTTTGTTCTTTCTGAAAAGATCAAATGTGTACATACACACAACAGATGGAAACCCAAGATCCTGGCGGGGGGAAAAAAACTTAGGACACCATAGACAGACAGCTCAGGGTATTTTAAGGTAAGTCTTAGCTGTCCCGGTTCGGGTTTTCTTTTTCTCTTTGCAGCCACTAAATTAATTTTGTTTTCACCGCAGACATAGTTCTAAAGAACCTTCTACTCTCATGAGGTCCCCTCAATACAAGTTGAGTATTCACTTGTACACTTGCGAATCCTGTTGCTGGCCTTAGGCCTTCTTCTGCAGTGAACGTGTAAGTTTGCCCTGAGGAGCTGTGTCCCAGCACAGCACAGAGCTGCTCTCAGTGACCTCAGATCTGAAAGCAAAGCCATAGTTTTACACGTGTTGCCCATGATGACTAAACAAAGATAACATCTCTTTACCAGGAAAATATCAGGCATGGAGGGAAACAACAGAGAATATGTTCATTATTTTTGTAGTTAGTGTGGTTAAAATGAGCTTTAATGCTGGGTTTAGGTCTAGGTGCAAGGTCCAGTTTAAGAGAAATTGTATAAGTATATGGAAAATCAGTTAATTTGGGGATATTGTTTTGAAGTTGTGACATGCTGAAAACTCATACTTGAAGTTCAAACTTCCCAATGGAATTTGTTTATTTTGCTGTAATTAGTCACTATGCAATATCACTCTGTACACATATTACATAGCATATACCATTCACCATTGCATTGTAATTCTATCCTCCTAAACTCAAATATACTTCAGGGACTCGATTCTAGCATCTGATTAAAAAGCACAGCTCTCCACAAGTTCTTCTGAAAACAAACCAAATACTAAAAGTGCTTACCGATCAACTGAGACATAAAATACACATAATCTTTTATCAAGTTCTGCCACTCTTGTAGATACAAGTCTAAAACATCATTACTTTCGTATAAACTAACATGTTGTTATGTCTAAACTGCAAAAAAAAAAAAACCCATCTGCAATTCCTGTTCAGTTGTAACCTATTAAAATAACTGATCATCTGTGTTTACATAACAAGCATATTCTCTAGATTTCAGAGAGCCTAGCAAACTAGCTCTTTTTAGAGTACCTTGTATCTAAAATTGTATATTTTTTGAGAAGGGATATACCTGATAATACACTCGCAAGAATATTTTGCCTAATGCAGTTCTGCATTTATAAAAGTTTTTAAAGCTACATTTTCTATTGGAATTCAGTTCTGCAGATACGATGTTTAATAGAACTTGACTAATGGTTTTGTTCAATTAGCTATCATATTATCTATTAAAATTCTGGTGTTCAAACTCACTGGAGCCATTTCAAAGGGTCCTTTGAGAAAAACAGAATACATTAGTGAGGTAAGTGGAAGATTTTCAAGAGGTACAACATCTGATATTGGCACATTCATCATCACAAAAAGCTTGGAAAATTTTAAGCTATGCAAAAAGAATCAGCATTTTTTACCACCTTCTGTCACCATAATAACAAATGCAAATGATAGAACAGAATGAAGATAATATTGATTATCCACAGAGATGGATATTTATTAACTAGAGGGATTCTGGCAAAATTTGACTCTGAAGAAGCACTTGGCCCCAGGCCTGGAGAGTTCAGCTACTAATGTAAAGGTAAACTTTTGAATTGTTCTAATGACACCCCTGCTAGCAGCAGCAAGCTCAACAGGCAAATTGATGAAAGATTGCAATCAGAATTTGTGACTCTCCCTCACCTCCTCCCTATGGAAGCAGGTAGATGTCACCAAGTAACATGTTTGTGCAGGTAGGCTGAGAAAGAGCATCATGCTGCTTGCTTCTAGTTATCCCACCTGTGTCAGCAGAGGGAGATGGTGCCTGAGAGGTTTTCTGGAGAGACTGGCAGGGACACACACTGCCGGCACCCACAATGGGACATCCTTTCGGAGTACTGGTGCCTATATCCAAGTTCTCTGTCATCCAACTGCTGCCATCCAACCTACTCTGTTGACTTTGCTTGCATTTTTTCCCCAAAAGACTGAAGCTACTATTTTTAATTAAAAAAAAAAATTAAAATTGAGTTTTCCATTAATCTTGACTTCCTTCCTTGCTTTTGGGCAGATACATGGCACTTCATTCAGTTTATGACCAAACTAAATCCATCCATTGATGTGGAGAAGCATGATATGAGTCATTTCAAGTTTCTCTCCTATTTACCCGTGAGATATACATCCTCCATGTTTATCCTGATTAGAGTAAATTGGACACTTTCCAAACAATTGCTCATAAACACCTGATCAGGAACACATTCAACCATTCGACTCACCCAGCTAACTTGCACCACTCTGCACAGTAGGTCAGGTAAATGCTGCTAACTACAGTTAATAAGTTATAAACTAATACCTTATATCTTACCATGGACATTCCCATGAAGAGATTATAATTAACTACAAGAAATGTACATTAACCTAAATGCAACTGTAAGTTTATTATCTTGGTTTGCATGTTTTCCTCAGTTGCTAATTAAAACCAAATCTTAGCGCAGCTCTGACTAACGTTTTTGCGGTACCCGCATACAGAAGATAAATACTGCTCTCCTGGTTTATGAAGGTGAACTGGAACTTGAAAGAGCTGCGGTTCCTGTTCTGAGATACTATGCGTCCTGTTTTCAGCTGCTAGGAATAGCTACTGTTCTGCCAACTAACGTCAATGCTGGATTTCAGAGTTTAACACAAACTGGAGAAACAAAAACTGCACTTTCAAAAACTATGTTAGACAGCAGAGATACTCATCCTAAATTCAAACAAATAAAAATTTTATGGAACTTGAAAAAGAAAGATGATCCAGATCTCTCAAATCCTAAGAATTTCCTTTAATCATAGGCTATTACTCCTTTGTGGAGTCAAAGTACACTGGCAGATCTCATACTGAGTAACGAACAGCAAGTAAACAGTATTACGTACATCTAAGACACAAAGCTGCACAGAGAGCCTGTCTGAAAAACAGGATTTCATCTGGAATAGGACAAGAATTCCCTAAAGCAAGTAGAGAAAGAGAAAATATTTAGTCTCAGAGTCTCTGAAAAGCACAATTAACATGACTGTTTAACATGCGAGGATTGCTTTAAAGTATCAAGGGACTATTTGAAGACAAGATAAAGAAGATACCAAATAAAATCCATTATAAACAACAATACTACCATACAGACTATGCTGTACATATGTCAGCAAAACTGTGTACCATTTGAGAGGCATGTGACCAGATAACATGGTCTTGTTTAGTACTTTGGGTCAGAAGCAGCACTAATGGAACACCACAGAGCATTTCTTCATCTGTAAGATGCAAAATAAACAGCCCTTTCTTTTCTAGATCGCTTGTTCTCCTTTGCTTTTTATAAAGCGCTGATGAATCCTTCCAACGCAAGACTGTAGGTGCCGTTTTTGAGAATAGAAGGTACATACATCCTCACTCTAAGCAAACAAAGTATTCTAGCATATTTTAGCTGTTCTACCTCCCGAGGTGTTTTGATACATACTATTAGCCGTGGGATAATCATTTACCCTAAGTGTCAAGAATTTGCACTGCTCCCTCTTGGAGACACTGGATCCTCACTCAATGTTCTGGAAGACTTTGCGCTCCTCGGAGAAAGCATCCTCTGTGTCTAGCCAATTTCTGGGTTAGGAAAAAAAATCCAGCAGCCACACGTCTCTGGTACTGTATAAATACATTAACTATTCTTGCCCAGGTATAATTTATATTTAAGGAAGTAGCATTGTTAGGGGTAAACAGTCTCTCTAACCTAACCAAAGATAAACTCCATGTTAGAAAAAGAATACTTCATCTGAAAGGCTGGTTTTGAAGTTGAATCAGCTAAACTGCCTTATTTTCCACTGAGAAAACGTGTCACTCTTAATTTAAGCAAAATACATCATAAAGGACAGAAAAATCCATGTTTACTTCCAACACAGTCAGCTAAAATCTCATTCTTCAACAATGAACACATTGTGGTAAGAGGAGGTTAGAGATAAACTAAATTGAATATAGCGTAATTATATATAATTGTAATTGTACTGGTAATTATTTTTCTTAATTTGAGTCTTTATCAAATGGCTGAGGAAATATTTATAATGTAATTGTTATGCACACTGGCACAATCATAATTCACACTGCAAATACAGGGCATTCTCTGAAGCTTTTCTTAAGAGTCAAGTATAATCAGGGGATTGCAAAACAAAACCAGAAAAACAATGGAGTGAAAACTGAATAATGAGTCAACATTTCATTGCAATAATCTTACAAGGAAGATCATAAAAATGTATTTTATAAAAAAAGCCTCCAAAACTGTCACTAGTATTTAGTCTGAATGTCAACATTTTCTACCAATGCAGGATTTCTGGAAGCAGGATTATTACTGATGCATCTCATATATGCCAAGAAGGTCTTATTCTCTTAGGATTCTGCTATAAGGCAATGCTAAAAGGGAAAAGACAAACTTTGAACTTCTCAGTCATAAAGAAATTCTAATTTTAAATGGTAATCAAATTGCCAGGATGAAAAGGATTCAAGGTTTTATCACTTTGTTGACTATATTTTCCCCTCAATCAGGGAAGAAATTGAAATAAAAATACTAAGACAGAATGTTGAAAACAGTACAAGGTAACACTGTCTTCTCAGATCTGCCCAGGGACTGTAAGAACACCCAGGTGGGACCTGAACTTCCAAACCTAATTGGGGCTGTCTAGATATGTACATTATTAAACAAATAGAGGAAACACAATAGACAACGTACCTCGCTGAATTTTAGTTGCCTGAGGTTGCAGAATCAAGTTCATCTTTGAGTCTAAGATGCTGTCTAGAAGTCAATCACTAACCTAGACAGTGTTCTCTTAATCTAGGTATATTGAAATAAAAAAAACCCTATAGTTCTAAAATGACACTGCTGATGCTGACTGCATCTTTTTTCTTCCTTTTAGGATTAGGGTTTATTGAAAGGTATAATATAAAGGAGATTATCTTGCTTTGACAGTGTAGTTTAGCTTAATGTCATACAAACACTGTCAGAAAAGTGGTTTGGTTTTTTTTTTTTTTTTTCTTCTCTACAAACAGATGCCAAAGATATTTTCCCCTATGGAAATCAGATGAATGGTACTGTCATTTCTTTGTTTTTTTTTTTTCCCCTGCAGATCTGCAATGCATATAGTAATTATATCACCACGGGATGTCAAATCACTGTGGTATATGAAGCCAGAAAGTCTCTGTTGCAATTGATAACTCTATGTTTCAGTACAAATGAAGTTATACTGTGCTTTGTTTTAAATATAAGAACTGAATTTCATCCTTACAATGAAGCTGTTCCCTAGAAATTAAACTTTGTTAGAATTTTGGTTTGGGCTTAAGACGAAATGGGCAAGAGGCAGAAGGCAGTGTCCTGATGCTTATTTTTTTTTTTCCATGGAGCACCAGGAAAAGTTGCCTAATTTAATGGTGTCTAAACCTCGTAAAGCAAGTTTTGTAAAGAGAGATAAACAGATTTCCCAGCTGGAGCAGTTGGTTCAATAAATTAGGTTACTGCAACTCATGAGCCTTGCCTCATCTGTATTTTACACTATTGTTGACTATGACAACTCTCATACCCTCAGAATCCCAGGGGCAAGAATTTGGCAGCACGCTTCTGGTTACAGTG
The DNA here is from genome assembly GCA_028565335.1 of Limnodromus scolopaceus. Classification (NCBI taxonomy): domain Eukaryota; kingdom Metazoa; phylum Chordata; class Aves; order Charadriiformes; family Scolopacidae; genus Limnodromus; species Limnodromus scolopaceus. The sequence goes on from JAOXNO010000013.1 coordinate 91,310,884, forward strand.
TCATGCACTGCCTGGACCACAGAAGAAGCCTTAAAACTCCTGCTTGTGAAATGAAAGCAGCTTGGCTCAGTGTTTGGGTTTTGGCCTTTTCCCCAAATGAAAGCTCTGGTTTGGAGATCTTGCCACGTATTTAGGTTTTCACTGGAGACTGAACTGGCACAAGAACAGTGTAAATAATATTCTCCTATTAACACTTTAAAAAAGCAGCGTATTCCTGGAAAGTTCTCAGTTTGCAATGAAGTGATCAATCAGCTATTATTACTGAGAGAGTTAAGATCCACAATATTTATTCTGAGGACAGCATCACTCCAAGACTTTTTGAAACATGATTAGCCCTAAAACAGTCATTATAAACCCTTACAAGTTTACTGAGTTGATATGCTAGTGTTTTCTGTAACAAGTTCTTCCGATGCTTTCTAAACTTTAATCTCTAATTGTAATCAATATACACCTCAGCACAGCCCAGAGACAACATGAGGAGACACAGCTTCTATTTTTACTTTCTTTATAGTGAAGTCTACAGACACACTGACAGCAAGGCAGGGCATGTCAGACACCAACATTAGAAACAGTTGGGAATACAGTACTGTAGCTATCGCTCACCCTCTGATGGTGCCCACTGAACAGTCTGTTTGCCAGGTCACTGCCTGAGATGCTGTTCAGCCAGCCAGAATTCAAAGGCAAAGGATGCTAAGACAGGGCTCACATGCAGGACCATGTCATGGTCTCAGTGGCTTATTCATGCAGAATTGAAAAATTAATCTGTCATGAGACTCAGGATTCCATGCCTGCGTTACTTTGGATATTAGCTACAGGCTTTGATCTCCAGTAGGCTTGGAGGAAGAAAGAATTCTTCATTTAAGTCAGAGGAAGAAAATATTGATCATGCAATATGTTGCATCCGTCCCTATGGCTTAGATATTGTTTGGTCAGTAATTCCATGAAAAATCTCGTTAGTGGAATACTCTCGTCATTTGTGTGAATAGTTTTCCTTTTTCTACATGTCATTTACACCTTGAAAATGTGTTGACAGTCTAATTTGTGGACATAAATATAGCAACAGAATACTAGTCTTCCTCCACCCCCTTCAGGACACCTACAGAAGAGCAAATTTGACAGACTTGCCAAATATTTTTACACCTTGTCAATATGCCACTATAGATTTGAAAGCATCTGAATGAACCACACACAGTATTTAACGATGGTTGGGCTTTCCTTGTTAAATTCTTTGTGTACCTGAGGAAAATAAAAGTTTCAGAAATCTTAAATTAATGGATTATTAATCTTTAACTTCAGAAAACAGCAGAGATAAGAAAAGTTTACTTAAATAAGATGTTCTGCTGAGAATTCTTATGATCGCATAAATTTTTAACATTCCTGCAGCCATTTAAATAGCTGAAGGTAGATCTCGTTGGCTGTTAAAACTGCTTCATTAACTACAAAATGATCTCTTCAAGATTCACATTCCCCCCTTTAGCTCATAATTTAAATAAACCAGGCTAGGATAAGAATTCTTCCTTTATCTTTGACTCACAGTTCTGACTGCCAAGTATTTGTGTTCATCAGACAGGAAGAGAGATTAAATGTGAACTTATTTGGTACTCCCTGCATGGGAGAAGTATGTGTTAATTTACATTTTCTTGCACATGGAGAACTGAAATAAGCCCCGTATTTGCTATAATTTAACTGTAGTTATACTGTAATTTTGATTCATCAAATAATACAAATTCCTGAAAATTTCATATAGTTGATCTTAAAAGGTAGCACATCCAGTAAGGTATACAAGGATTTGATGACAATGTTAATAGCATGTATGTTTTAGAGAACTTTTTAGAGAACACAGAGTGATTATATCTACATTCCTATACATATTTCAAATATATACAGACTGTAGGTGTGTTCATACTGTGGACATTAATCTTAATATACTTGATTCCACAATAGAAGGATTTACAAAAACTATTTAGGATGTCTGCTACAAACTGGCACACTAACAATTTAGGAGACCACTCTCCTTTAACAAGAGAAGGACAGCCCAGTTTGATTCACATTTTGTATAGAAGCTGAACACATTCAGATGTCTTCTTGCCTGGAATTAAAGTTTTAGATCAATTCAATTAATAATGTTTAGCCATGCACTTTTGTGAACTTACATAAGCAGTTTAAAGAATACAAACAAGAAAACGATGAAGGTGCTCAAACTTCTTGGAAATGCAATCACGTTATTAAAATAAAATTGGCTTCATTTTATCCTATCATTTAAAACATTTTGCAGGTCCTTTATCAAGTTCTGGTAAGCCACACCACAGAATTTAGTCCTCAATAGAATTTAAAATTCCACCTTGCATCTCGGTGTGTAAAACTCATTGTAAACCCACCACTTGATAACAGAGAACAGGAAGAGTTACAGCTGCATGAAGCTGTTACATGTAGAATTTATAGTTTGACACGCAGTCAAAGCCTGTAGGGAGGATTTTTTCCATAATCATCTGTCTACTGGTAAATCAGCTATGGTTTCTTGCTTATGTGTGTCCTTTTATATATTCACATATATAAAATCCCAAATTCTTGAGAAAATGTCAGCTAAAGCGCATAGTCCTGCTTCTTTTTGTTGATCTAATTTCATGATCACATTCATTAAATGCCAAGAGTGTAATTCTTATGAACAATTAGAGAGGCGGTTTTCCTGCTCATCCCCAATTCTATAACAATCTGTTTAAGAAAATTAACTAGAAATGTCTAGATACAGAATCAATGATAATTCATGTATTTTTAAAATTGCTTTAAATGATTAAAAGGGATTAAATTTGGCATATAGAACGTAATCAAGGTCTCCTGTTGAGTCCAACAGGAGATGAATTGGGCCAACAGGCCTCCACGCAGCAGTTCTGTCACTCTCCCTGGAAAGACCTTATGCTCTTCTCGTTTACTGCGCCACGTTTTTGAAAGCCTGAGAATGCTCTTCATAGGCTTTTAGCACCACAGAGTACAACCGCTCTGGGGCTACATGTGTTGTGCTAGCAAAGTCTCATACTAAATCAAGTACAAAAAATAAATATTTGAAATCTTGGGAGTTATAGTCACAGGAAAATGAAAAAAAAAACCACTTTGACCTTGCAAACACTACAATGTCTCCAATATGAAATTATATAGAAAATACTGAACATTTTGATGCTTACCATGAAAATACGACAAAATATTAAAATTTACACAAAATACAAGTTATATATAAATTAAAAGAGAATTATTATGTTTCAACCAGGTATTCCATTTTGATTGAAAAATGTTTGCCTTTTACACTGGAAGTCACCTAAAGTGATTCTTTCCCATAAAATATTTGCATTTTAGTAAAACAGCAGACAAATTTTCAACAAATTTCTTATAATATGTTTTAGAAAGAGTGAGACATCAAACTTCATAGAGAACTTCAGAAAATAATTTTTAAAAAGAAAGTGAAACATGATGCTATTTGTGGAATATTTAATACCTATTTAATAACCAACCAAGACACCCCTAATTTAGGCCAAAGTGAGTGATAAGAAGTGTTAGATTCATAGAAACCACTTTTTAGCAGTGGATGTTATAAAGACAATCCATGCAATCTATATTGCTGAATTTACAAACTGTTGGCATCAGCAGCAATCAAAAAAATAAATAAATGGGGGGCTACAGAGTAGCACCTGAAAACATAACTGAAAAATATCTGCCATTAAGTATGAAATAGGAGATACAATCCTTTCAGCATAAGTACTTCCCCTGCTGTAACTCTAAAACTTTTTATCATAAAATTCACTGAAAATAAAGCTATTACAATCATTTGACACAGCTATTAAGCCCTAGCAGATGTTATTTGATAATATAAATGCCTAGATATGGAAAAAGTAGATTATAATAATGCTAGAGAATCCCTCTGAATTTTTTAATTGAACACGAACAGACTGAAATGTGACAGCCAATTGTTTAATCAAATCTGAGTATTTCCTGGTTTGGAAGCCGCTGCTTATATGTGAAAGTCAAGAAAGATTCTAAAACCTTTTTTTCTCAAGAGCATCAATATTTTCCTTTTTCTTCTGAATTAAATCTGTTTGAAAAGCTTGTAGATGTTTCTTTCACGAGTTCCCAAGAGCACAACTGCCAGATGCACTCTTGCATATATTTGACTAGTAAAAAGATGAAAAAAAAATAAAAACCGTGCTTGTACTTGTAATCTTCAAATAGTAGCCTGAGTGATATCATCTAAACGTTTGAACTACTCTGTTTCTATAGATCTTTCTCCTCACTACGAAGCTAGTGACCACTAAACCTTTTTTTTAAAAAAAGGTAGGTCTCTGTAGCTTAGCTATAAATAAAATATCAAATTAGATGGATATCACATAAGTCATCACATAATCTGAGTCATTAAATTTAAGATGGTTTTGTGAGTCTTCTGCTGTTAACAGACAAACTTTTATGGGTGTTTCAGCTTGCTCTCTTGTATTCTACCTATTTAGACCACAAAAACATATCCTCCTCTTAAACGATAGGACTTGGCTCGGGTGATACTGGCAAGAATACATTTGATCAAGAATACCTTTCAGAAAAGATTTTAGAAGCATGATTCTGATCGGAAGGAAGTCACTGAACTAAAAAACAATAATAAATCCAGTGAAGGTAAAGATTTCTTTTGAAAAATCACGTATTTGGTTGCCACATGATATACGAAGGTGTCTTGGCCTCCTTTAGTGGAATCTTTATGGTGAGTTCATGGATCTCAAAGGATCTGTGCACAACAGGCTGAAAAATCACTGATTTTTAGCACCTTCTTCCCCAACATGGCAAATAAAATTAAGCAAAAACGATTAACATCAACTCATGACACTATAGTGCATTAGTATGTTATAATAGAGGAGATGCTTCATCATTTGTGGTCAGGCATTTCCTGACATACCCTTAATATTAGTTTCTGTTAGAGGAGTGTACTTTTTAATTGTATAATGATTATTTGCATTAAAGACAAAATCTCAAAGAAAACAGCCTAGCCCCATCCCATTTTGGAAGAACTCAATTTGGATTGCATTCAGCCAGTAATTGCAGGGCACTCCACCATGCATCCCTCAGCCCCCTTCCCCTCCAAAAAGAACAACCCAAACCCAGACATATAGGAGAGGGACAGGATCCACTATAAAGGGAAAAAATAAAATACAACACTACAATTAGCATAAACCTATGCCAATTAAAGTACAAGCTGAAGTCCGTGTTAATGCTCAGGGAAGTTTCTGGCTTAGAGGTTGACTTAAACACATGTGCTTCAAATTTTTTTTTCTGAATTGGATAGTAAACACCAATACTCCCCTCCTCACTGGTTTTATTGCTTTGCATTATTCTGTTTTAACTGTTGAGTTGTTTTAAAACCCAACTCAATACTCTTCCCTAAGTCTAGAAGTTGTTCCCCATCACTGTTCCCACAGAGAGGCCTGGGTGAGTGATGCCTGCTCTGATCCCCCTACACTGCCTCCTCTACACATCTAAAACGGTCCTTGATTTATCTGGCACAAATGCCTCGGATGTGCATGAAATTCATCCCTGAGCAGGGAGCCACACAGCAGAGCTGGATGAGGTTTTAAGATGCAACAGGTTTCAATGGGAAAATGACTTACCTGTTGAAACCAAGGTGGTTCAAAATGCAGGGCTGGTGCAGCCAGACAGCCTCGCTCCCAGGGTACGTGCCACTGGAGAGGTGCCCACATCCTGCCATGGAGCTGCTCTTGCAAAGCTGCTCACCATCAACCCTAGCAAATGGACTGGTGTGGGGTTCACAGCCCCAGATTCTTTGCTCTGCCTGGCAACTGAGAGGGCCATGAGGGATTCAGCTTTCATCTGGATGTGGGAAATAAAGCTTTGTCTTCACAGCAGTGAGCAGGTAAGCCTGTGAGCTCCAACTCCACATGGGGACTCAAGTGTCTGTGGCGCAAATCCCACCTGCTTGTAGAGGGCCTGGGTGGTATAGTGGCCATAGACAGTAGTACCCTGCAGTTTGGACTCATTTACTCCCCAAAACAGAAAGACCTGTGGAAACCACAGATTGCAACAGCTGCTTTGGAGCCCACTGCGGCAGCAGCCGTGCAAAAGGCATGCCAGAATCTTTGGTACATGCCGACAGGAATGGACCTGACCCAAAACTCATGGCAGCTTGCAATAAGCCATTGCTACCTGTTTACAGATTGGAGACACACGAAGAGATAGAGACGTTGAGCCATATTTCTAGAATTTCCCTGCCTGCTGCTAACAGCTTGCGAAGAAAACCCCTGCCCTAGGTGGCCCCTCTGCTCCGCATGACGAACTCACCTTGTGTGGGTGGGTCAGGTCCAGGAGCAGACCCCCCTTCCCCGCTTGGAGCTGCCACCCTCAAAGCAGCACCCTTGCATCACCACATCTGGAAATTGGGGCTGCCACCCCTACAGACATGTTGTTTCAACTTTTTCTCCATTTTTCTCATCTCCATTCTACTTTTTCTTATTTCTATTAGCTCAGGCCTTTCTCCCACTTACATCATAACAAAAAAATAAAAAATCACTAAATGGAAAAAATAAACCTCTTGTTATGGTCCTTTCCTGCCCTGATGACCTTCTTACCACTCTTCCCCTGCTTAGGCAGCAGAGCTGTATCAGCAGGACGAAGGAACAGGGAACACCCCTTCTCCCCCTAAAGGTTAAAAAACCAGTAATTGCTTTCCCGGGGAGGGAGGGAGGGAGGGAGGGAGGGAAGATGTGAGAAAGATTTGTCCCTTCTGGGGTGGTTCTGGAGAGGTGAAGGAATGCGCCCCAGGGTCGGTGCTTTTTCCACATCTCAGGCTGCACTCTGTAACTGAGATTAAACTCCAAAGGAGTCAAAGTTTCAGTGGCCAACTTGAAACAATTTCAGCGTCACTGTGGAAGTATTTAAAACACATATACATGCCAGAGGATTCAAAGCACATAAAAACTAGGTTAAAATAATGTTAAATATCTAAATTGACCGCATGATACTAGTTACAGCTCTTCAGTATGTCTGCCTTAGCTCATGCTTTTGTCTCTAAAACTTCAGGAGTCAAACAAAGAGCATTATACTACTTACATACTATACCATGGAGTATTTACAGCAATTCCTGTTCCTTAAAACTGCCTGAGGTAAAAAGAGAAAGAAAAAGCTTTACTTCCTGCACTTTGAAGTAAATTAATCCCCTAACATTATCTGAACAGGACTCGTATGTTGTAAATATTGTCTGGGTCAAAAACCTAGTCTCACCCTTTTACATGCTAATATCAAGATATTCTAAATACATAGTGATATTCCAAGTACAAATAGTGAAGAAAAAAAAAAAAGTGACTTTTATGCCAAACAAGTTACCATTGTTTTTACTCATATATCAAACAGATTAATCAATCACAAGTGAAAATCTACAAAGCACAGTAAGAAGTGTACAATAAATTTATCGAAAGAAAACAAATGCTGTAAAATCCCATTAAGCTCGTGCTAGAAATTTACAGAGCCTCTCGAAGAAGACTTAAGTAAAAGGTTTGATTCTGAATTTGAGTATAAGAACTCCCTAGGGTGAAACTATGTCATACAACTTGCTAGCCACAATGCCTGCCAAGACATATCCTGGTTCAGGCAGATGTTTCACTGTATTTGATCAAAGGCAAAATCAAGTCCTGGTATATTACAGAATTCCTTTCTTTCTTGCTATCATCTCAAAACACTTTATATTTTAAGTAAAATGCCTTTTATAATAAGCTCCAAATTTCTGATTTAAAAGTGCATGCATTGTAGCCCCCCAGCAATTTATAAGGTTTATTTCATAAGTCAATCATTTGCTGCCAGTCAGATACTGGAATGGATGTGCTTAACAATACAGATTGCTGCTTGATGTCATTTATGTGGTGAGCCTCTGTGCACTAGGCATTTGACTACATTAGGTACATGATTACTACGGGCTTTCAATGAGACTTTGGCAATGAAAGAAGGAACGTGCTTAGTTGAGTTAAGCCTACTTCCAAGTAAGAGGATCCATAGTACAATTTAAAATTTTTTGCATTTATGTTGTTATTAATTTCCTTTTGCTGAACATCGCTAAAAGCGACAAGATCCACTACTTCCCCTGCCTGAAAAAAACACCTCCCTCTGTATTTATTTCCATACTGTGGATTGCAGCCTAGCACAAAGACCCTCCAGTGTGCCTAAATGTAGAACCTTCCTCAGAGACAATGTAAATTGCCTGGCATGGATATCTGTTGCACTGTGGCTACATTGCATGGAGGATCAGGACTGGTTTGACTAGTAGTTTGGGAATCTGCACACCATAACTGCATGCTGCAACATTTAGACATTAACCAATATGACACCCATCTTTTTGGCTTATTCCTAGCATTTACACCTCTAAGCCCTGTATGTGACCCACTTCAGATGGGTATTTCCCACCCATGGGATTTCACTGAGGATGAAAACACAACACAAATCTTACTTCTCCCTGAGACACAGTGAAGAGCTTACTCAGGAAAGCACTTTCATCTGTGGCTCTGGACTCTGTAATACAAACATGGGAGTGGAAGGTGATGCTTTTTTTCCCAAAAACTCTGCTGGAAGAACCTAGTAGTTACAGCTGACTTTCTACTCTGGGAGGTGTCTGTCTGAACCTCTGCAGGAAGCACTGAACTGGGGTTTTGTATAACATGGAAGACACTAACCGCCAATCTTCTCCAGCTGTGTAGCTAAAAAGAAATGCAACATCAGCTGCTCAAACAAAAGTTCAAGAATAAAGGCTGTCTTCAAAACTGATAGGGGTTTTCAAGGCAAGAGGTTGAGAATATAAATAAGGACATCCAAGAGTCGTATAAATGAATCTGGGCTTACTGACTAAAGGAAGCCATCACTGCTAACTGTATTGACTCTCCAAAGTTTCACCTACATTGTTGTTTCTCTTTGGGAGACTGTCCACTAATCCAAGTTCACAAACATGTTGTTAAGTGTTTAGTTGCACTCGACAAGCATTTATGCTCTCAGTTTATCCCAGACTCAGCAACTTAAGAGGAATCGCATGATCAATCAAGATCACAAGTGATTCCCACAGGATTCCGTTTGGCTCACCGATTTACAATTTTCAGTTTATTCTGACTGTGCTGAGTTTTGGGGCAATGAAACAACTCCACTATTCAAAAACATAATCAACTGGAGGATTAGAGTGCAAAATGACATAAGAGTAGCTCCTTAATGGTCAGAGCTGGAAAAAAAATTTAAGGAAAACCTTCCTTTGAATCAAATACTGAAGAAATTGGATGGCTGCAGTGATGGCTAGCAGAAAAACACAGCAAGTGTCAGCTGTCACCTTGGATGTCCTGAGAGGTAACAAGACAGACTTCACGAAGCTTTCCAGCAGATAATTACACTTCAGCAGAGTAACAGGTTTCTTGAACCTTCTTATAATTACTCAGAAAGCAAACAAAAAAACAAAAACACAAACCCTCTTATTTTTCTACAGCTCTTGTTTTGAGAAACAGTTGTAAAAGTTGTCAGAATTAAGTTCTAACAGCTACATGAGAGGATTTTGTCTGCCTTTCAGACAGGGAGAGCACACGTGTGAGAGTCCTACACAATGAGTCCTGCTCAATGGCCTCTGCCTCTCATCTCTACAGGACGGGGTGGCACCACTGGGTGAGGGGAAGGAAGAGACATGCTCACTCTCTTGTAAGCCTGAACGGGCAACAAGTCCCTCTCAGTGGCTGCAATAGGTCTGTCAAGTGCAGAAGGCAGCCTCATGGTGCAAACACCCATTAGAAACTAGATGAAGACTTCTGTCGCTTCCCAAGTATCTCATCTGAAAACCATCACTGCTCTTTCAAAGGATGTTTGTTCAGGTATTTTGCAGATTTGGAAACTCCCCCATAAGTGGTCCTGTTTGGAGATTTCTAAACATCACAAAAATGTGGAAGCTGCATAACAAAATGCTTGAACAAAACATACTAGTCAACAGGGTGATATTTAAGCCCACTTAACACATTGAAGTAATCGTGGGCAGACGGACGGAGCCCTTGAATGTGGAGTCAATGGGCATATCACATGCGTAAGTATTGTGCTCTTCTAAACACATTTCAGTGCTTCGGTGATATCTCAGCACTATAAAGACTTTTTATATAGTAAACCAGCACTTCTCACTCTATTCCTTCTTTCTACATTTACAGAAACATGCAATAATGCTAAAGAGACAACTTCAAGCAGAAGACCAGCTTTTTGCCAAGGGATTCTTGAGTTTCTTCATACTCACTGCACGGCCTCAGGATTTTGTCTCCAGCACCAGTTCTTGAGATCCTAGCAACAGCTCTCATCCCTGCCTTTCTGCCTCCATTTTCCAATCCTTCCTTCCCTTCAGCATGCACAAACTCAACATGCAATTGAAGATACAAACCACGTCACTATGCACATACCTGCACGGACACACACAGAGCTGTCCCAGTGATCTCCAGCACAGTTCTCCATCATAGCACATTGGTGAGCCCTAATTAAGGACGATTCCTGCAGAACTTGAGGGATCTAAGCTCTTATCTGCAGGTCATATATATCAGCAACTGAATCACCTCTAATAATGAAAAGCTACAGCATCAAGAATAAAGAAACCTGCTTCGGTTCAGTACAATGCACCAGAGACTACAAAAGTGTGGGTGCTGCTTAAGGGCTGTCAAATCACTCAAGCAGCAGAGGCAAGAGCCACTAAAACTCATCTGGGACAAAGTCATGCCATCTGGGTTTCCAAAGCTTTTGAAAGCGCATTTGAAAATGAAAAACACACAACAGCTAATGCACTATATATTTCACACCGGTAGACTGAGATGCAGATATCCAATTTACAGATAACACAACAGCTTCTTTTCCCTTAGTCATAAATTCCAGGATGATCAGATTTTGAATAGCACTCCCAGATACGAAAGAAAAATAGGGCAGATGATTAATATTTTATCACTGAATTTTTGGTATACATAATCATATTATTTTATTATCTCATGCTGTGCAGAAAAAAAAACATGGGAAATGAGGCTAGATTTGTGAACGATAATAATAATTTGTCAAGCTGTTTGATACAAGGATGAAAACACAGTAAACGTGATTTTAAAAGTTGAGATAGAAAGACTGGCTACTGCCATGAAATGGGAAAACGTGGAAGTGATTTAAGGGTATTAAAGGAATGTAAAAGAGTCTGTGATAGAATAATTTATATAGCAAGAACAAAAAAATAAAGTACAAAAAACACTAGCAAAAGCGGTATCCATTAAGGCAAAAGGCAACCATTTTGACAGTTCTAGGAAGGAAAGATAAATAAACACCCTCATTACACATCTCTGCTCAAGTTTCACCTTGACTTAGAAAAAGCCACTTCCTTAGTACATTGCACTTTGATTATGCGTGGATGGGGAATACCTTCTGCTAATGGTATTCAGATAACACATATCCTAATCCACTTTTCCAATGGAATTTGTTAGAGTTCAAGTTTACTTACAAATTACCACACAAAGTGATGAGTTTCAGTATATTCAATCCCAATGTTAATCCAGCACTGTAAACAAGCTTTTTTAAAAAAAACAATTTTAAAAAAATCAACCTTTTTGAAATCACAAAGACACACCTAAAGAGAGAATGCAGATGAAGCTCGGTAGAGGTGCGCAGAATCAATCACAGAAGCACAGAGGCTGGAAAGGACCCCTGGGGATCTCCAGTTCAACCTCCTGCCCAAAGCATAGCCAGCTGGAGCAGGTCGCTCAGGGCCTTCTCCAGCTGCCTTTGGATACCTCCAAGGGTGGAGGCTCCTTACTACAATTTGTCAGGGATAAAACCTGGCTATGGTTGCTGTTTATATGTTTCAGTCACTAGCAAAGAAATGGAAACATGGCCCACAGACAAGGTAATCATATTAGCTTTGGCCACGGTGGCCCGGCATTTCATTTGAAGTGTAGTAGTTCTGTTCCTAACTACTATCTATATATATCTTATTATCAGGAATACACTGTAAAAACATAAATAAAAAAACCATAACACCTGAAAGAAAATAAAAATTTGGATGACATAGCTTGGAGAAGATTGATTGAGAATTTCAATGCTGCTGTTTTTATTTTTCAAGAAAGTGGTTATTCTTATTCCTGACATATATTTGAAAACCAGGCTTCTCCAGGTAGGGTTTTAAGTCTACACAGTTCACTAGGGATTACAGACAGCATCAATAATGCTCTAAACATGAACTTTTAAATATTAGGTTTCCAAATAATAACCAAAGCATGAGAGGAGGACAAATGTAAATATTTACCTATGTACAATGACTCAGACTGTCTGTGTGACACTTTGGTGTATAACGGGAAAAAGTATCACATGCCTGGGTATCCAGCTGTCAGATTTGATTATTTGAGTTAGGTTCCATCATGCCACTCTGTACCCAGCCTGAGTAAGAAATCAAATTGGACAAATTCCTTTGTTTATAACTCTGCAGTAGAAAAAGGTTAAAGTAGGCCCTTCTGATCCAATAAAAAAAAAGCCCTTGAAAGCAGTGGGAGCCTCAAATACCTGAAAGGCTTATAATTAGTCAGCCTCTGAAAATTCCTGAAAAAGATACCAGAGTTAGAGCTCCCCTCAAGGTTCCCACATACCATTCCCCTCCTAATTAAAAAAAAGTATAAAAAGCAGAATTGACATCTAAACCACATTTCAGATATTTTTATCCACTATGCAGTCTCAGGAGTTGTGTGTCAATTACCCCTAGAAAAGCCACTCAGAAATCAGTTTGCCCAGGTTAAATCAAAGCAGGTTTTCTCTTTGGCTTCCAGGTGATGCAGGAGAACCCTAGGATCCCATGATTTTTATGCCCTTTCATCCTCACTTTCAGTGAGTGCTGCACTTCAAAGACTTTTTGCTTTGAAAAACCAGATGTTTCTGGACAGAACACCAGCATTTCCCTGTTGCTTTTATTTCTAAATTAAAAGATTATCTGGACATTCACTGTACCAATTTTTGTTTCAGAAAAAATGCATGGCCTCATATAGCAAGAGGGCCAGGCTGATGCGGCCAGCAGCCAGCCTCTGCATGTACAGATTCACAGATTAGACAGAGTTGGAAGGGACCTCTAGAGATCATCTAGTCCAACTCCCCTGCTAAAGCAGGAACACCTAGAGCACGTTACTC
>JAOXNO010000013.1:91331744-91345527 GCA_028565335.1 Limnodromus scolopaceus
TAACCAACCAGTTACAACATCATAGAAGGCTATCAGATTGGTCAAGCATGATTTACCCTTGGTAAATCCGTGTTGACAAATACCACAGTAAACTTCACCAACTGTAACCTGAATCATTTTGCCACAAGAGACACTCTCCAATGCTGCAGTGAATGTGGCTGGGTTTTTAAGGACAGAAGCCAATACCACCTGGCTCTGAATAGAATCTTATTTTAATTTAGATTAATTTTTTTTTTAATGTTAGAGGGTAAAACTTTTCATAATTTGTGTTTTAATCCTTTTCAGAGACACGTGCAGGTCAGAAGTATATAGAGTGGCTGCATATACATTTCTGGGTAAGAGCATTGTAACCTTCCTCATTTATTAATAAAGCGCCAGCTCCAGCTGTCAGTTGAAAATCTGTCATGAACTTCAGTTAAGGGATCCTAAGGTCTTATAAACTGTTGTGGTTGTTACAGACATGAGGATCCACACCCTGCTTTTAGGCTTAACATACAGCAATAGTTCTTCTGTACATGCTCTTCTCTACGTATATGAAGAAAAAAGGAACAGAAGATGTGAGTATCCTCATTTAAGCCAATGCAGAAGGATACCATAATGAAGTGCATACTGCTTAACACGCATCCCAAATTTTCTGTTAACTTCTGACAGCATAGCTTAACTAATTATAGCTATATCCATTAGGGGAATGCTCTGGTTTACCAAACTAAAAAGACAAGCCTTCTGGGTAGGAAATGTCTTATACCTTATTTTGTAAAGGCAAAGTCTATTCAATTCAGTATGTCACAGCATCAAATTGTATTCTCATTGTCAATTCCCAATCAAAAAAAAAAAAAGCAAACAAATCTATGAATAATTTTAAGATTCAAATGTATTAAAGCAGGAAAAAAAAAATAATCTACCAAGTCTGTCTTCCTCCAGTAAGGCATTTTTTTAATGAAAAAAACGCCTTGTAAAGGTTTTTTTTTTCTTAAAGCAGTTTTCAACAGAAATCTACGCAATAGATGTGATGTGTGCAGCTAACCCGGCAGAGGTCCATCAAATCGAAGGATCTGCCTGTGGATGAATACCTGCATAAGGAAGAGCACTGGGATAAATAATCCTTTATAGTTCTCTCAAAGTTTGCTCAGTCCCCTTTTGTGTTTCAGTTTCCTCATACTGGCAACACAAAAATCTAAGCCTTTCAGAGCACGTGCTAAACTGTGAAATAGCTGCTCTATTTATCCTCGCTGGTTACATCCACATAAACTTCTTTTCTGACCATTTTACTCAAGAGGCACTCATTCTGAACACAGCTTCTTCCCATTTCTTCTTGCACAAGAGTGATTAGGATCTTGCCCGTTTACACTACTACTGCTTACAGCAGCACTGAAATTAGCTCCCTGAACGTATGAATAAATGACTAGATGGAACGCACCTCATAAGCTCCCCTTGGCATAGGCAGGTGATGGAAAAATTCCTCCCTTTCTATTTGAAGGCTTTACTTTCTGTAGGCATTCACGCTCAGCCCTCTAAATCAAACCATTATAATCCATTATATTTATTATCCTAGGCACTGTCTGATTCACTGGAGACACACTGTGGAAATACCCCTTTGCCTACAAAGGTTTATAGTTGGTCTTCACCAAATAATTCCCCTCTCCAATTCTGCAAAGCTGGCAGCACAGCAGAAAGCCTGGAGTTTCCCTTGCACAACATCCTTAGCTCTTTAATGGCTACCTAATGCCATCCTGCAGGAAAAGATGCTTTGATAAACACCCCCTGACCGAAAGGTGCTGATCCTCATTACAAAGTACACATCCAGAAGGCATTCAGTGTCACACCGGACACACTGACAGAGCAAGCTAAAATTTAGGGTGGTATTACAGCACCACACATAATCAGAAGAGCAAAACAGTGGGAAGGAATCATGAAAACCATAAAATCTGACACTGCAGGCTACCTGTTGGTACAGTTTGTTCTAACACACAAATATAACTCCTCTCACTGACAGAAGCCTATAACTTTCTAGATGTGGCAGAAACCCCTGGGTAACTGTTTCCTTTGAAATTAAATAGTTATTTTTCTGTGTAGAGAGGGAAGATCAATAGCTACATGATTTTAAAACCACTTTGTGGATATTTTTTGTGAGTAAGATCAGCCAGATCCATTTACTCTGGTGCTTGAACAACTGCCAAAGATTTGTAAAAATACTTGTGAATCCCAGTATTTTCATTAATTAGGACACAAATGACTGTGCAAATTTACACCATAGGTTCTTCAAATGAAAATTCACCACCTGCTATCCAAGTGAACCAGGAAGGAAATGGAAAAAATAACCCATATTTCAGGCAACAGCTTAAGGAGGACAAACCATAAACAGCAAACAGCTCTCGAACAAACTATTCCACACTGTATTTGCACAAACTAATTGCCAAATAGAAAACTACAAATGAATCTGAATCAGTCTGTAAATCATGCATGTATTAAAGTTCAAACAATTTTTGCAGCAAATCTTAGGAGTCACTATAAGGAAGCAAAATGAAAACATAGGAGGATTTTGTACATGGAGTAGCATATCACCTCAGTTGCTGTCTAGGGCAACTTCAGCATGGAAGGTTGTCATCACAGGATTTTCTTCATAAGATACACCAAACAACTAAGGTCACTGTATTTTTCCTTTCCAAACTCCTCGTACCTAGCACAGATGATAAGTTTCTTTATTCAGGCATCCCTTGAGCAGAAATAAAGAGTGCCTCAAGACTAACTTTAATGGTGAAAGCTCAAGACAGCACAGTACCAGCCAGAGGTATCACTTCTACAAATAACGTGTAATATCCTATTCACAGGCTACGTGAACAAATTAGAGGGTGCGCATATGGAATTTCATATTGCCTTAAGACATCAACACTGTGGACACCAGAGCACATCACCCTTTAGAGTCACTCAAAAGCTACAGGCTCTAGAGCAGGCAGCTCACCTCACCTAAGCTAGAAGTCTACTTCAGGCTGAGATGTCTCACTCTGGACATGCCTGATTTCTTTCATTGCTTGCCAAAGGCATCTAAATGCCTTATGCATCATACACAGCTACTCTTATCCAGCCTAACCCCAGCTTCAGTAGCTTTGGAGCACAACCATCCCTCTTTCCAGTCTTACTCATTAAATCCTGATCTCTAACCTTTCCACGTGTTCTGAGCTCCTGCTGGAGAGATTCATTCCTCAGTGTTGCAATGTCTAATTAATTCTGCTAATGCCAGCAAGCATCACTGGCATGAGGCCTGCCTACCTACCCTAGGGATATTTGCTGTAACTGGTCAGAAGTTACTTCACTTTGTTTTCTGATTCCTGGAAAGCAGAGCATGACAGCTGGCTATTTTCCAGCAGTATAATAAGTAAGTTTTTTTTCTTTTTTTTTTCCCCTTTTTTTTGTTTGTGAAAATAAACAATATTAATAAAAGATTGAAAGCAACAGTATGTTAACTTTTCTTTAATGGAGTTTGTTTCTAGATCAGGTTTGGTTTTTAAACTGTGTACTTCTGTGACCTCTCCACCTGTAGTGTCTGGGGTTTTTTTTGGTAGTTGTTTTGCAACCAGTTAAAAATCTACAGCAAATTTTTTTCTGCAACAGTATGTAATGTACTCCAGACACAGTGACCCTAGTCAATCTCTTTTCCCTGTTGGTGCCAGAGAATGAACGTGTGATAACCACTAACTATGACCCATTTACAAAATGGATTGCCATCAAAATGAATTAAGTTTGACTTACTTGCATGTTGTCTGGTATTTTGGATTGTAAAGTGCAAGTAACAAAGCATAGCTTCAAAAGCATAACCCAGCATTTCTCATACTATCCAGCAAGAGTTAGGCTTATTCTGTGGTGCAGGAGTCGAGCACAGACATACGTTCATTACTTATTGAGTCTTCCATTACTTATTTAGTCTGCATTTTCACTATGGGGCGGTATTGGCTGGGACTAAGGTAGGTTTGAGAGGCATTAGGAGAGCAGTTGCGTAGATGAGCCTGTGCAGCTCTGGTGTACTGGGGGCTTCTCCACGCCGGCTCCACGTAAGTCCATTCCTGAGCTGTGCTGGGATGAAAGCAGAGCAGTTGTGACAAGGTGTGCTAGTCCCAAACACTCCCACATGGCTAGCAATCTTCTTCCACTGCCTTCTTTCTGAAGTTTAAGGACTCATCTGATACATCTAGACTCAATCACTCTTATTTATGGCTATCAGACAACGGATACACCAGAGTCTATAGCCTGTGAAGGGTATAGCTGCTTGCCTCCTCGGTAGAACATGCCACTTGGCAGACACCTTCCCAATCCTGGGATCCATCTGATGGCTCCTACTCCAGTTCCTGCTCTGAAACAAAGCCTCCATCCTAATCTTGAAACACATCAACCGCAAATGAAGATCGCTGTATCAGTGATCACATTGCTGACTTTAATATTAACCTATTCCTCTGGAAAAAAATTGCAAAATACAAGGTGAAAGGAGACAGACAAAGACAAAACGCTTTCATGTCAGCTACATAAAATGGACGTATAGCAGTGATGAAGTACTCTGATCCCACATGTCCAGAAGCTGAGAAACTGATTGTTTCCAGTGTAACCTTTTAGATCCACCTCTTCAGCCTATTTCCACAGTATGACTGATGGCCTGACTATAAAAAAAATCATTACCCCCATAGTCAGAGCTTTCTTGCTCAAGGGGAAAAAAAAAAAAAAAAAAAATTATGAAGATGGGATAATTTCTTGCAATTCATAAAAGGCCTATACAGTGAGTTCACGTTTACTTGTGAAACACACCCAGAACTTCAGAGGTGCTCAGGTGCTTAAGCAGGAATTAGATGATTTTGTGAATCTGGGTCTCAGTAACTATGGTGACAGGACTATGTCAAACACTTATACACAAATAGGCCTTATTTCATCAAGGGTTGCTTTTCAAGTACTATGCTTTTGTCTGGAAATGGCTTTAGATGAAGGTGTTAATCTGAAATCACCCGAGTCTGCTTTCAAAATACAGAGGGTTTATGTAAATCTATTCATGCACTTCAGCAGCATTTACTTTACATGGCATAGGTATCCCAGGCAAATTAGACAAATCCTCAACAGCAGTTTGTACTTCCCCTGCTCTACTGAAAAGCCACAAGAGTGAAGTCTTGGAAGACTGCTGGTCACTGTTTATTTGCTATTTCTTTTTCATGTGGTGTCATGACCCACCTCAACAGCATAGCTCTGATTTGCTCACTAGGAAGAGCATTGAAGCATTTTACACAAAATTGTGAAAACTTCCTATCAGTATGAAGGGCAGTGGCAATAATATGAAAAGCAGAGCCAGTAAACCTTGGCACAGGAGTTCTTGAAACCTGCAGGACCCTCATGCTTTGGTAAAACAGTGGACTATCTAACTCACTTGTGAGTTAGAAATAACACAATACCATCAATGTTAGTGAAACAATCCCGGTGGCCGTAATTACAGAAATACTCAAGAGTGAAAGGCTTTTCTGCTCATTAGTTGAGCTGACCAAAGGACTGTTGGTGTCAGCCTGCACTTGCTGCACACTGTTCGTACTGAGCCATGTTCACTTTTTGGCTCAAACAGATCCAAGATTTTCCAGAAATTATGAATGGATGTTTGCTCATATGGGAAACATCACTTCTGCCTGTCAAGTTGCTCTTCATTCACTTTAAATCCTGACAAGTGTGCTTCCAGTGCTCCTGGCAGTTGAGGGAGAAACTGTTCTACACATGATGGATGCAACAAGGCAAAAATGACTGTTGAGGGATACTCTTGTCTTGCCTTAGAACAGAACCTGGTTGCAATCTATGACAAACGCGTTAGGGAACAAGCAACAATAAAAGCATTTTAAGGAGCTCACAAGTGGCATTTTCAGAATCATAAAATGAAAGCAGCTTAGAGGGAACTTAAAACCCATAGCATCACAAAACCTCCATATAAATGCCATTGCTTTACTAATTGAACTGAAAATATTAATCGAACTCAGAAAGCAGCCACTGCACATGTGAAAGGGAGCTAAGAGAAATATTTTTTAACTTGCTGCAATCCTTCCCATGTTGTCTGAGGATCATTCTGTTCAAAACAGAATGGGCATGGAAGTTATAAACTGAAAGTAAGTAATGCTGTTTAAGTGTCCCATTAGTTAATTCTGATATAAATTAAAAGTGCTATTGATTAGAAAGTTCACCCCAGAGGACGTATGTCAAGTAACCTTTCCTTTTTGCAATTTGTGCTGCCTAGCAGCAGAAAACCTCATGAAATCAAAAGTAACTAAGAAGTATACTAACAACCATAATTTCTTATAATCCTTCTACACTGCATCCTCATCTTGTAGAGCTGCTAAACAGAATACCTGCCAGAAAATGAAGTAGTTGCCTTGGATTATTCTTTTTCTTACTATCTAGCTCCTAGGCGATATATACCTGATCCAGGAGGCCAGGAAATCCAGATGTGAGATGGTCAGTCCATATGTGGACTGACAACTATGTCCCATGTATTCTCAGAAACACTCTGAATAGCAAATTTATCACTTCTGTGAACCACTGCAGTGCAATCTCAAAAAAGCCAGTTACAAAAGGCAAGGAACAATACTTATGAACCTATTTCTGACTTCCCAAGTATGCCACCCTACATAGGAAAGCCATAAAAACATCAGGTCTGGGAAAGATTCTCATAACGAGCAGAGGACTACTCACAGGCATAGGATATTGCCACGCACAGGATGACACACCCTGCTCAGCTAAAACAAACTACTCAGGATCTTGTGGGAAGAGACCCACAGATCACACCTTCAGAACAGTGATAAAGTTGACTTTTCAGGTTCAAGATTTTTTATTTTTTATTTTTTTTTTACAGAATAAAACTAAAAAAAAAAAACAGGGTGGAAAAACCTCATCATGTTTGACTTCTTTGAAGGCTTATTTTAAATGGGATGATCAACAGTCAAGAACATCTACAAAATTTGTTTTTCTGCTTCCAGGTATCAAGGACCTTAAAAAAACAAAAGAAAGTAACACATTGCAGCTGACAGATGAAATCTGCATTGTAGACTTTCAGCACTCAATATGACACCTACATGTGTTGAGCTAGAAAAGCAGGAAAACTCATTCTTCTTGATTACATGTAGATACACAGAAATTGCCCAATTCAGACTTGGCTAACTTCTAACATTGTCCATGCTCACGTACCAACAAAAACTTTGTTCCTCATTACAAGATTTCTTAAATTTTGTTATTGTTCAGGGGAGGCGTTAGTTATTCTATTTGTTATTACCGGTAAATTTGTGGTCACAGCAGCAGAACTAATAGCTGCAACAACACTAATGCAATCCTATCAGTGTATGCACACGTAGGGGCATGTGTGTTGTTATATACTCACAGTTGCATAAAAGCAAGCCCTCTACCCTTGATTAATTTTCAAGGAAAAAATACAGTCTAGAATTTATTGCTGCTGGGATCCAAAAGTCCTGAAAATGTATTAAAGCTAAAACAAAAGACTGGGTACATTTATGCATTACCTTGTACAGTGATGAAATCCTTTTGGGAAAATTGTAATTGAGTGAATAAATCTTACACAAGACATGGATTTAACCTATAACCCTCTTGCATTAGTGAATCTAAGCATTCTACAAATTCATCAAAATTGGAAAGCTTTATTAATGGCTGAAAAAAATATATTCCACGATATACTGCAACAGCCTCTATGTTACTCTGCAGCATTAGATTACCATAGGCTAGCTATGGTGAAAGGGATCTTTTCTCAAATACAAACTAGATGGGGATGTGAACAGTAAGATCTGATCAGAGATTTAAAGATCTACCAAAGCTGTCCTCCACAGCCCCAGGCTCATTCCAGCAGAATCAAGTCAGATTTCATACTCATGAAGCAGGAGAACAGAATTCTAAGACGTTTACTTTACAAAGGTTTCTCAGACAAAATCTACTGTCTTTTCTGCTCTGTGTACTTTTTAACTCTACCTATCATGATTTCAGCACTATTTCTGAAGATTTGTCACACCTCCGGTGCTTTGATATTAGCTTTGGTAACATCTAATATCACAAGGAGCAAAATGAGAAGTGCAGAATAGATTTGATGAATATTTATTCAGAGTTCTAAAGACATTCATGATACGTATGTCCGTGCCCTTTGTACATTGCTTTCTGCAAACATCCCAGCAAACGTACAGCGAGTATGAATGGTAACAGAATGTTCTAGGAAAGTAAATACTGAACTTGCAATTGTACTAGCAATCTGATTCTAAGGGCTATTTTCTAAAAGCCAAAGGCAGAAACTTAACATGCACCCTATGTCTCAAAGACAGGGTTCAAATTTTGAATTGCAAGATCTCAAAATGAATTGCTGGCCAGCCTTCCATCCAACAAGGATGTCAGCAGAAATTATTTGGCAAGTAACAAACCACACTGAAGAACAGTCTAATTTTTTTAGGCAATTTCCAGAATAAGAGGTATGAAATTCCTAACACAGAATAAATAATTATGTTTTTTGCCTAGCTCACTGTCACCAGCATACTAGGAATTTGTCCAGAAATGGACACCACTGGAAATGTTTCTGCAGAAGCCATATTTAAAAGGCAATTAAATCCCAGATGGATGTGTGAAAGTCCACCATACTGCATATTTTTAGCTATTATAATTTCAGATTTCATTAAGTGTTTGTTCAATGCGACAGGGCAGCAGGAGATAAGTGCTCTGGTGTATCATTTAATACTTTTTTTATCATCTGTCTAGACCATCTGGCTGAAACTCAACACTGCATGCTCCTAAAACAAAGGTAGATGCATGAATTGCCAAGAGACACTATCAAACTAAGTCACCTATGAGTATTAGCAGAGAGAGACAGAAACAGTAAGTAGTCCACTATAAAATGTAGAAGGACTCTTTCCAAATGTACTTTGCTTGTGATTCAAAAACAATTAAATGTGATGGGTACAAGGTATTTTATATGGTTGCTGCTTATTCACACTATAGATCTATTGGGAATTTTTAAATTATGAATGATTTTGAAACCAGTTTTTGAAACGGGCAAGAATTGCATATATATTTTCAAACTTACAGTTTAATTCTTATATCGCCCTACCTTTTGAAACTCTGCCACTCCCTTGCATAATGATATTTTTACAGCAATATAAAAATAAAGTTATTGTGACAGCCTGTTGCACAAAATCTTCAAGAAAACAAATACCTTTATTTAGCCCAAACTATTAGGCAAAATCTTGCTCTATTAAGATTGGGTGGCCATCAGCCAGGCTTTTATGTAAGATGTGTAGGCATTGTCCACTAAGCCAGTGCTCATCATGGTATTTTTGACACTGCATGTATTGCTACAAGTCTGTGTGGCTCAGAGTAGCCTTGACCACTTTACTTCTGGGTGCTCAACTCTTGCTACACATTAGAGAGCTGCTATCAGGCTGATCAGCAAAGGGTGAGAACTAAGAACCAGCACTCAGTGATTTGCTCACCTGTCTTACAGTACTGTCTAGACCACTGCCCCTATAGAAATATTGCTGAAACTTCAGTACCTTCTCATTTGCTTCCTACAGTTAGAGGCAGGAACTTAAGAGCCCCTACTTTGCACACCCAAATTTTTCTGTTCTAAAAGAACGCAGCAGTATTTTTGTTTAGCTTTTCATTCTGGGCACAAACTTGAGTATAAGAAGTTCCACCTAAACTTGAGGAGGAACTTCTTTACTGTGAGAGTGCTGGAACACGCTGCCCAGAGAGGTGGTGGAATCTCCTTCTCTGGAGACATTCAAAACCCGCCTGGAGAAGTTCCTGTGCAACGTGCTCTAGGTAGACCCGCTCCGGCAGGGGAGTTGGACTAGATGATCTTCAGAGGTCCCTTCCAACCCCATATGATTCTATGATTCCCACTAGCGAAAATCAAAATAGTTGTCTATACAGCAAAAAGCTCCCTCTCAGACACCAGAAGCAGTGGGATTCACTTAGTGGACAACCCCGTTCCACAGTGTTGCACTTCCCAGGGAACTCCCAAGTTTAAAGGGGTGTTTCTTCATGCTACCACAAGCTGGGCTATTTCTGTACACTACTGAAACCTCCCTCTAAACTGTTTACTCCCGCTGAAACAACCACCACCATTTTTAGTGCACTCACTGTACATTTTGGTTAGAGGTCCTTCTATATCAAAGTCCTTCCAGTAATCCAGACACGAGCACTTAACAAAAGAATATGAAAGATATAAAGCTCTGTTTATACTTATTGCTAAGGTACTGCTTCAAATTTATGTTGGGATGCACTTCCACTGATACCTCACCTTTGCAGTACGTAAAGAACTTCATATAGCTCTCTGAATGCCTCTCTGAAAGCAGAACACCCACAATGCTTGGTTATAAAGCAGATTCTGCTGCAGCGTGTCTGTTTTTCATCTGACAGATGCTGGGCAGGTTCTCCAATTCTCCGCATACAGCTACTGATTGATTTGTTTCTTTTCTTGAAACAGGAAGGTTACTGCTTCCTCTGTTGCTGTCTTCCCCTCCTCCCTCCTATTTGGCAGCTGTTACAGAAAACTCCTGCAGCAACAGCTATCACTTCAAATCTTGTCTATTTTTCACTGGAGGCAGCAGATGTACCCATAACACTTCACTAAAGTTAGTAAGGGAGCATTGACATGACTTATCTGTACTACAAGATCACTGCTGATTTATTGGGTGCTTAAGCCTCGGTTCAGGGGCGTATTTAAGCATGTCTTTAACTCTTGATGCTTACCCATTGTTTTCAATTTGTCTACAATTACATACATACCTAAAAAGCTTCTTGAACTGAGACATTACACAGTAAGCTTCTCACATTCACCCTTATTCTTTCTCATCCCCCACAAATTATTCAAGTGTCTTAAACGTCATAACAATTTTATAAGAGATTCAGTATTTCTTTATTGAATGTTGAGCTATACTGATTATTTTTTATTTAACCACAGGTCAGGCAACAAAACGAAGGGGGCGATGCTGAGCAGAACTGACATGGATATTTGCATAGCCTTTTTTATTTCTTTCTTTCTTTCTTTGTGTAAGTGCCTTGTTGTGAAGGTCTCTAAGAAATACTTACAGGTAGAGAGATTCTAGATAAGAAAAGCTGCTTTGCTTATAATATTCCTTCAATTTGCAGGGCAGACGTCTTCTAAGATCTGTGCTTGCATGTTTCTTCAAATGTAACTTTCAAGGTTAATTTTTATCAAAAAAATGCCAATTACCAACTTCTAATAATCACATTTTTATATTTTATTATTAATAATATAAAATATTATAATTAATGTGATTTTTATGTTATTGTACTTTGTAGTGCAAGTTTTCTGAAAACTGTTTCCATTGCTTTCATGCTTCATCTAATATTTGACTGTAAGATTAACAGATGAGCTTAAAGATACTACCCCAGAAACATCTCCCAAAATCTCACTTCTGCTTATCACAAACTTATAATACAGATACACACTTGGTCATTGCTGTTGCTTAATTATTTTCATTCTTTTAACACACAAAAGGTCTTTTCACCCACAGGATCCCACTGTGAGAGATGCCGTATGCACACAGTACAAACTAAATTCCCCGAAGAACTTTGGGATATCTCTGATCTCCTTTTGATTCCCAAGAAAGCCTGCATATGCAGAATTGACAAGGTTTACAGCAGAGCCTTAAAAAACACTTTCCAACTAGGCAGACTGCACAAAGCAAAATCAAACAGAAATCTTATTTTTCTTAGATACATGTCTGTGTATATGCACACAGACAAAAAAATACTTTAAGCTAGGGAGAAACACATGTAAATAAGAAGAAAATTGCTCCAGAATATTTGTAAAGCTTTACAAGATCTGAAAAGCTATGCAAAGGAACAGAGCAGAGCTTCCATGTGCTCCCTAGACCAAGCTAACTGACCAACAAATAAAGAGAAAGAAATTGCAATCTCTTGCAATATCTACTTTATTAAGTGCATAAGACTTCATATAGACCAATGGAAATAATTTGCAGTTTTATTGTCCTTATTGTTCTCATGAGGATTAAGCTTATTGTTATTCTTAGGTATTGCTCAGCAACATTACAAAGGAAGAAAAAAACCAAAACAACGGCTGCCACAAAGTTGCATTCCTTTACGATCAACAGAGGTACTATTATTTCACTCTGAACGAGAAAACAGAGGTTTGCTTTTAAGTCATGATACATAGGTGCTAAAAATGTTTATTTATTTTGTACAATAACTCAATAAGCATTTTTACCTAATATATTAAGTAATGACTGAACAATCAGGGAATTCAACAATTTAGGGTCTGTTTTTTCTCCCCTTGCTCTCTCTTTTCCCCTTGTGCTTTGGCAGAATATTTGGTAACTGGTGCTCAAAAACCCAGCTGAGAAAAACACAAGCATTACAATGTACTCACATTCTGATGCTCTTGTACATCCACTGTTATCTATGGCAATCAAGGTTCATGGTACTTTGATCCTTTGCTATTCTTAGAAAGCTACAATCTAAAGCCCTTACACAGCCTAAATTCTTCACCTTTTCTCTGCATGGATGATTACATAAAGGTATTTCTGCTATTAAGTGTCATATGCCAGATCCTGCAAATTGACACTCCATGAAGTTTGTGCCAAATAAAGACCTCTCCCCTCTGCCTTTGGCATGACTCCTTTGTTGCACTCCCCACTATTCCAAATTCTACTGCAAGACAGTTTCCTCCTTTAGCACATTGAGCCACTTCTTGTCGCCGAGTAGCTATCGTCTCAACTGAATCAAAAAGCGTATTTTTTTCTCAAGGCTCATTGTGGTCTTCTAATTTACACGTCTCATCCACCGCCAAGGTTTTGACTCATGACTCTGTGCCACAAACCTCACCACTGTCTCACGTGTTTTCAAATGGTTCCACTTCTGCTCTAGAAAAAGCTTGTAGCAAACATTCATTAGCAGAATATCCACTTACAGATATTTGATTACAAGGGGACCCCTTGTTGTGTTCCATTTCCGCCACTCCCCAGAATAAGTATTCTTTCAGCAAGTGGGACACTGGCACTGTTACTTCTCGTGTTGATCTGTCTTGTCTACTGGGTCTACTATGTTCCCTTAAACATCAGTGTCCACCTGCAATCTCTGCTCTTAAACCTAGATAATAAATTTTTCAGGAAAGAAACAACCTTCCCCAAACACTACCTAACACACCAAGTACCACAATATGCATCAGGTATTTTATGCACTACCAGAGCAGAAATAAAAAGAGATATATAGTAAACGTTTGTACCCTAAAAGTTTGAATACAATCCAAAATGCACATAAAACATGAAGGTTCTGGATGCCTGTTTTGGTAGCACCTCTGAAATTCAGGGTCAAGCAACATACCTCTAGTACCTACTAATGTCAATAACAGCTTAACACATTAAACTGTTTTTTAATCAATAACTGATTAGACTTTAAACTTTAACTGATATTTTTATTGAAGTGATTCACCCAAGAAATCACAGAGGATGTGTGAAAATGTCAATCTCGTCTCTCCAGTTACTAGATAAAGCCTGCTTGTGTCAGCAGTAGAATCTGAAATGTTTCACAATCAGCATAATGCTAAAGAGGTACTTACTAGTACCCACAAAAGAAAATAAAACCTTTTAATGTGAAAGCCACCTGGAGACCTATTATATTTTTTAAACCATGAAACGTAGCTACACCATCTACTCTTTGCTGTCAATTTTTTCACAGTGAGGGTGACAGAGCCCTGGAACAGGCTGCCCAGGGAGGTCGTGGAGTCCCCTTCTTTGGAGATTTT
>JAOXNO010000013.1:91349833-91364606 GCA_028565335.1 Limnodromus scolopaceus
GGCTGTTATAAGGTCTCCCCGGAGCCTTCTCTTCTCCAGGCTGAACAACCCCAGCTCTCTCAGCCTGTCCTCACAGGAGAGGTGCTTCATCCCTCTGCTCATCCTCGTGGCCCTCCGCTGGACCTGTTTCAACAGGTCCATGTCCTTCCTTTTATTATATTATTTATCTTTTCACTGTCATGAATGCTTACAGAGACATCTTGATATTCCAATAAAGTCCAAAACAGTAAAAGCCTCCCTTGATTTCACCTTGAGATGGAGTGGGGTAAACCACTAAATATTTCTCCAAGGGTTTAGGGAGCTGGACTTGCTGGGAGGTACAGGAATATAGGATGTCACAGAAAAGTTAAGCACAGAGAAGCAACATCTCTTTAGCAATTTTGGCTGTGTAGTGAATATCAAAGATGTGTGCTTATTTAAAAAGGTGTTGTTAACGCAACCAAAAGGTTATGCTGACAACACCATGCTTCAGATAGTAATGTTAAAAGTTTAAAATTATGAAGCCCTATTCCACTGCCTTCTGTTGTAGCTTACCTATAATCAGCACCTCTACTTACCCATGTTTAACTAATTGGTAGTCCTATTCAGAAATGTCAGCAAGAAATATGATTACTTGAAAGAAAGCACATTTGTATAACATTAAATCAACAGCTAATTAATGTAGCAAATAACCACTGCATTTTCATTATAATCATGTAATCATTCTAAGTGTATTGGTTATAGTAACAGTCAATTTTATTAAACAGATCTATCTCTGTTTTGATTATGTTGTTAAAACATAACTATACAGCTGGCTGTTTCATGTATTAGAATATTCAACATCCTAATATCATGTTCTTCCACCTGTTCCATTTATGATACTCATTTGGTTGGGCTTCAAAATGTAGCCCTGGAATTATCATGAGCATTAGCTGATAAAGGAAGAGAACAAGACACATTGATGGAAGACAGAGTAATGCAGTACCACAGCATGCTCATGCATAATAGAAACAGTCATTTATTTCCCTCAAGGAAAAATAAAAAGGTTCATAAAGATGCTAAGCTTTGCTATTGTGCCTGTAGAGCAAATTTTAGCTATGTATACATAGCCAAAAGGGTCCTGCAAAACTTCCATGGCAACCGGACAAGCCAAACTATTAAGTGTCCTAGAGATGACTAGTTTATCGCACATTGGCAATCTACTCCAACAGATCGAGCTATGGACTTCCGTCCCTATGGTACTGACCAGCACTGCCTGGTAAGCCTCTTTCACTTGTCCAGAACATCAGGACTATCTAAACTTATGTCAAAACATCTCTGTTCCTCCAAGTTTCTCAGAACTGGGGGCATGTACCCATTACCCACTCCCTATCCAGAGGAATACACCATTCCCCTGCTACTCAGCAGCAGTATTACCCACCACACAGAACAGCACCCACACGCCCAAGCAAGAAGGAAAACGCAAATCACATTTTCAGCCCACCCAGGCTCCCAAAGTAATGCAGTCATGGGAGGAAGTGTTCCAACTGAGCACAAATGTACCTTTCACATCACAGTGCTGCATCCATTTCTTTGGCGCTATCTGGAACTCTAGCCCTAGAAGCATCAATAAGGTGATCAAGAGTTAAACAGATTATAAAAGGCTTTCCTAAGACAAGGTTTTCTAAAACTGGAGTGGGATATAACTAAATCTGTCACTACAAATCAAGCACTTGAGCACTTGACCAGGACGCATTGCCTGCTCAAAGTCTGTTTACCAACTAATTCTGACGTTGCTCATCAGAAGTGTTTTGCAAGTAATTGCTAAATACTTTCTGTGAACAAATTTCTGTCAATAGCAAAAATTCTCATTAACATTTTATAAACTCTTTGACTGATCTTTACTCACAGCATTAACTTCAGTCACCCGAGCCACCACAGGGGCTCTAAACTTCTAAAAAATAAAAGAATCAGCTAGCTAAGCAAAAAATAATCAGGGTCTATGACCTTGTCTATGGACATATTGCTGTGTTTACATGGGGCATCCACCATTTGTACAAAAAGAACCCAGAATATTTTCCCTGTTGGCAATTAAATGGCCATTAAATACTTGGTGGAAATGCAAGGAGG
Source organism: Limnodromus scolopaceus (assembly GCA_028565335.1). Classification (NCBI taxonomy): domain Eukaryota; kingdom Metazoa; phylum Chordata; class Aves; order Charadriiformes; family Scolopacidae; genus Limnodromus; species Limnodromus scolopaceus. Next base: position 91,351,922 of record JAOXNO010000013.1, read on the forward strand.
CAAGTTCATTTCTGATGGAACACTGGCAGGGGCTCTCAAGATTTCTTTGATTCTTGCCACAGAGCCTAAGGGCCCAGAAGCCACGGTGAGGTGAGAGCCTCAGAACCTGGTCTCCTGAGTTGAAATGCACTTTCAAGATGCTGAAACAAAAAGCACAAGTTTTCTTTTTTGTTTTCTTTTTTTGATTTTAAATGCCTAATTAAATTTCCTGCACATACAATTCTAAAATGTTCTACTTTTGGAGAACTCAGCTAGTCACCTCATGTCAGATTCAAGACAGGCAACATTTCTACTGCCTGTGAAGGAAGAACAAAGAAAAATATTTGCCTACAAAGAGGCAAAATAAAGGAAGAAACACAATAGAATGGTCATCAACACCCCTTCTGTGGTGCTGCCTTTCTTTCTGGACAACATGAATTTCCAGGCTATTAGGAAGTAATTCTCCCTAATATTGCCCCATGGTTTTCATGTTCTGCCAGAAGGAAAGTTTTCTTCTGCCCAAACAGAAACAGTCAATGCAACTCATATCAACCACTAAAAATACAGCAAGAAGAATGAGACTATGAAAAAAAAAAAAAAAGACCAACAAAAATGCTCATCGCTTACTGTGATTGTGATTAAATGACACTTCACCACACACTGGATAGAGTAGACTCAGGATATTCAGCACAGACAGAGAGGTCAATATCTGTCCAACCTCATTTTCATTTGACACGAGACGTGATAGTTCAGTGGAATTGAACTGTCAGGTACCTAACATTATTACAGAGATCTTCTAGTCATACCTACTAGGTAATCTGTTCCAATGAAAGAAGCTCACTTCAAAATCCACTGCCAGGTACCTTGTCATTTACCAAGGTCTTTGGAGATGCAAGTGCCAAGACTCTTTGAAACCAACACATTTATTTAATTATGAGTGATATCACTAAATATGAAAAAGTATTATTAAAATTCTAAAATAATTTATGTGGCCCAAGAGTTCCCAAGGCAGAGGTCACTGGATACTGGAAAAGTACAGAAGGAAAGCATCACAAAATGATTCCTGTATTCTTTCCTAGGCATTTGCTATTGATATTGAGCTAACACCTTATCTTTGTGCTAAAGTTGAAGTGTTAATCTGGGACTCAGATGATCAAATTTTGGTCAAATGGTACAACTTTCATTTCCTATGCACCTTTGAACAAACCACATGCTCCTTCTGCTTTCCCTCAAACATACCTAGAAACTAGTCAATTATCAGCATCCTACTCTCTATCTGGTGAGTAAAGTATAGAACATCTCATGAACGCTTACAGATGCAAAGCTCCCATCACCAAATCCAAGCATTACAGATCTGCGGCTGCAACAGAAATCATTGCCACCTTCTTTATTTTTAAGCAGCTACATTTTAAGCCACAAGTAAATAAAAAATTCTAGTGCAAAGTGGGCCCAATCCAAAAAGTTTGGTCTCAGTTATATGTCCCTAAAATGGGAATATTCAGACAAACCTTCTTTTTTATGTTTTCTACATATATTTTTTACTAAAGTGTAGGTCTTGCCTCATTAGTGCTCAGTTTTGGTGGAGACATTTCGAACACATATCTTAGCATGTTATCTCAATATTTGTAAGACTTACTATATTTTATACCACTACAAGATTATAATTAGTATAAATTAATAATTTTTTTCTTAGCAAGGAAATGCTTTGAAACCTGAAAGAAAATTATTAGGACTGATACTGTTTAACATCTTCATCAACAATCTGGAGAATGGGATGGGATGCACCCTCAGTAAAGCTCATGAATGATATCATAGTAGGGAGACCGGATCATATGTCAGAGGGCAGAAGAAACAGGTTGAGGAAACAGGCTGACAAACCTCACCAAGTTCAGAGATAAAGAAGTTCTGCTCCCGAGATGGAATAACATGGTAAATCAGCCCAGATTGAGGACCAACTGACTAGGGAGTAGCTCTGCAGAGAAGGACCTGGTCTGGGTAGAAAAGTTGAATAGTTAAATATGAGCAATCAGTGCACTCGTGTGGCAATGAATGCCAACCACATACTGGGCAGTACTAATATTAGCATGGATAGCAGTGATTATTCCTATTGCCCAATTTTGTGTTTTCAGTATAAGAGAGATCTGCAAACTGGAGCAAGTTCAGCAGTGACCCACTAAAATGATCAGAAGTTGAAGCACATAACCTGTGAAGAGAGACTGAAGTACACTGTTTGCTTAGCCTGGAGAAAAGGAGGCTTTGGGGGACCTCATTACTGTCTTCAGTTATCAAAGAGAGGGAAGTTATGGATACAGAGCCAGACTCTCGACAGGCATACACGGTTGAAAGATAAGAGGCAACAATCACAGCTGCAGCAAGGAAAACTCTGATCAAACATGAAGAAGAAAGTCTTCCCCATGAGTGCAGTCAATCACCAGGTTTCTCACAGAGGTTGTGCAATATCCATCCTTGGGGATACTCAAAACTTGAGCGGACACAGCCCTGAACAACCTGACCTAGCTTTGAAGCTAGCCCTGTTTTGAGACCCAATGGACTCCAGAGGTGCCTTCCAACCTGAATTATTGTACAACTCTATTTTAAAAGTGAAACTATGCAAAATCATTAAGAAGTGATGTAAGGAGGCAGGAGATTGCTGCTGCTTCGTAGAAGAGCAATTGAAAACGAACATGCTTCTGGGAGGCAGAGGAGAGGGGGCAGAAACTACGATTCCCACAACATTTTAAAAAAGATAGAAGGATCAAAAAAATCAAAGAGATGTTTGTGAGGAAACAAGTTACAAAACTATTGCAGCTACAACAAGAGAATTTCTGCCAACCAACCTCTGACTGGAAGACAACTAAGAGGACTCAAGAGCCAAATGAATGGGAGAGGCTTACAGAAAACCACTTCCTTCTACGCCAAGGGCTTTAAAAGTCAACAGGGTCAGTTTAAAATTGATCCATTGTCATTTTATAGGCAGTGAGTGAAAAGACCACTGGGTGGATGTAATATGATCACAGCTGTTCAGTCCCGTGAGCAGCGTGAGGCTGCATTCTGCAGTAGCTGGAAGCAGCGGGCAGACTCTTGCTGGAAGCCCTGCTAAGAGAAAATTGCCACTGTTGATCCTCACGCTGCTGTTGAATTTGATGGGAACTTTTACTGCATAAATGACTGCAGGATCATAGCCTACATTAAAACAGCATAAACATAAAGAAACACATTTTGACTTCAGAAGCATATGGCTCCCAGTGGTTTCTAACCAACAGGAGCTCTGTGTCAAAGGGCAAATTTGACTTCCAGCTTTCTGTTGCATTACCTAGTTGCTGCTATAAAAAGCAGAAAAACTAAAGGAAAAAGACATATGCAGTCATGCACATCTGACTCGGTGATGACCTTTTATTCTGATAAATTGCTGATTTTTCAAATATTGGAAACAATGTATTTATCACATGGAAACTGACTGGTGTGTCGGCAGCATCCTTTTAAAGAACCTCTGTGCCAGCCGAATGTCAAAGTCTGTTATTTCATGTTAAATGGATTTATCCAATTCTTTTTCAAGTCAGTGCACAGCCTGACCTTAGGTAGGAACTGCAATAAGGAAGCCTGAGAACAAGCACATAACTAGTCAAGTACTAAAGGTATACTAAATTCATAACTATCCTTCACAACACAAACATGTAGATAAATCTCTAATGAATATTCAACTAATATCCTACTTCAGTGAGCATTCTAGGGAGTAAAACACTTTGCTGCTGCTTTTCTTGTTTGCAGCAATGCAAAGGAGAAAACTATGTTGGCCCAATACAACACTCCCTCTGAAGGAGGTTCAACTAAATGCATAGTACTAGGCTGTGCTGGAGCTTCCCTTGATATAGCTGGTGATCTGATTAATGGGAGCATTTCCTCTCTTCCTGCATGGAAATTTGAAATTAACTATCTGTTTTCTTAGGTTCTGTTTCAATATCAAAGAAGGTGACAGTTCCTGTCACACTTGTTTAGACGTATTGCTCTTACATCAGGAGTAGAAAGAAAAAGAAAAGAAATGAGAAATTTTGCTGTTCATTAGATGGTTTTTTGCCCCTCTGGTGTCTGTTCAATCACTGTCCTTGAGGGAAAACATCTGTTACCTGACCAAGAGTTCTCCTTCCTTCCTTAGGTCCTTTTTCCCTCTGGAATATCCCTCATTTTGCTGCACTGGCATTTTAGATGCCCTTTATTGTCTCTCTCCTTTCAGTATGTTTAGGTTTTACCCTACATGGGCTTTTTTTTCCCACTTAAATTCTAAAGAAATATGAAATAAAGAGCAGTGAAATGTCTTCTTAGGGACAAGATCTACATTTTTTTTTCCAGTTAGCTGAAGGATTTCTATCAGCATCTAGAGATTTCATGCAAGGTATACATGTTCATATATTGTATGCAAGTTGTACATTTCTTGCAAGCAAGAAGAGCTCAATTCAACCCTTTATCTAGGCACCTATTTACAGATACTTTGCTCTGCTTTTGAGCCAAGCTTAAAACCTCCTCCACCAATAATGTTGAATAAAAGTTGAAATGAGGGACAAAACTGTAAGACTGTTTTCTTTAAATCCAAAACATAATGGAGATACATTATGTGAGCAAGCACCTTTGATAACAAGGAACATGGGACAGAAGATCAAAAAAAAAAAAATCCTTAACAATGATTTTCACTCTTACGATGGATTTTAGTTCTAAGCTACAGCTGTATAAAGTCCTTCAAAGTTATTAAAAGTTGTTCTTCCCAATCAAAAATATTAATAAATGTTATTAATTATATTTTTCCACGAGCATTGATAGCTGGTGGGGGTAGTTTTTTTTGGTTGGACTCGATTATCTCAAAGGTCCCTTCTAACCATGAAGATTGTGATGTATCGATTTCAATTGGATAAAAACCTTAGACGTGATCTCTGTGATCATTCAATATGTAAAAACCTCTCAGAACACCACCAATGTCTTGCAGCTTGAAAATTATGGTAAATGTTTAAGATGAGTTTAAGGAGGATGTGTGTATAAATCCTTTTCTCTTTGGAAAAAGACTGTACTCCTCTAAAAAGTTGCAAGGCTACATCTAACTATTGAATCAGTAAGAATGATGGCACTGACTTATGTTCAAATGCCAGATCCAAAAAGTCACTGAAGTTCAAGGCACTGGCAAAAGGCAGCTTTTATTAACCCCCAAATTAATAAAAGCTCTAAATCCCTATTTGGATCATCATGAAAAGCGAGCACTGTCTTCACATTCACTGCAGGTGCGGAAAAACAATTGCTTCTAACTGAAAATACCACCTGTAGCTCTGAGCCTTGTTTCCAGCTCAGTAAAAAAAAAAAAAAAATTAAGAACTTTTCAACATCTAAAAATCCTATCATGAGCAATCAGACTTCAGCATTCCATGAAGATAGAGATGTATCTGTTCCTTGCACAGATCGCTGCATTGCTGTAAAGAAATAAACAACTGTACATACAAATAAAGTGTAATCTCATTACACAGGCAAGGCATAAAGTTAGCTCCTCAAATTTAAAAGGTATTTTATCTTCTCTTTGCCACTTAGGCAATGAATTACATGTACACTGTGACTGAACGTGAATTTCCAAATCACTATTCCCAAATACAAAAGAAATAAACATTCTTTTGAGGAAATGGAAGTCCTGTGTCATTCTGTGAGGATATGTCCACATAATATTTAAAAGATGTTTTTAATTCCAGTAAAATAATAGCAATCCTCCTCAAGTGTCAAAAGACACTGACTAATTACAGCTCCCTATACAACAGGAAAAATGCCATTTTCACAACATGTAATTTGGACACCACATAAGGTGCAAACTATAAAAACTACCACATGTAAATAGATCTGAATAGAAAACAGAAAGTTTTTAATGAATATGGAACATCTTCATTTGGAACATTTGACAACTTTTGACCTTTTACCTTTCTGCTCAAAGCCACTGAAATTCAAATTGGACTGAAATTCAAATATGACTTATTCCCCTTTCCTAGCCAATGTTCTCCTCCTATCTCGACTGATTCCATTACACTACCCAGAGAGAGACTTCAAGCAGTTTGTTAGAAATAAAACAAGAGAAAATTTTACTGTATATAGCTTGTTAAGAGGGAAGGTATTTCCTAAGAATGCACTGCGATGTGTCATCTTCCACATGAAGGAAAGAGCTATGGTATTTTTGGGATCTTAAATAATGGTTTCAGGGTTTCATTTGAATATGGTATTTTTCTACTTGTTTACTTCTTCTCTATTAAAAAGCAAGTCAGGTCAAGTCTCACAGAGGTACTTTGTGTCAGAGAAGAGAAAGTTGCAATAATCTCCAAAGCATTAAGAAAAACAACTCGTCAGTTGCCACAGGGCTTTCAGCGGTCGCCAATTTTTTTTTTTCCCTCTCCTGTCAACAGCCATTTGCAGATAGCCTTACTAAATCTAACAGCTTTCCCAACTTTTAGAATACATTAATTCTTCAGCAACAGATAAAAAGCATCTTTCCTGGTGAAAAAGTCTTACTTGATGGCCACCTGAAAACAACATTAATTCATTTCAGAGGATTGACTTTCAGAGTTGTGACTTCTATATACACTATATACACTCAAAGGAAATTCAACTCAAATTCAAAGGAAAAACTTAGAAAAAAGAAAGGTTACAAAATATAGCTTCTTTTGCCAAGGGGGGAAAAAACATACATGGTTTAAGAAGGTGATCTGAGACTTTGACCTTTTCAGTCAACTTACAAACAAGCTTTGCGCATTCCACTGTTTCATCTGGTACATATTTATACCAGGTTTGGTTAAGGCACCCTAGCTTAAACTCAGTATAATCTTGCTCCACATGCACCTCTATGGATTTCAGTGGGAACTATTAGTGGAAGCAAACAGTACAAAACATACATCAGAGTCTCTAAGGGGCCTCCTTGTCTTAGAAAATGTATTTTTATAAATGTGTGTGTTCCATGGGAGTATCTGCACTATGTTTATGGAAGTTTTAGTATATTCAAGTCCATGCCACTGTTCTTCTGCATCTTAGATACCATCTTATATCCTGTAAACTCAACTTTGCTGCTATTTAAATGCCTACACTGAAAACAAACAAACAAAATGTAGAATATACTTTTTTACATGCATCCTTTCTTTCTGGCATATGCACATGCCAGTTTTCCTCAACAAACTGAACGATCTCTTGTGATTAAACACCCCCCCACCCCCATTTATATATGCCAGCAGAAGAAGTGCAGGCAGGGGGGTTGGACTAGATGATCTCCAAAGGTCCCTTCCAACCCCTGTGATTCTGTGATATGTCAGTTATTTCCATGCATCTCAAACCTTTTTGAGTCGCTCATTCCAAAGTAAAGGTTTTTATTCTTAGAAGGAAAATCTGTTCTTTGGCTCTGGGTACAGAGCCTTTAAAACAAAGACATACATAAAAACACTGTGCAGCACTAAGTCAAATGCCTATCAATCAGAAGTATACTATGTCAACAGCCACTTCTACAACTAAAGTCAGAAAATGGTCTCAAGCAAACAAGATCTGCGTTCCATAAAATCATGTTGATCTGCATTAATAAAGTTGCTATCCATTAATACTTCATTGATTGAATCTTTCATATATCACTAGAGATGTCAAGATAACTGGTATAAGGTTACTTGAGCTTCACAAGACAATGAATACTTTTGAACTGTACAAAGTCTGGCCATTGTAAATGACACACTTGGAGTCCCCCAACAAGTTACATAAGTGTCAGAATGGTACTGTACATATTTTCTTCTTCAATAAGTTATTAGGTTCTCTTTTTCTTTTTGTCTATCCAAGCCATCTGTGTGTTGGAGAAATTAGTTCCAAATGTGTGCAATTTAAAATCCATCATTTTTCACAATGTGTGCAATCAGACATGAATTATTTAGAAATTATCAATGCAAGCTGCCTCACTTAACCCTTTGAAGGGAAAGAACATGGAAGGTGGAAAAAAAGAAGTATACCCAAGCAGTGAACTAAGTAACTGAAATCAATGTACAAGAGCTCACGGTGACAAAACTTTGACCTCGCCTCATCGCCAAGAGTAAAATGACCAGGTCACAGAGACAATGCAAATTAGCTCACAAAGAAGCCATTGTTACTTGCAGCGTGGCTGCCAGTTATTGACTTGTATTGCTAGGTTTTCATAGATAGATCCCAAATAACTGTGTACCCGTCTCTCCTATGCAAGGTGGAAAAAAAAAAAACAAAACAAAAAGTACCAAAAAGGGCTATTCTTGACTGCTTGGGTTTTTTTCACCCTCTTAGCAGCTGTAAAAAGATATTTAATGCATTTCAGCGTCACAGGTAACAAGACTGATCCTGCCAGCCAGCATCACTGAAAACTAACAAACAACTTAGAGCCACTAAACTTATACATGGGGGTTTTTTTGTTTTTTGGGGATTTTTTGTGGGGTTTTTTTGTTGGTTTTGGTTTGGTTTTTTTGGGTTTGGTTGGTTTTTTTTTGAGACATGGAAAGGGCACAAAACTTCACAGATGGGGAAAAGAAAAAACAATGCCAATATACTTTGCATATCTTGTCCATGTGCAAAGGCACACAACTTTAAATACAGTTACTTAAAAGGTTCAATTAAAATAAAGTAAAAGCTGTACAGACTTTGTTAGTGTTTACTAGCTTAAAGGGCAAAGGAAGGGGAGCAAGGTCCGAGAGTTAGACTACTGATTGGGAACTCTGAAAATGGTGGTTTATTTCTGTGAGCCCCCTGGATGGCTCATTCATCGATACTCTGTTTTACTTGCTTCAACCAAGTATTTCAGAAGGGCTATCATGAAGGCAAAAGCATTGCTGGTTGTGAACACCCCCTTCCCCCAGATTTCAAAAGAACAAACAACAGCAACATCAATACAAACAGAGCTTAAACGTCAACTGTATGCGTGATGCATTGCAATGATGTAGCACATTTTCAAATGACTTAGAGTGCAATTCTGAGTACTGACAAGGCCTTAGGTCTTGTTAACTGCACTTGTATATTGACCTTACAGAATTTTAGTACTGTTTATTTCACAGCAAACCATCAAAGGGAGTATGTGCTGCTTCTATAAGCATGACATACTTACTCTAAGAAAACGTCCATCTGTAATCTTGGTCTCAAATTGTCGAATGATGAAAAACACACTCCTTCTATAACGTTGATCATTATAAAGTTTGGCTGCATGTCTTTCCAAAATTAAATCTTGGGGTTTTTTTTCTAAAGTAAATTGTTCCAGTATATTAATTTCCACTCAGATATCTTAAAATGATAAAAAGTATCCCCTTATTAAGCCTCAGAAAATCTCTGTAACTCACGAAGTTCATCGCATTTTACATGGAGAGGAACAGGTTCCAAGAAGTTAAAACAGACACCTAGCATCACATCATTTGTGCATTAGGAAGAACTCTAATTCTTGCAAACTGCAAATCTATCATTAGTTCTCTAACTTCTAATATAACAAATGTTTTAATCTCGCTAATCAACATCTCACAGAAGATTTGTAATATATGGAGTATTACAAGGTTACATACACAGAGATCTACAATTTGCGAACTTTTAAGCTATATTATCAGTAACAATAATAACCCACTGAGTATCCTGTGCTACATTTGAGGGACACTAATGTAAAAAGTCTCAACAACGTCTGAAGAAACAGAGTACTCAGAAGTTTGACCTAGCAAGCTATAAAAAGCAAGGCTGCTTCAATATGGAAACCTCACTTAAAAATATAACAAGACAGTATTTTAATCACATAGCACAATAGTTATTCAGGTTTTGAGAATTTAACCTAGGAGACAAATTTCAGCAACTCAGTGAAGTGTACACTTGCTAAATTAGAATATGTTGAATTTCCTTTGCACTGCTGTGTTGAGTATATTACCTACAGTATCCCATTTCTGGTTTGTGTCTTAACTTCAGGCATAGCCTAAACCTGTACTTTGAATAGTCCAGCTTGTGGATGACCACCAATGCTGCTGGATTACACTCTGCTACTACCACATCTTACCATCAGGAGAACACCTCAGATAGGAGCATGCTAATAAGACTACAACTACCATATTCCCCTCCCTCTCCAGTACTTATTATTCACCGAAGTACATTCCTGCTTTACAGTGTTTTGAGATGCATTAAATGTACTAATGATGCAGCTGGCACATTAGTAGCTGTCCCATGGTTGAATTTAACTCTGAGTGTGAACAGCAAAGTATACACAAGGGAAGCTTGTATTTACATGCACAAACATGCCTGATGCTAATTAGGGAGAATACTGGACAAGGGTGTAATTCCTTGCAGCATTTCCCATTCTACATTTCCCCACTGCAGCTGGGGCTTCTTCGCAGTCACTTGCCTAAATATTTTCCTTTTACAACTTTTGTTAGGTGAGAAATATATTCCCTCTATAAATTTCCTTCCCAGAAAATAAAATTTACTCTCCTTTTTAAATAGACCCAAGCACAGGGAGAAAAATTATTCATTATATATATCAATTTCTTCACTTCTGATAAGACAAGTGTCCTGTGCAAATGAAAGATTCAGCTGAGGCTTTCCCTGTTTTATTAACACTGGCTGAGCTGTAGCTTAAGAACCATGTTGGGAGCCCCAGTACAGGTGAGGTTATCTTTCCCCTTTCTCATACCTGCTTGCTCAAGTTGCAGTGAGGAAGGCATTTGTGAAAATAAGAAGTGAGCAGGAAGACCTCTTGTTTTAATATTTAACACTGAAATCTAGCTTACACTGTTGAGAGCTGGGGCAAAATTTTTACCATTTCATGGCTTGTACAGCTGCAAATTCTGCTTGGGTAACTGCAAAACAACAGCCCTGAGCCTTATCTTACACCACCACTTGAAAGCTGTCTAGCATACTCTTTCAAGGAAAGAACATTCTAATGTATCCTAAACTCTCTCCACACCCTATCATGTGGGAAAGCTTCACAGCCATACTGAACTGTGGATAAAAATAACTACATATCTGATTGTCTTACAAGTTTTTAATAATATGCACTCAATAAATAGTTTTATTTCTCCAATGATTTTGAGTTGTTCCAAAAATTCGTAGATTCAAAGGAAGCTAAAGAACAGGCTGTGAAACATGCAGATATGCTACCATCACCACTTGTTCTCCCCTAAAGGGGCTACAGCACAGACAAAAACAACACACAGGCTTCTGCAAGTAAGAGCTCTCCTCATTTTCACTTATGTAGCAGAGCGGATGGTAGTGCCATATATTCATACGTAGCTACTTAAAACATCAGCTCTTCACTGAGAATTATATTATCTCTTACTAATCTGTTATTTCATAGCCTCTGCAAAAGTAAGCTTTAAGTAGGTTTTGTGAAGAGGAATGAAATTCTGGTTTTACACCTTCCTTGGCATGCCTGCTTTTCTTGTGAGCAAAATCTATTCCTTTTGTAAGGTTGGACTCCAAATTAAATAATGTGCCAATCTTGTAATTCTTGAAGGAGAGAGTATTTGCTACATATCTTCTCCAGTCACACATATCACAGTTCTTGATACTGACCATAACATAGTTGCTTATATTGATCATGGGAAACTTACTGCCCACAGCTGAAAGAGAAAGAAATAGAGCGGCAAAGAACAGCACTGCTTTATCCCTCTCCTTGTCCATGAAAAAAGACTGACTCCAAACCTCCCAATTTCTTACAGTTTTCATTGACTGAAATGCACTGGTTATCTTTGATGCCACTGTGTATTTTCTTCAATAAATGCAATTACACTATCAGAAATACATATACAATAAATAATCTTTTTTAGATTGTGGGACTGGATTCACTTTGCCTAACTTTAACATCTAAACCTACATTAGTCACCCCTAAAAACTGTTTTATTCTACCTACCTTAGACACCAATCTCAACTTGAGATAGTTAAAATTATCTAACTAAACTGTCCAGCTTGTACACAAATAGTGCCAAAATGATGTGGTCAGTCTAATTAATAGTTTTTTTAGCAGTTTATGTCCAATTATATCAGATTGTCACACAAAAATAATTGCTTCCCCAACATCAGCTTTTGACAAAATTTAATTCCATTTCCACTATCTCATTTAATTATAAATACGGGCATTTAATTGTATAAATGAATTTGATTTTTAAATGTTCTGATAGGAAAAAAAGCAAAAGCTTTTATATTAATTTCTTTCACGTTTCAGGTAGGCAATGGCAGATAAGCACATACTTGTACACTGGGAACTCACAAAGGCACACACAAAAATCAACAAATAATAAGCAGGTTTCCTCCTAGCTCTGTGCACAACAGAAGTAGGAAAGTTCACAAAAGGTTTATTTCCATCTAGCCATAACACTCTGCAAGGTCAAGTTCTGTCTGGAGAGACAGCAGGGAATGCCTCGACATTCATGAATGAAAAATTACGATCTTCTGGTTCACTTTTAAGACAACAAAAAAATGGGCAAAGTCAAATAATTTTGAATTATCCAAACAGTTTCTTTTCAGTTTTAAATCTTTCAAGATTCTGGGTGAGAAGTAAAATCTGGGCCAGGATGTTGTGTTATCCCCAAGCCCCAGAAGAATGGGGAACCTATGGTTTACTTGTCTCGCAATTCTTTCTCCTGCAGGGGGCTGTGGGATTCACGGATTAGACAGAGTTGGAAGGGACCTCTAGAGATCATCTAGTCCAACTCCCCTGCTAAAGCAGGAACACCTAGAGCAC
>JAOXNO010000013.1:91370244-91400130 GCA_028565335.1 Limnodromus scolopaceus
TCAAAAGACAGAAACTATATATGCTGGAAAAGTGAAACAATAAACGTCTTCGCTTCACCACTTAGCGGAGTCCATGCCTCAAGTGCCACACAGACCCACTTTCAGAGACAGGACACCAGCCTAGCGGGGACCTTAGGCATCCTGCACACTACACCCATTATTACAAGCTGCTGTGAGTCTGGCAGCAATGGTTTTGACCATCTCCATTTGCCTGCCCCACTGCCTGCCAAAAAGCGTATGTGCCTGTCCCCACTGCTCCAGCGCCACATCCAGCATTTGAACTTAAAATGACTGTCATCAGCAGCTCCAGTCTGCTGGCTCCAGTACCAAAGGTTAACCTCCAGAACAGGCATGGAAGGAGGCCATGGGAGAGAGTAACAGCACACAACCAAAGCACACAGAGTATGACTTATGTCACAACTCATCTCAACAGCTCCCTTAAAAGCTGTCTTCAAACTCTTTGTCACATCAGAACGAATGAAGGATAGGTCTGATGGCCTCTGCTCACTAACCAGTATATTGCTGGTTTTTCTTTTCCTTCTAGAAAGTGGCACTGTTCTGTATGCTATGCAGAATAAATCACTGGGGCGATTTCTTTCACTGTGGTTGTAAAAACAAGTTTAGCAACATTTACATTTTGCAGTGATTGAACCTTCCCACAGAGCTGCCATTCACAAATTTTAAATGACTTACAATATGCTTCGCACCTTGGTAATTATATTCTAAGTTATCAAGTTCACACACGCTCTCTTCTTCTAGAGACCCACATGTGCTGGAGAGAAATTACTTCTGAATATGCTTAATTTTACAGTCTTCATTTTACACACTGTATGTAATCAAACTTTTTATTAAACATTGCCAAGCAATCTGTCTCATTTAAAATGAGCTGCTAGAAGAGGTAAAGGTCCATTAAGCTGTTAATTGCACACTATAACTCTGATTTCTTGAAAAGCTATGTTGAATATAGCTTCCCCAAATGCTTAATTCTGTATTTACCTAATTCTACTGCCATAGTTGCTACATTGGTCAGGTATATGATAACAAATCAATACAGCCACACCAGCAAAATTCTCCCATCTAGAATGAGGGAGCAAAAAAGAGGATTTCATTTCCATTTCTCTTGTTTGAGTTTGATATGGGGAATTTCACTGTACAGGTACAAAACACATTCTGCTAATGTAGAAATACAAGTACACCCTGAAGGCAGAATGCTTTTGCTACAGTAATGGCTTAAGTGATTTGAGAGCTCAAATTCATTGCAAGTAAACCTCAATTAGACTTGAAAATCAAAGTCAAGGAAGTGACATAGAAAATTTTATATGTTTTCAAATTACTTATAATGGAGGTCAAAAAATACTTCAGGCTGTGAAAATAAAACTGAGATGACTACAAAACACATAAGCCACATAGAAACATTTTCAAAAGGACTGCCATCTCTTATATGTGGTTCTGAAATGGTTTGAATGTAGGTCTTTGTATGCAAAAACCATCATCATGCAAAAAAACCATGCATCACCATGCAAAAAACCCAACATTTAAATTTGACTATACCAAACTCAAGAAACATCAGCGTTTTTTACATACTAGCTAATTAACCAGACCTTATTTTATATCATGTACCCTTGTCAAATAAAATTGTGTTTCTCATTCTTAAATGACTTTACATCCTCTTTGTTTTAATTTGTAGTAACATGAATCATATTATAATGAAATTAGAGACAGTGGAAAAGGATGAAGCATATATTCTTTTCTCTCAAAAGGCACATAATTCAAAGCACAGTATCACATGAATGTTGACAGTTATCCCTCCCCCCCCCCCCCATTCCATCAGCTGTGCAGATCTCCTCACAACACTGAGAATGAAATAATTAGCACTAGTATGCCTAAATTTATTACCTCTAGCAGGAGACTTTATCAGGGGATTCTCCTCCAAGCCTTATGACCTGTCCATAGGATCATCTTCAGCCACCTGGACTTCCAGCCTCTTATGAAAGCCGTGCTGTTTAAAAACAGCAGGGCACCTTCCCAGCAAGAATTTTTGGTCAATCCCTTCCCACTCTGGAAAGCCTGTGATGGCTCTGAATCGCCATGTGAGTCTTCCTCACATATAACAATATTCTTCACCACACTGTCCAGAGGGTACAACTACAACCAGCAACCCCTCAGAAGAAACACCAGAATCCACGTGCATTTGCCCTCTCATTGATACTCATGGCTACAGCTCTGACTTTCATGGGCCACAACTAGGAAGAAGGTTATCTTAGCTCTTTTTCACACAATAGAAAAAACACCTGAAGAAATCAAAAGGGCCCCAAATTTACAAAAGAAAACACTGAGTATTTTGTTAAGTACAAACAGCCTTGAAACATATCAGCGCTATCTTTCAAATTACAATAGCTGTTCAGGGCCTGAGACTTCAGATTAAGAGAATTAAATTTCCAAAACTCAGTGGAGTGTGTGCTTATTTAATTAAAAGCAGGCAGAATTTCATTTGCACTTCATTGTTAAGAATACCACCTATAATATCACATTTTGGCAGTACAGCTTAACTCCAATTTATACTAAATGCATACTTCATCAAACTCATTCTGAAGTTCATTACAAACTCTAAATGCCAGTACTATTTGCTATAGCAATCCCATCCCATTTAGATGTTTAAATAGGCAAACATGGTCAGATAAACTCGGATCATCTCATGAATGTTCTACACTTTTTCAGATGAAGTCTTTTGCATTTGACCTGCTACTGTGAGCTACATTGTGTATCCTTGATTTTAAATTTTCACAGGTATGGCTCAAGGTGTTGAAAAACTACAGAGCTTTTTTGCTTGTACCTGTGTCTATAAAGTACATCAGGTTATTTTATTTTCCTCCTACAAATGAAGCAGTATATTATACTCATTATATTCCACACAGCAAGGATTTCTCACTGTCCGACAGAAATTTACCCTTGTGCACTGCCTTCAGACAATGCATATGGCCCAGACTGGCACATGGTAAAACTTTCTCCCACTCAAAGGTTAAAGAGGGAGACGCAACAGCATCCCATTTACAGAGATAGCCACTCAAGACAGCTGGAAAGTGCTACTGGAAAATTGGTGGCCTCCCCTTTTCCTCTGAGCAGCTATGCCAGCCTGGTAGGAGGGAGGAGAGACACTGCTCCTACCCCTTTTGGCTCAGGCAAGTTTAGTTACCTCACCTATTTCATGGTTGTTTAGGCTTCTTCCTTGGCTAAGGTAACTTGTTAACGACAGATTTACAAACTTCTTTCAATCTATTACTGCAACACATTTAACTCATCACAAATAAATTCAGGCAAAGTTTATGCTGCAGTCATATAGAGTAATACAGAAATTAGCGTCTTATAGCACACTATTTACATAGGAGAAACACAACCAAGTAGAGTAATGAGGTCTGTTATAATCCAGGCTAAGTCACTGCTTTCACACACTGTCTCAGCCACAATACTTCAGAGGTCTGTACAGTTTCTTACTCCAGTTCGAAAGCACAATAGAACCCAAAGAGCTAGCAGGGCAGGCTGGTTACTGTAAATGTGTCATTACACGATTGCAGATAAAAATCAAGTGATCAAAACCATCCATAAGTACTTTTTGCAGGGGAGGAAGCATTTCCCTAGTATGTTACTAAAAACACAAACTAAACTGTGTATACAATGTTAATCATCGAATCACAGATTATTTTGGGTTGGAAGGTACCTTTAAAGGTCATCTAGTCCAACCCCCCTGCAATGAGCACGGACATCTTCAACTAGATCAGGTTGCTCAGAGCTCCATCCAACCTGGCCTTGGATGTTTCCAGGGATGGGGCGTCTACCACCTCTCTGAGCAACCTCCTCCTGTGTTTCACCACCGTTACTGTAAAAAATTTCTTCCTTATATCTCATCTAAATCTACCCTCTTTTAGTTTAAAGCCTTTACCCCTTGTCCTATTGCAACAGGCCCTGCTAAAAAGTTTGTCCATCCATATGTCCATCTTTCTTATAAGCCCTCAGAGGTCAGTTTTAGTATTTTTCATCATCTTTGGTCTTTTAGTGGTTTTTCTTTTGCTTCCCGCAAGACAAAACTGTTTTTATAGCTAGTTTACTCATGGGTCAGAAAAATCTGGTCTGTGAACAGATTTTCCAAACACGTGATTTATATCTCTAAAACCTCCTTTATCACATGATAGGTATTGTGCAAAGAATGTAGTGAAGTACTAAATGCCTTAAAAAAGGTAAAGAAAGACAAATGAAAAGTAAAGGTTGAGAAAAGCGTGAGTGCTGAAAAGTTCTTTTGAACACTATTGACTGTGAACTCTGGATTCATTGCAAGCCTAGGGAGTCTTCATAAAATCCAAAGCATACACATCTTACTCCTCTAAACAGTCTCACCATCCAAAAGCTCACAATAAATTCTGAAGTATTAGCAACATGTTATTGATCTGGCACTCAATAACACTAATGGTGCAATTTTCTTTTGCCTCAAAACATACCAAATTATAATAATAAAATCTAGCAAATTAAAACTGGATTCATTAGACATTATTAACCTTAGTATAAAGGAGACAGACCTGTACAAAGGCTTACTTCATTTATCATTCATATTCCTACATCTTACCATGGCTCAGGTTGCTTCTTAGAGGCACCCTTTAATTTCAGGGACACTATCTTTGCTTACAACCTTCTTATTAGAAGTAGAAAGTTAAAACCAGTGAGAAACTTGAATCAATGAAATCAAACAAACAAAAGAAAGAATAAAGAAAGTTAGAAGGAACTCATTAATATTGTCAGGATATGCTACAAAGGTCTATCTGAGTTTCAGACACTCATTTGCTGTGTATTTTCAAACTACCAATGAAAACTAGTGCATTTAACTTCAAAGAACTAGATGTTCAAAGGGATCAAGTTAATCAAATAATTTTCTCTTCTTCAAGTCAACATGGTTTCCTACACAATACCTGTCTGTACAAAATCTCATAGTCTTTCATTTTTGCTCCATTCATATGGGTATCAACCAGTTTATGGACATTGTCACTTCCAGCCTAAAATGAAATTTCAGAACAAAAACAAGCAGGAAGAACCATCTTCCAACAAATTTTACATTCTAGAAGAATCCCCACAAAAAGTGCTTCCTTCCATCCTGGAAATCCATCTTGTCTGCAGATTTGCTCTACTCATTTGAAATGCCCATGCCATTTCCTTATCTTTACAATAATTTTTGTCTTCTCCTAGCATCCAGAACATTTGATCAGGTCACATCACTATTTAAAGAATCTTGTAGTCTATCTCAATTACCACACCCTTGATTGCCATACTGCAAGAGCTATTTCAATGACTCCATTCTACTTCGCCTACGCATTTCAGAAATACGAAGGCAATCCAGAACAAGTTTAGAGGCAGGGTCAACAGGACTAGAATGGGGAATGAAGATTACACCTAGGAAGTAGAATCTAGAGGAGTCTATCTTGTTTAACCTATGAGAACAAGAAAATAGCGCTGGACTCCTCTACATAAACGCACCAGAAAAGGTTAAGCCTAGAAAAGACCCCAAAAACCTACAGGTAACAGAAAATTTTGGCACAGAAACAAAAGGACACTGGCTTCTCATCAGGAAACAGAAAGAGTTTTCTATCCCTCCCAGCAGTGAGGGATCATCAACAGTAGATTAAAAATACCATACAATAGCACAAGATGAGACACAAAACCTCTGAAGGTCACGTGCATTCCCATACTCTTGAACCACAACAGCAGAGAGGTCTTTATGACTTGGCTGTCCTGAAACCTAGCACCATAAAACCCTTACTGTGCCTTCACACTCTCATTTCATCTCTGGTCGAGCTAAGGTGGCCAGTTTGCACCATTACCCCACACCAGTCACTGCCCATCCTCCCTGCTCTACTTACTCGGTTTCTTCAGCTCAACACTGCTGCTGCTGCGATGCTCCCACTGTCTCTATTCCCTCTGGTGTTTAACAAATCATCTGGGCAGCCTGGAAGCTGTGCAGCTTCCCCACTGAAAATTTAAACATTTCTGTGGCAAAAACCAGGGAATCAATGGCCTTGGTAACAAGCCATTATATATTTAATGAACACAGCTAGATGGCATCTGCTTGTGACCAAGTGAGTTCTCAGTGCTGAGGGGAGATAAAAAAGCTACAACCACTAACAGGTGTGAGATATTAACTGAGAATTTCAGCAAGACAGCAGGTTGCAGAGGGCAGCAAGAGAGAAAAAAAAAACCCCCAGCATTAGGACGACAACATCTAGACAGGTGCTGTAAATAACCTGCTCATCAGAGAGAGCTAAAAGCATGTGCCATTGTTTGGCAAAGCAAATGTGTTTGCTTTGTCTGTAAGAAGACTGGATGAGCTACAGATCACCTAGAACAATGCATAAAAGCCAATGGCATTATTAGAGATGAGAAAGCAGACACAGTTATACTTGATGTAACAGGGATAGAAGATAATTCTCAGGCTACATCAAAACTGAGAGAAAAAAATAAAATGAAATCGCTCAAACACTACAGAGTCACCTGTCCCCAAAGTTGCCACTACTTTCAGTTCATAGCTGCTTCTGGAGAAAAAATAATGGACATTCCTGAATACATCGCTACATTCAGGAAAAGTTCACCAGTAGTTTAGAAATATATATTTAAAATGTAAATAATACACCATAAACTAGCTAGCCCCTTTTCACAATGATAACCATTTCAGTGGATATCAGTGTTTAAAGTGCTAAAAATCAAGACAGTATCAAAGAGCCGAGGAAACAGAATAGTAAGCAGAGTCAGAACTGACATGCTTTTAGATGGGGAAAAATATTCGCAATGCAAATGATGATTATTTAAGGACTCAAGTCTGCTGGTTAAAACTGCAGCAAGGTGAGGCTCAGGTAGCAAATATAAGGATGAATACAAAAAGCTCTGCCTTTCAGCAGCAGTGAAACCAGGAATTTCAGATTCATTGAGACACTTATGCCACCAGGGAAGCCCTTGGGAATGCTGTAGAGTCTCTTCAACAACTTAATTATAACAACAGATGAAGCATTCAGATTGCTTTACAAGTGAAATTAATAAGATTCAAAATGCAGCTCGATGCTGCATTTGCTAACTTCACAGAAAGATTATTACAGACTACTTAAAATTGCGCAATAACAAATTATCTCTGTGCTTCTAAAAACATAGATGCATTAGTCTTTTCCAGGGTTATGATGTTAAATATAACAGAAAATATAAACAGCATAGGTTAAACTTTCATCAGTTGTGCTCTTCCTGGTAGAAGTTCAGTAAGTTTCAGATGGTGGAGCAAAACAGAAAGTGTCTGAAGTCTTCAAAAAAATTAGACATAAGAAAAAATACCAGCTGAATTTTAGACAACACACATAACTCAAGACAGCATTCAAAATTTCTTAACTTGACTTGAAAAAAATGGAGCACCTCTTCAATGCTACATAACTTACACTAAGAAACAGAAATGCACTGAATGCAAAACAAAGTTATCAGGCTCAACAGGTGCACACAGGGGATGGCAGAAATTATTTTTGTGCTAAATATCCAGTCTTCCAAAAGCCTTACTTAAAAAAACAAATAATCATCTAGGCCAGTAATGAGGTTGTCAGATTCCCCTGGGGCCGGCAAAGGGATTGCTTGGGTTCCCAGCAGCTAAACAGGACTATATTACTAGTCACTAAACAACCAGGGCAACACGTATCACAGGAAGAGTCACAGACCGGTGTCTCACTATCCTACCTAGAAAACAACTGCAAATCCAGAACAAGAAGGAACCCTGCATTTCTTCTACATGTATTGTACAGCCTAGGCAGGGAAAAAAGCTTCCATATAAACCCTGAAAGAGGCAAAGGGTTAAGAGAAGGGAAAAATAGAATTTGCATTAGGGAAATTTCACTATTTTTATTAATATATTATGTTCCAATTGGAATATCTTGTCCATCAGCTCAGGTGCCCTCTCACAAGCTTCTCCACGGACACAGAGGCCATCAGGTCCCTGCCAAAAGAGCAGCTGAGGAGGCAGCCAGGCTGTGTGCATTTAAAAAACACAAACATGGTGGCCTGAATCCAAATAAGCCTGTACCACTCTCCCTACTCTGAATGTTATTTAGAAAGCAATGACACAGCGAGATCACTTTTAAACTCATTTTCCATTGCTTCTTTGCCACAGCCATATTATAAAAGTAGATTACTGAGGGTTTTTTCTGAATTGGAAAGGAAAAAAATTAAAGGTCGTGTCCACCCTTTTTCAGTCCTCTTTGCAAAACGCCCGCTAACCACCCATACAAATTAAACTCAGAGTTGCCCAGAAGCATTTCATCCTTTGTGTTCATAAAGTAGTAACCTTGACCTCCAGATTTTAATTTATTTTACTGAAATATTTATTTCTTTCAATAAATGATGCATCCCAGATTTGGCTCTCATTGTAACAAAGAGTATGACCGTGAATGTACAAATTTTATTTACTGCAATCTCTTCATACAAACCATGAAGTTATAAAGGTGACTACTGGAAGATTATCAGACATTATTAGCCAATTCCTTTCTAAAGCTTCAATTTATCGAGTTAATGGTTAATGAATTTATTAAAACAGAGATGAAAGTCCAAGAGCACAGTTCCAAAGTAAACCAGACTAATTTCATTGGTTCTTAAACCAGTCTTCTAACTCATTAAAAAATAACAGTATACCTATTACCCTGTCCAGAATCTTTTTTACTACCTTGCATGGGACTGCAAAGAGTAGACCAACCAAAAGTAATGGATTGACTCCTAGAAACAACTATTTATAAAGTTGAGTCCTTTGTTTTCATTTTAAGTTTGCTATCCATACCACTAGCTTTTTTCTTTTCATGCTAAGAAGAAAAAAAACCAACAAAGGGTTCTCACAGTTGCATAAAAGGCTCGGTGTGGCAAGGAGAAAACAAGCAGCATCTGCACCAGAGCCGTTGGTCTGTTGTCGCTCAGTGCGTAACGGAGCACAGAGTCGAGGTATCAGCGAGCTCACTGTGGGCACACTGGGATTGTTTCATTGCACACCTATGTAAAATCATTTCACGAACCATGAGGAAAAAGATCACCCCTCTTGCCTATTATGAAGCTCTTCCAAAAAAACCCTATCCATTATTCATAATTATCTTCTAATGCTTCTCCCATTTGTCACATACAGAGTCACCCCAGTGAGCACTGTCTCTTTTTGCCAGACTTCACCAACTGTGGTGTTTCAGAGCTGCCCTGGCAGCTGAGCAGTGGGATGAGGAAGAGCTGCATTTGCACATGGCATTATAAAACAAGCATGCAACAGGGCTGAACCATCCCAGTTTTGAAACAAGGTTTTCAAGTTGATAGGTATCATTAAGGAGGACAGGATGCAGCACTCA
Source organism: Limnodromus scolopaceus (assembly GCA_028565335.1). Classification (NCBI taxonomy): domain Eukaryota; kingdom Metazoa; phylum Chordata; class Aves; order Charadriiformes; family Scolopacidae; genus Limnodromus; species Limnodromus scolopaceus. The sequence continues at coordinate 91,379,625 of JAOXNO010000013.1, forward strand.
GATGTCACTCATCTGTACAGTCTCCCATCGATGACCTTTGCAAAGGACAAATCCATACTAAGCAGATATTCCCTCTACCATCTCTTACTGTGTAGGAAAGGTCAACCAATTTTCATGTATATATCAGTTCTAGTATTACTGTTTTCAGACACAGAACTGCTTAAACCTGGGAATAAAGAAAAAATTCTTATCTTGCGCATAGCACCATGAAAGAACATGTGATAATTTAAAAAAAAAAACACCCTGGAATGGAAATTTATTTCGTAAGCAAGGCACAATGCTCATAGAAGGAATGTAAAGCTTTACCTTGCTATCATGGAATGATCTCTATAAATACAATGTAAATGAAATTATAAACAGCATTTATAAGACTGCTTCCTTAGCAAAATCCAGTACTACCTCTGTGTTTTACCACAGAAGCAAATATTTTTCTAAAGTACTAAGCCATTTACATTCATTTTGTGCGTGACCTCTGCACCTTTTTTCCATCGTATGTGCAGGCCCACAGAGATTACTCTCCTCTTATAGTTCACTTAGATGGCATATTTTGAGACAGGCCTTTATAGAAATACACGTTTTGGTTCTATATTTAAACTTGATCCCATTTAGCTCAATGCCAAATCCTTTTAGCTTCAGTGAGAAAATTCTATAATAGACATATTGGCAGTGTCTAGGAGATGCCTGGCGCTGAAATCTTAGCTGAAATTTCTTGCCTTTTTAAAAAATATATATTTGAATTCCCAAAGTATATTTAACTTTAATATTTCATAGTACCTGAAAGTGCAAGGATGAACATCAGAACTCTATAAAATTCAACAACACTGTGTTTAAATGAAAAAGGCATCCTGGTGCATATCTTAAACACACCACAAACATAAAACAACACTAAAACTTCAGTCTGGCTCTGGTTAGAAGATGCTGCTGCACTATTTGATATTGCAAGTGTAAGATCTACAAGGACAATATTTTAAAATATTCAGAAAGCAAGTATTGTAAAATGCCTGCATATGGGAAAAGTGTTATTTAATACTCAATGTAATGAATTTCTGAGTTGCATTATCTCTGCAGCATCGTAAGGAGATACTGCACTCATGTTCTTTAGCTGTATGGAAATGGAGCAATGGCATTTCAACACATCCGTAAGCAAAGTCATAAAAAGGATCTATAATCTTTTGATGCATACATTTAATACATTTAGGTAAGGTTTGTTATAGTTCTTACTTCCTACTCTCAGTGTCACTCATGGTTAATGTTGAGATACACACAATGTTAAAAATCTCTCAGTAGTTCAAGTAAAAAGAAGCAATGTTTTTAAGAATAAAATAGTTATTTTTACTCTTATTGTACTTGAGTTGGTCAAGAGGTAAGCTGTTTTGATTACTGTAATTTTGTAAATCATAGAAAACATCCATTGACTCAAATATTTAATTACTTATGTTATTTTCTTGCAAATCCATGTTCTAAAAGTGGTTTCTGTCTGTCAAATAAATATGAAGGCAAAACCAAATCATACAGCTTTGCATTGTGGAACAATGTACACTGCCAGATTAGGAAAGTCTATTCTGGTGCTGCTATCACCAATATTGACAAATATAAATCAGAAATTAAGCTTTGTGTTTATTTTTAATTAGTCACTTGTGTCATCTCATCAGAAATTAAAAAAAAAAAAAAAATCATAGAATGGTTTGGGTTGGAAGGGACCTTAAAGATCATCAAGTTCCAACCCCCCTGCCATGGGCAGGGACACCTCCCACCAGACCAGGTTGCCCCAAAGCCCCATCCAGCCTGGCCTTGAACACTTCCAAGGATGCGGCATCCACAACTTCTCAGGGCAACCTGCTCCAGTGTCTCACCACCCTCAGGGTAAAGAATTTCTTCCTAATATCTAGTCTGAATCTACCCTCTATCAGTTTAATACCATTACCCCTCGTCTTACCGCAACACTCTCTGGTAAAGAGTCCCTCCCCAGTATGGCTTTTTTTCAGTGTTTGACCCCATATCACATATGACCCCAAGCCAAACTTCTGGCTGCAGCCATGTGGCAAAAGCAGAATTATAAGCAAGCAGTTCATTTTAAGATTTCTGAAGCTACCCACTGAATTATTCTTTCACTGAGAAAATCCAGTCTATATGCTCTGATGCAGGACAGAGCTGCCTGTCTCCTCGTCTTATCACATTGCTTATTTTGATTAGCTGCAATGGCATGGAGCTATAGATTTTTAATACACTTTTATTGCCTTTTAGATAGATGACTTACTGACAGTGTTTTTTGGGCATTTTCTTCCTGAGTTTTTATGACTACCCCTTTTTGATGACTATGCTTTTTAAATTTTTATTGGGGAATAATGGCTGAATTTCTATAGGGATAGATGACAAATTCTATCAGGTGCAATACTGAAAATGTTCATCTGGATGCAGAGGACTTTTAAAAAAAAACAAACACAAACAAACAAACAAAATAAACCAAACCAAAACCCAACACTACAAACACTGTTATGGTTCTTGTCATCTCCCATCCTGCTCTTATAAAAGTCTCACACTTTTTAAAAGCAGGATCCAAAATAAAACAAGCTGAAGATGTCAGCTCTTTTAAAGTAATTTATATGTTACACAGTGGAAGTCTATTTCCTTACTCCCTAACAATGAAGAATGCAGAGTACAATAGTAATTACTCTAGAAAGAGCTACACCTTGTACTGTGCCTTCATAAGAAGAACAATTAAATGGCAACATTGAAATATCACTGAGAGTAAATGGAAACCAGAATGTTAACACTGCATGTGAGCACACAGGTACACTCAGGAGACTCTCCAGGGCTGTAGGTTCTGCTGTACCTGGCTATACGTGTCCGGTTTTGAAAATGGCTGTTCCTCATAGATAGGAATATCCACTTTCATTTCATTTCGCCCTACATTAATTGTTTGTCATCTTGTACAGTGTAAGAGAGGGTAGTGGAAGAAGCAAAAATAAAGACTTTCACCAGAAACTTGGTGGCAGAGGGGGTGTTGGGTGGAGGGGAAGGTTATAGCCAGCTAGAAAACTTGGTTTCTTACACCCTTATTAAAAGTGCAGTCAGAAAAAAACCAGCAGAAAGGTGTAAGGCAGATATTCTTCATTACAACTATGAACACTAAAAAGCTACAGTTCCATTGTTATTGATCTGAATTCTGTGGTGTGTTTTGAAGAACTCTTTGCTCTTAAGGAAGATGGTAAGACAAAGAGAATCCATGACACTTCTTTTCCTTGCACGGAGGGCCATTAAAAGCAGGCAAATAAACTCAAAGTATACACATTCTTCAGTAAAGTTATATTTTTTAAAATGGCAAGTGTTACCTAAAACAAACGCCTAAATCCAACAACCAAGTACCTAAGTTGGATATTTCTTCACGGTGTGAACTAATGGCAAGAAGTGTACTTTCAGCACATGCTATCCCGAACTTTCAGTGGGATACCTTATTTAGAGATTCAGTTCACTTTCTGGCCCATATCCAGAAGCCCCAACACTCAAATGTACCTTTTCTTTTTCTTTTTGCTCTTAAAAATTACACTAAACTACTTTAAAAGGTATTTTATTACTCCAACAGTAGTAAGTACCTCCTGTAAAACAACGTACTCATTCTCATGAGGTTTTTATAAATTCTCACAAGCCATTACGCCCTGTTTAATTTAATCCGAATTTTAACCGTGTCCTTGCACTTAGTTCCACCTTTCTATCTTAGCATACCATCTTACTAATAATAGCTTTTGAGATTTCAACTTCTATATCTTAATTAAAACTGTAGGCTTATATTACAGCACTAATTTAACTACAGAACTTTGAGAATTGGGGCATCTGGGAGAAAAAGAACTGACTGTCCAACACTTGACTGTCCAAGTACCTTGTGTTTTGAAAGTGAGGTATTTTCTTTAGGTGTGACAGATGATCCTCAGAAAATGACATCACATCAAAGTCATCAAAACAGCACAGGCCTAATTAAAATGAAAACTATGAAGTGCATCATACAAAACCTGAAAGAAAGATTACTCTACCTGTATCGGACATGCTCGATTGTGTCATGTGTCAGCTTGCTGCTGATATTCTGACTATGAGGGTTGCCTAGGAGACAGCAGAGATACAGAAGTTAATCATTAATCACAATTTTGCTATTAATTTTTTCTTTTATCAAAGTATTATACCAAGCCAGCCTGAAAAGATGACAAAGAAAGATTTAACGTATACTTCACAGCAATGCCCTGAAGCTCCTTAGAGCAGTTAGTTAAGAGAAGGGCTGTATAACAGAAGAAAGCAATTATGACAGACCTTGAAACTTCGGCTGGATCTCTTATGAATACTTAGGCAGTTCACTTAAAAAGAAAATGCAACTGCATATGCACAAATTTACTAGGAAAAACTACATGTAGAATGCACACTCATAAATATATTTGCACAGTAGCTAAGAAGCGATTTAGAAGAGGCAGCATCTGGAGGTAACAGATATTCATGATTGGACAGCAGGACTAACCCTGCTTTTCTTACTCTCTGAAATTCAAGTAGCTCATGAAAATATAAATTTTAGTGCGAAATTAGTAGCCACCATAGCACAGCTCAGGATAAGCATGTATTAACAATTAGGACAGCACATAAGAAGGGCACAAAGTTATCTTCTTAAGCAAAAAAGATTACAGCAGTATCCACACAGGCACAGCACGCTTTCCTATTAGTAAATGCTTAAAGAACATGCCTAAACAGCTTGAAAAGAGAACAAGAAGAAAATTGCTGTATTTAACACAGTTTTGCAGTAGGCTGCAATATTAGCTACTCTCCTTTTAAAATTTCAAAATCACCCTGCTGAAAGTTGTTGAGCGAAGGCGCTAAAAAGAATAATAAATTTAGAGCTCAAACCCAAAATCTAATACGGAGACTTTTCATGTCTCATGTTGCATTTCTGTAATTTCCAATTCAAATATTCTCAATTTAGAAGTGAGAATCTCTCTTACTTATATTCCTTTCCCTCATTTACACATGCAACAGCTAAACTGCAGTTCTTTGGACCTGTGGATTATCACCAAGAAGCCAAACTGCAAGTCAAACTCCCCCTTCACTCACATCTGTGTCTATTAAATGAACTCATTTTGTACAACAGTTACTGCTCTCAGAGTATCAGAAATGTAACTTAAAAAACAGAGATTTGACCATACTAGAGCTCTCGTTATCATTTTAGATGAAAGCAGTATTAAAAAAGATAGGATTTGTTCTCCCACAGCATTATAGGTACTATGCAAATTGCTCCAAATTGGCAGCACTATTTCTATTCACATGCACTCAATTGATTCAGAAATTTAATTTTTTTCTGCCACAGATGGTACTTATTATAAGGGTTGAGCCCAATGTTGTTTGAAATAACTAACATCAGAGTGCATACATTTCATTTTACAATGGCTGTAGTGACAGAACATTAATTTTAATACCACTGACAGGCAATTGAACAGCAGATTTTGAATGTAACCAAATCAATATATCTTGTTATAACAGAAAAAAAACAAGAACATCTATTTCTTAGTGCAACTTAAATCCACACTCTGGATCCTGGCCTCGACAGCATTCAGGAAACAAAAGAGGGGAAAATGACATTGCAATGGCACATTGAAAATGAAAACTACCCAGAACTCTCAAGTGGCTCTCTCAGGTGATCAGCACAAGTTTGCCAGTGCTTGAGTGAACACAGTTTTCTTTTAAAGCAGTGGTACTTAGTTCCCAAGTGAGGAATTACTTTGCTCTATGTATCTGGGAGTACAAGACAGACACAAAACTAGCAAAAAGGACACATAACCCGAAGAGAACAATACACAGTAAGAAATTTTGATTACTTCAGTAAGCGTGCTGACAAAATACATAGATAATACCGTACAGTATATATTTTTTTCTGGTTGAGCATGAATCATTCTAGTGTAAATTGTCTCAAACAGTAAAAATATTTCCTAAACAATGGATGATGTTGCCTTTGTATAAAAGCACATTCAGTGTGTGGTTCTTGACCAGATAATAATGTTTGAAAGTGATGTTAAAGTAGAGGACTTGGGGATGAAGTACTTGTAGGTGGTGCTGAAGTACCCAGGTCCACAGCTGCAATAGCTAAAACTCCACCCAGATATTGCACAATTCTGTAGATATTTTTACTCACATTCTTATATACAAGATTGCTTTGGTGATAGACATCCTTTTTTCTGAGTATGCACCTAAGTATAATAGTCTGGGAGAGGTATAGTACCTATTCCCTGTCTAAATTCACTTGGAAAGCTAAGCTTTCTTCAAAACTAAATGCTTAAACTGAGCCACAGTATAAGCTCCCTGTGATGATTCTCACCGAGAAGTGGGGTGGTTCTGGATTCTGGTACTTGCATAAGAAATTGCATTTTCTGTGGGGAAGAAAAAAGACTGAACAAACAGTGCTCAGAGCTACATTGTATTTGTTTATCCCCACCATGGTGTCCTAATCCTTGGGCAACAGAGTCATGCTCCCCTTGATTTTTTTTCTTCACCAACACAGACATGTTTTTGGCCACTAAAGAACAAAGTTAAGGATGACACAAAGGGTTTATGACTTTGTAATATCACTAGTCTTCCAACTACTCCATAGCAGTGTTAAAAAACCCACAGAACTACTCTTCCGATAACTTAAGAGGGACAGTTTTGATCTATTTAGATGGAAGCCTGAGAAGAGTAATGGGAACCCTGTTTTGCACTTACCATAAATGTTGTTTCTGAGGTCATCAGTAAAAGCTTTAAGTAGACTCTCTGGGAAAAGTGCTGAACCAGCATGGTCAAGGTAAGTAATCCCTGAAATAAAAATTAAATTACTAGATTTACAGAATCACAGAATCACAGAATCGTAGTGGTTGGAAGGGACCTCAGAGATCATCGAGTCCAACCAACAAAACAAAAAACAAACAAACAAACAAAAAAAAATTTCAATTCTTAAATATTTATCTCCCACAGACTGCAATGTGAAGTGCACCATTCAAATACCCCTGGTGCAGTACACCACACAAAATGCCAATTTTCCTAAACTTCCTAGTTTATGATGTTCCTCTGCCTGACTTAGAGGTCTCTACAGCTCTCAAAAACTACCTCTCAAATATGTTCCAATAGTCAGGCAGTATTCACAGCAAGGCATCTTTCATTCACTAGCAGAAAAAAAAAGGAGGATACAATAGAAGCCTAACATTTTGATTGCATATTTATAATTTTTAATTAAAACCAAAATATTTTAAGTGGTCCTTCCTTTCATGTTTAGATTACATGTTCTTTGGAAGAGGAAAAATGTTTTTGTTCTGCCTGTACAAGACTGAGCAAGCTGCTGTCTTCAGCCACAGTACCTTGTTACTCCTAGGCACTACTTACTATGAAAACTATTTTTACCACAATGATAATAATTATTAATAATAGCAACAACAATAGTAATGTTGCCTCCTTGCTGACAGATGAAGTAACTCTCTCAAGAACAGACAAGGCCTAAATCACGTTTGAAGCCCAAAGAGAGGACAAGTTTAAGTTTTAATGTATCTAAATACTTCTAACCACTCAGCTTCACTTAACATTCAATTCATTTTTAAAATCTCCTTTTATATAATTAAGCTATTGCAAAACTTTTAAATAAAAGCTTATTGGAAATGAAGGCTTTTTCATGTTTGGCCATTTTAGATTTCTTAATCTTTAGCAATTATTCTTCCATTTCTCCAGTGTGTGTCATGCCCTTTATTAGTTTTTTCATTTCACTTACCTTAAGTATTTCAACCTATTTCCAATTTTAATAATGATGAATATGATTAAGATTGGAATTTATTTTAAAGGCCTTCCCTTTCCACAGGGATTTAAAACTGAGTTAAGCTTTAAACGAGAAACCTTGACACTTGAAAATATATATAATTACATATTATGTTGCTGTAGCAGTGACTCAGTAGGTAAAGATGTGAGGAAGTGCTAATCATAAAAGCAATCCAGATACCCATCCCTTCTCTTATTTTCCAAAGTGAAAAGCCCTCCCCTGCTTTAAGATTTCCCCACTTACAGTATCTAGCAAAAGCAGAATTTCTAATGATGGCTTGAGGTTAGCCAAGTGAAAGTGTTTTGAGGTGATCTGAGGGGAGGAGGGTGGAAAAAAATGGATCGATTTATTAGATGTACAGATTATTTAGTTTTTTACTTTTTTTTTTTTTTTTTCAATGCTAGAAAGTTTCTCCTAAGCAGTAAGAAGCAGCACACACAAGCTTATCGAGGTCAAAATGCATATGGGGGTCTGTCCAGCCCAGTTTCTGACAGGAGCGATTACAGCTGCTTGGCTCAGCCTTGAAACACAGTGGGTTTGGAGGGCAAGAGGGACTCCGCATCACGGACGGGGACGGAGGAGCGGCATGGACTGGGCCAGCAATGGGACACCAGAAAGGGGACACCAGCAAGGGGGTGGCAGCAAAGGGACAGCAAGTGTCCCTCCAGAAGGCCACATGCTAACCATGGCCGTGCTTAGGCCAGGGCCTGCAGCTCGGCACCAGACACCTCCGGAGCTGAAGTGGGGAGGAACAGCCACAAGCACCACCATCAGGGCCCAGCTTGATGGCAACAGTCAGAGTGATAAACAACCCATGGTCACTGGGTACAGCTGGGAGAGCTGGTAAAGGCAGCACTAGAGTTGATAAAGGGAAGAGGCAGCCCTGAGGCAGAAACAGGGGGGAAGGACTGCCAGCATGGAGGTGACCAGCCCGGCCAACACTCTCTCTCAACAAAGCCTCACACAGAGATGCCATTTGGCTCATTAGCTATTAGAGGCCCCAGCACAGCCCAGTGATGCTCCTCTGGGGGCACAGAGCTGCCAGTTTTGGATTCTTACAGCCCTAAGGAGGTTGACAGCACCAAAGTGATAATGAGCAAAAACCAGGCTGAGGCTCCTCGAACACACACCATCCACCGACACGGGGACAGGCGCTTTCCGTCCCAATCAATGCTCCTGCGAGGCAATGTGGACTACAAGGTCTCTAGGTAGATGCTCCCCAAGTGGTTTATTCCAATTTGATTTGTTATGTAGCTAATTATGAAGTACAATACTGAGGTTCTGTGAAATGGTGGTAAAAAAAACAGCTGACCAAAAACCAGGAATTTTTTTAAATTCCTCCTCTGGGTACATTAGTTTGAAAATGTAGTACATTTGGCTAAGGAAGGAAAAATTATTAATTCTTAAACTTTTATTTTATCTTTAGTGCTGCTGTTTAACCGGAAAAAAGAGAACAGCATTTAATACTCTCTCAACTGCCCAGAAAAGAAATAGGTTCTCTCATCATTTGAGACTGCACTGAAACAAATATCTTTACTGCTATTGCACTTTTGTGCTATAGTCTTTTTCTTCCTGTCTTATTTCAATAAAACTACATTTTTAGAGGAAAGAAAAAAATAAAGTGGCACATGCATAACACCAGCAAAGAAAAGAACATTAATAATTTTCATTGTGTTTTTCCCTTTTTTTAATAACTTTTGCTATTTTAATTTTATTGAACACACATTAACCAAAGAGATTTGTCAGTGTATACAGAATAATATAGTTCCCCCTGTTTCAGTATGGTATTTAGTATATAGGCTGTAAGCACTATGAAATTATACTGCGTATGGAAAGTAACAGGAGAAAGAAAATATAATAGCATCAACCAAAAGAAAATTAAAATGCAATTTCTATCAGGATGTGGTTTTGTTGCTCGGGGAAAATGTAAAATTAACTTTTAGTTTAATTTACATACTATTATGTTGGAATGTGTAACTGACTTCATTGATCTAATAATATACCAACTATTTGATAAAATCACATTTCAGAAGTAGGATTTTTTTACAGGAGTATCGAAAACCATTCAATGTGTTGGCATTAGTTACGGAAAGTTATTCAGCAAGAGTACCGGTTCATAAACTGTAATATTCACATGCTAATATTCTTGCAGATTAATTTTACATGGGGAACTCTTTGGGAACCAACATGGGCCGGTGTGTCCTCCTGAGGAAAGCCCCAGCCCAGCTCTCTGCGCTCCTTCTGTGCTACAGTTCACCTCTTGATAAAGCATTTGCCATCTCTGCGTGCCTGCCTTGGCTCTTTGTAAAGCTTCCTGAGCGCACATGCTCATACAGCCTCAGAAACCCTAGAGGACCATTTGGTTTAACAGAACATTCTTATTCTTTTAAATGAAAAAAGATAATGATAATTTAATTTGGAGCATTTTAAAATTAAAGAGCAGGGGAGAACATACAGAGAGTCTAACCGCCTGCAAGATACTCAAGGCAAAAAGGAAACTACCCGGATGAACCTTTGGAGCCAAAATACCTGCTTCTGACAAAGGCATGCTTTCCTAAAAGGTGATTCTGCCTAACTTTGAAGAAAGTTAAAGACACCATGTGATGAACTGAAAGTAGAATAAGGAGGTTATGTCTTTATTAAATCTTTTAGTAATTATTAGTCTATGTATACACCTACCACCCAGAGGACAGTCTAGAGGGAGAGGAGCACAGAGAGACCATGGATGCACTCCCCACAATGCTCTGCTGGCACACAGAGTGTAAGCTTTCTTCCCTTTCACACCCCATGCCTGGTCACCCAGCTCCTATCTGCTGAAATTATTACTATTTCGGTATTATGTAACCTGCTCTTTTAATTCCTCAAATGGTTCTTGGTGCTATACGTTTCTGAACTTTGACTGAGTATCACTTCCAAAAATAATCAATTTACCTATGAGGCATGTGGCTGTCCCATGTCCACCTCCTTAAGCTTTTGCCCTCCTGTGATTCTCCCACGGTGATCAAAACAAGCCAACCTGTGCTGTGGCTTCACAGATTATTTCTCACAGTCCCAGCACTTCAAAATTCCTGCACTCCAGCTGATTACAGGCTGCCAATTACATTGCCAAAAGTTTCATAATGAAGAATGAAATGTGTAGTTAGAAGGCAGCAACTGTACAGATTCATGAATTTTGATTGTCGGATATAATTGCAATTCAGTGGGATTATATACACAATACTACTTGGAAAGTAGATACAGCTAATGCCCCGGGGAGACAGTATATATCTTAAGTACAGCAATATTAACAAAGCCAGTATGAAATAAATTCTATGAAAACAAGCTGAAGGCAAAATAAAGCATTATCTGTCAAAAGATAAATAAGAGATTTTCATACACCAAAACAAAAGCAAGAGAAAACTGGAACAACCAAGTGACAAAATATGGAGGAGAGGGCTCTACAGAGGTTGTAGACAAGTGTGATATCATTTGGACACAGTGAGGTTCCAACAGGTAGTATCACATCAGGTTCCTCAGGTTATTTTAGTCATCTAAGTCAGAGCCTTAGAGGCAGCTCCCTCTTTCCATTGACTGCATAAGAATTTAGTTCCCCCCAGGGATACTCCTAAATTAAATGTTAAAAGCAGATCTAACTATGTAATACATATAACCTTTATAAAAGTGCCTGAAATTCCATGATGATACAGGGCCTGATATGCCCACAGACTGTATAGACAGGTAAAGATCCTCCAAATGCAAAACCATTAATAAAGTACATTAAAAGCAATATAAAAAAAAAATATCCTACTACTAATATGGCTTGAGATTTGCCTTCGCTGGACATTTTCTAGATTAAATATTTAGTAAATATTGTTATTTGTACCTTCAGTTTCTGTTTAGCATTGACTTAGACAAAAGCTATCAAAACCAGAGTTTGTTTTCTGAATAACAATACACCTCTCACCTAAGCACTCCTGCTCTGCTAGACAAGGTAATGTTTTGTTTCCCTTGCTTAGGGCCCAGGAGCTCTTCAAAAGACCACAAAAGCATAGTGCTTGATGGAAAAGGCCATAAATGCCCAAAGCCTGAATAGCTACCATGCAGTTAAAGGAGACACTGGTCCTCAGCATGATTTGACTTAATTGCTACAGGCCCGATGAAGTAACACAGCAGTCAGCCTGCAGCCATGGGGCATGTTCTGCTTCCCACTGCCAGTCAACAGAGTTCATCAATTCCAGTAATCGCAGCTGGACCCGACTGCCAAATGCTGATCTGCACTGGACTGTGAGTAACCTGGATAATGGTATCAATATTTTAAGGGCCGCTAACAAGTTACTGAGTTCTGTGGGAAACTGGTATTTAATTAATGTATTTTAGTGTTTGACTTGACGGACTGATTACAAAAAGCAAAGCATGAAATGTACAATTACATTTATCCGTAATAAGTTCTCATTATTTTTCTCCACATGTTATTGGCTTGGCATTATTTGCTCTCATTGCATTATTACCTACAGCAAAGCAGACAGAACATGAAAACAATTTACAGTCAATACCATACACCCTCTTTGTTTGCTCAGCAGGGGCCATACCGACTCCCCAAAAGCTATTTAGGTGGCTAGGGTTAACCCAGTAAGCACTGGCACTATTCTATGTACATAAGCCCCCACTTACAGCTTATAGTTTACAGCTTGCTGGGATTGAGGCTTATGCAAGCACTAAGAAAGCAAGGATTTCATGTTTATTAAGAAGTCACATCCAACCCTATGAAATGTATCTCTCACAGCTGCAGAAAAAAAAAGAATTCGTGCCATCAAATTTCATCATTTGCCAGCTCCTGTGCTAAATGAGATGGCAGCAAAGGGATCAATCAGAACCCACCTTTGTCCATGTGGCCTACCTGCAAGACACAGCTTTATTCAGTGCTCACTTTTTGCTCAGTAGGGCATGATTAAATATCGACTGCAGTCAGTGATTTTATTTCCACAGACACCTTTCCAGAAGAGCTGAAGCATTTGTGGGCATGAATCAGAGGTACCTCAGCTACATGCAAATAACATACTTCAGCTGACTGTCTCTTTGTCTTTGGATGAAATATAAATCACAAGTGATTCATATTTATGCAAGTCTTCAAACAACTGTAGCTCACCCAAACCAAAACTAGCTTTCACACCTCCCTAGCGAATATACTACCATCTTTCAGTCTCTTTTTTTTCTTTCTCTCTGATGCAATTGATTAAATGAAAGAGGAGTTGAAAGAGAACATATTCACTATTCTTCTATTACTGGAAAATGCTTTTGTCGGTTTTGCTGAAACTTTCACAGAAACATTCACTTTTGTGTAGGAAAGAAGCATTCAGAATTTCCACTGGAAATGAAAACATGATCGTAAAAAGCAATGTTTATGGAATCTTAATAATAATCATTTATAATAGCTAAACATTCTACTAGCATTCTCCTGCTCTACTTTACTTCCTATTCTTCCCATAAAACAGCCACAGGGTTACAACATGTCAAGAGAATGTTTGAAACTGACTTCTCTAGTCAGTTCTATTTCTTGCTCTGTGACCTGAATTAATTGGATTCATATTAAATCTAGGACAAATTAGTGACTCTAAATATTCCCTGCAAAATATATCATATTAAATGTGCAGTGACATACTTTAAATTTACTACCCTTTAAATTATTTTATGGGTTTCCAAAAACACTAAGAGAAGACAAACTAAGTTCAAAATAACAGAAAAACAAAAAAGAGCCCTTTTCTTCTTCTTTTTCTCTTAAAACTTATTTCATTACACATAAATACTCAAATCACTATGAGCTTCTTGGAGCTAGAGCCTTGGGCTGAACATACAACCATAGCAGTAATTAAACACCTGCATGAAAACTGGTACATGCAATGAACAGTGAATGACGGACAACAAAAATCAGTCATCCCAACTGTTGAGGCCCTACAGAAGTACTTCCCAGCTGGCATTTCTTCTCGATGACAAGATGATGTGTAATGACTTGTTAGGCAAACGCAACGGTACCTCCCTCTGCTGGCTTGTTCCAGCAAAGAGAAGAGGCTGCTACTGCAAACCAGTAATAAAGTTATGCTCCGGTAAAGTTCTTTACACAAGATTCCCCACAGGCAGTTACAGCCTTCAACTTATTTATACCATCCAGCAGAAAGTCTATTGCCAGGAAGAGATACTGAGGATCAACTTCAGGAATATAAACCTAAGAGAAACATAAGTTGCCCTTCAGCATAAATTGGGACTATCTTTCAGAGACAAACACATAAAACCAAATAACCATGTTACCAAGAGGAACTGTATGTAAATTCAAAGACTGTGAAATGAAGAGAGTGAGGACCATTGGCCAGAACCCCACTCTTGTAAGACAAGAGGTCCGAGAAGGATCTTCTAGTCCACAGTGAGTAGTCCTTTGCTACAACAGGCAACTACATTTATCAACCAAGCTACTTCCATATGAAAAATTCATAGGTTATTAGCGTTCCTTGTTCAAACCAGAAGAGTGCTTCAGAATCGCAACCTCCTTATAAGAAACTACATCTTAACCTCTATGTTTTTTCATGGTGACTGTATACTCATATTTCCCTTGTCAGCATCTTTTTGCTTTAAGACCTATTTTCACCCATTCAGCTTCAACAGGTATTTCTCCCTTGACAAACCAGTAACACCTCTCCACCTGATCTGGCTAAATATGCCACCTTCCTATATTTCTAATGCATGAAATGAGGGGGACGGAGAGTCAGCGAGCACGGGGTGGGGGAGCAGAACTAACATTCCAGAAAAAGACCACAGCATTTTGGAAAGCTAGAGTAATTTTCCCTAACTTTACTGGGAAAATAGCATCTCAGACCAATACACCCATACCTCTTGGCTTACTCTCCTGTTACTTCTTACCTGGTTTACACTCCTAATTGTTCTAATAGTCAGAAGAAAGAGCAGTACTAAACCAGGGAGAGATTAAATGTTTGAAAAGCCCATGTATAATGCTTTCCGAGATCTCCTATATCATCTTTACACCAGTAATTAGCCAACAATGGAAACTGAGACCACAAACACAAGACAGCAACAATTTTCCAGTGTGCTTTCTTCAGTGAGAAAAAATGTTACATATACAAGTTTCAGTACCGCTTCTGAGTAACTACTTAAGATTTAATATAATATATGCAAGGAATTTAATTTTAATAAGACACAGAAATACTGAGATTTTATTAGAGATATAGGCCAGTACACATGAAAAACTATGTATAAGCTTTTCTAGTGCATATGTATTGGGTTAATATAAACATTTTTCTATTTTTGGCACCGATTCCGCATAGAGCAACCCAGTTTAACTTTTACTTTATTGTAATTTGATCCAAGCTGCTACCTCACGTGAAAATTATTCAACCACAAACAGACCAATCTAAATGATAAGATTATGCTCAATTGCTTTACCTTCACTGAAGTTCACAGACTGCATTAGATATACAGAAGTCAATAATACAACTCATTAAATATATTTATTTCTTATTTTCATAAATCAGAATTATTTTGTAAAATTTTTCAGGACAGACTGTAATTTTGCAATACCTCCACAAACAATGTAATACTTCAGTACAAAAAGCATCATCTAATTGGAAAACAAGATTTTTTCCCACTCAAAAAAAAATATCTAACAGACACAAACAGGTTTCTGTCAGTATTTATTTAGGAATGTAATTATAAATTGGCATAAATTTTCTGTTATTACCTTATTATATTTGGATTAACTTATTTTCTACAGTTTATTTTCCATTTATTAGGGGTCTTCCCAAGCATAGATTCAAAGTTTTCAACAACCATTTCCAGGAATATGCTAGGAACAAAAAAGTACATTTATCAAAAAACAATGTTATAGTAAACCACAGTATTTAATTCTGAAACAGTATGACAACTGCAGAGTATTATTAACTAGTTCTGACAAAATTAACAAAACACTCCCTTCCTAATGACTAGGATTGAACGCAGCAGTATCTGAGAGAAATCCTACCTAACACAGGCCTACTTTTAATGGGAGTAACAGCGTGCAGCTTCCAGATATTCTGGTGTGGTTTTTTAAACTTCACTGACATCCGGCACGTTACAACTTAGTAAAACAAAAATTAAAAATCTCTTGAGCTGTTGACACAAGCATATCGGTTATGACCCTCTTTCTAAAGGACTGGTACCCTGTGACACAGCTTTTAGAGGTTTGGTCACTACTTTGACTCTAACTTTGGACAGGAAAAATCCACTGCTGGTTTCTGCCATACAGGTGTGTAGAAGCTTGTGGTTCTTCCAGAGACATTACCTTGCACTGGGTACAGACATCATAATTTCAGAGGTAAGGTTTTCTTTCCTCTGAAGGGCTGCAATGGGGCAAAAAAAGGCTTTTCCAAAGTCCATTGAGTAAAAAGGAACCCAAGTGAAGCCTGACTTGAGTTTCCAGCTGTGCAACAATGAATAACCAGAGCAGACTTTGCCTCCAGGTCACAGAGACCTCAGGCTCCATTCAAACATAAGAACATGCATCAAAGTCTGATGGTCTGATTGGCCATTGAAGTAATTGCGAGGCGAGGCTCAATTCTGTATGAGTTAAACCATTAACAAATACGCTATAATCAGCACTTCCTAAACATACTGCCCTGATTACCTTTTTGGTACCAGGCCAAGTTAAAGAGCTGGGTTATGATCTGCACAGAAGCGTAAATGACCTTTGAAACAAGTGAAATTGTCCTTTCTTGAATACGACATGTTGGGCTGTTCATATTGCTGTCTCATCATATGGCATCTACAGGACATCTTCATTCTCTGGGATATGCATGCTCTCTCTGAAGTCCAGGTATCAATTAAAAAAGTGCAACATTGTAAATAATCCATCAACAAAAGATGTAGGAGGGCTACAATAGAGGCAACAGCAACAGAATCTCAAAATGACATAAATCAGCTTACTAAAGTCAGTTAAATCAAACAAAGAACTGCTCCAGAATTGTATGCAAGACATCCAGGTGATTATCTCCCCTAAGCACATTTTATGCATCTTTATTTACAAATACGCACAAATATGCCTGTGTATGCAGTACTGAGAGGGGTATATGAATATATGTACATAAATATCCCCTTAAGAGGATAATTAGTGTTTTCATGTTGCTTCTTGTAGCAGAACATAAGGAAAAGCAGATGTGAATCTGGAGACTCTCTTCCCTTACAGCTCTTTTCCACCTTCTCTTCTCTACTGCTTCTCTAACTGTACATTTTTGGCAAACAGATAACCTAGAAGTCATCACACTTGTTTTCAGTCTTAATCAAAACTAAGGTCTACAGAACAGCATCAACACTCAACAAAAAGGATAATAACTTTTGCTAACGTACCAAAGTTGCGGGGTTTTTTGTCAGGGCTTTTTTTCTTAAATAAAGAAAAGATACTTTGCCTTAAGCATCCCCTCCCTTCCCCCTAAATAAAACAGACCAAAACAAAGGTATCTAAGGCAGATATTTCTGAAAAGAGTTAGGTACATTTCTAATGTGAATAAATTTGCATTCACTAGGGAATTTCAGTACAGGGGACTGACTTCTAATGCTGTTCAGCTCAATGTAAGTCCATTTGGTCAACTACTCTTCTCCTTTGCAACTTCAGTTTGTTTACTGTGGTGCTCAATGTTTAAATAAAGTAGGATTTGGGGTACTTGTGAAGTTAACCCAATTTATGCCAGAACTCACTAAGAAAATCCAAATATCTAAGTGTTTTGAACTCAGTAATAGACTGACACTACTGATAAAATTTACAGAATTTCATGTTCGGTAACAACATTCCAGTGGATACTTTTGCCTACAAAAAAGAGTTTCACAGTTGCTCCTCTTTTTTTATGGATCCAGCAATAAAGCAATTACAACTTTTTTCCAATTTTATAACCATACACCTAAAGAATATTTTGCTGCACTTCAATAAATCATGGTATAATTCTTCTCAATTAAAGGGCTGCTTTCAATACTAATGGCATTAGAAATGAAAAGAATTATAATTTCAGCATAATATATCCAAAGTACTAAATGCAAACGGCCTCATTAACACTAGACTAGCATTGAGAATGAATAAAAGATTATGCATCGAAAAACAAATATTCCACAGATTCCCTAATATCTGAACTCTGAGCTTAAAATCACAACTCTGCTATGACCCCAGCTATTGCATTTTGCCTCTAGGCAGCTGAGAAAACATTATGCACTTAAAAATCAAGATGTATAGTCTTGCCATATTTGAATAAATGACAAGAGGAGACACAATATTCATACAATATATTTTACTCAGTTTATGACATAAGATACTGGAAAATACTATCTAGATAAAAACTCACATAGCATACTCTGCCTCCAGTACTGACTACAGAATTGGATCCTGAATATGAGTACCAATTCCATATCTGGGGTCTCCAGAACTATCAGAAACTCTGAAGTGCTGGAGTTGGTGGAGTTCCCTACCCACACCTGGTCCTCCTTTATAGACCACTCCTATCGATGCTGAACAAACCAGAGATTGCTGAACACACCCATCCCTCGCATGGACGAAGGCAGTCAGGTGGCAAGTTGAGAGTTATCCAAGTTGATAAAGTCGGGAATCGATTCTGTAACATGAAGCAAGGATGGAGAGGAATTTTAACTGAGATGAACATTATTTATGACAATGAATGATCATATTAATAATGAACAGCACTATCATAAAATGGACAAGTAATAGTAATTTGCTAATAGAGCTAATTTCTGTGCTGTTAATTTTCAAATACTTCCGCAGACTTGCTAGTGTAAAACTATAACTAGAAGTAACATGACAGAATACTATTAAGTTTCTCTAATGAGCTCTTATTATATCCTGAAAATGTCTACTTTTTGTTGCATTTCTGCTTGCAGGCATATTACCATATTCCCCCAAAGCAAATATGTTAAAGGCAACAATAGTACGTTTGGTTCTTATCACTTGCATTTTAAAACTACTTATTTGTCATTAAAACGAAATTCATTTGCAATGCCTGTTTATTTTTAGCAAAACTGCAAGAACGTTCTTCACCAAAAGGATCACACAGGAGATGTAAAAATGAAACCATCAATAATATCTTCTAAACATACCAAAACACCTGCTAAAATAGTTAGTAAAAGCTCCCAGTGGAGCACAGGAAGACCAAGATATGGGTCAGGGGTTTGGAAAACGTAAGGGAAAAGATTATAACTCTAAGCAAATGAACTACAAAATCAAGTGTTTAAATAAAAACTTAAATTTTAAAATCAGTATGTTAGGGTGCCCTCATTTGTGTCCTTAGTTACAGTTACATCAAGAAGGACCTCATTTTCAAAGAACTGTAACATCACATCAATGGCAAATCTGGTTTAGTCAGATGTCTCGATGTGTCCCACCACCTTACAATTAGAGTATCCAAAATGCAAACAATTAAGGGGGGAAAAAATCTCAGTCAAAATATTCTGCCACAATGACGACTCAAAAAATGCATGTAACCAGTGCATACAACAATTGTTTCTACATGTTTCATTCCAGATCCATTTAGTTCTACAAACTGCTCTCCAAACTTATGCCATAATGCCAAAATGGGAATAATTCCTATTATGACACTTAGTCACCACCACAACACAATTAATGGCTCCCCAATAGTCAACCTCGAACGAACCCGGGCAATAGGTTGCACAGACCATCATGCAGGTTTCACGTGAGATAACTTCTTTGACAAAGTTTGATTCCAGGTGGACAGCAAGTCTTCTTCAATGTTTTGTATAAATACCAGTTATCTAGTACTTTATCTCCGCAGAAAGTCAGGATAAAGCAGTAACAAGCACCTCATGAGATCAGTTATTCCACAGTGTACACAGATTTTTATTTTTTTTTTCTACAGGAGCTCTCCAACTTGTGCTGACAGAGGGATATAAGTCATTAAGTGCACAATTTTTCCCATGCCCACCTCATTCTGTTTTCCCCCTTGGGACACTTATTTCTTTTGCTAAGGGAGGTGACTGTTAGGTACTCAGTGTTCTCACCATAGTTAGACTAAAATTCCTGGATTAAAATATATATACCCATTTATGTATATTTATTTATGTTTATATTTTTATATATACCCATTGTAATGTCTGTTCAGTAGAGAGACAATAAGACACAATCAGTTTTGACAGGAGTAGGTTCTTGTTTATACGACTTTTTCTCTAGTGTTTTATTTTTTCTCATATTATATTCCTGCCTACAAGTTGGGAACCCCAACCAACCTATATCCAGAGGACTACATAAGATGAGACTACTTTTTTCTCCTGTGTCATTCCACAAGGAATACATAGTGAAGTAGATTTAATGCACACATTGCTCATAGCTCATTTACATTAAGAGCCTAAACAATAAGGTTTCTCCTCTGGATTCAGCTATTTCTATTCTCAAACTATGGGGAAATTCAATCCACAGCCCAGATAAAACGGAGATGCAGAGTGACTAGAAAGACCAAAATTCAGTTAGATAGATTATTTTTAAAAAGTATAAAAATTTATCTGTTGTTCTTGGGCAGAGAATGGCTGGAAAGCAGCCCTGAGGAGAAGGACTCAGAAGTGCTTGTGGATGAGAAGCCCAACATGAGCCGGCAGTGCACGCTGGCAGCCCAGAGAGCCAACCATGTCCTGGGCTGCATCAAGAGAAGTGTGGCCAGCAGGTCCCGGGAGGTGATT
>JAOXNO010000013.1:91400230-91410806 GCA_028565335.1 Limnodromus scolopaceus
CAACCTGCTCTAGTGGGAGATGTCCCTGCCCATGGCAGGGGGGTTGGAACTTGATGATCTTTAAGGTCCCTTCCAACTCAAACAATTCTATGATTCTATGATTCTAAAGGAAAAAGCAAGAGACCTCCCTTCCACTCTTCCCTCTCATGTCCAGAAGCTCTTTATAACTAAATTATAAATATTGATTTTTCTCCTTTGAAAAATTCTCATGCTCTTTCAGTACAATCCATGTAAGAACTTAGTAATTTTTAAAGCCACAGTATGTTCTATGAACATGTAACTTAAGAGGCATTTGAAGAGGTTAGAACTAGCCAAAGGCAGGTTTTCTCCCTAACTTCCCAATACCCACTCATTATAAATAGTTTTACACGTAGCATTGAAATACAAAACCTGAAGGAGATCATTGTAAATTAACTGCTACATTTCTACTATGAGCACGGAAGGAAGCAGAAGTGACTGATAGTAGATGTTGGATGTACCCACAAGGTATCTAGTGTTCAGAGTTGAAGATTTGATTAGGCACTTTTGGAAACATGACAGCTGTCATGAGATTATTTGGTACTGCTTCCCCCACTTGAGTGGCATTGAAGTTTATCCAGGAAGCGTTGCAGTGTAATCCTTGTGACACTTTGCAAGTACACCTATCCTTCTCTGTACTTGCAGAAATGGAAGAAAAACTGATTAAAGTTCTGATGGTAGCAGCTATTTAATCTCTCAGGAGCTGTCACACTCAGTGATGCAAAGCTCGGAGAATCAACCTAGTGCCTCCAAACAAGCATTACAATCTGTGAACTCAGCAACAGTCTACACATTTAAAGGAACAAAGGTTTCAGTAATTTTTTTTTTAATGGGTAGCTTCAGCTCCCATAAGCCAAAAAGCTGGCTTTGCCTTTCATTAGAGGTAATCAGAATATAAATATTCCAATGACAGCAGGTGTTTTTGAATTTGACATCTGAGGAGCAGGGAGAGAAAGATTTCTCCCAACCCTTGAAAAAGACCAGATGGAAAGGAAACTCAGTTAAAAAAAAAAAAATCCGTGTAACTCTAGGTTTTATACTTTTTCATTGTTCACAAAGTACTCATCTAAGGATAACCAAGAGGGTGAGTTATAAAAGGGAGAAATAGATGGCTCTGCCCCTCCGAGAGCATTTCACTGGACTTGACCCCACCCTTTGGGCAAGTTGCTATTGAAAAACAGAAGGTGGAGGGAGGGTTTGTTTTTATACTGCTTA
This sequence comes from Limnodromus scolopaceus, assembly GCA_028565335.1. Classification (NCBI taxonomy): domain Eukaryota; kingdom Metazoa; phylum Chordata; class Aves; order Charadriiformes; family Scolopacidae; genus Limnodromus; species Limnodromus scolopaceus. The sequence continues at coordinate 91,401,464 of JAOXNO010000013.1, forward strand.
CATCTCAAGGAGGGTTCCTGTAGTGCCACAGGAAGGCATCATCTTCTGTCCCCAAATCTCTCCTAGCTGGTCAGATGAAGCCAGGGCCATAGTGGTACACACTAAAAGACAGTCCTAGTTCCACAGCCCTGCGGTGCAGTGACACCTTCTGTGCTCTGCAGATGAGCTTCACCGAGCCTGAACATAAGGCAGCTCCTAACAAAATCATCATTACTTCCTTCCCCACTCCCCAAAGTCTGATTTCTATGCAAGCAGTAGTTTATCACCCAAAGATCACTTTAAATTCTATTTTCCAACCAAAAAAACCCAAGCTAAAGAAGGCAGAAAGTTAAAATTAAACTTGAAAGTTACTAGTGAAATGGCTTTTTGTGGTATGAAAAGGAATATTAAAAAAGCTTACTTTTTGTCCCCAGACATCTGCTTCTTTTCTCCCTTACTCACACCCATCCTCTTCCTTCAGCTGAGTATTTTAGAGACACTGAGAGGCTTTAAAGAATGCAACTCAAGTGGGAATCACCACTCATGAACACCCTCCTCAAGGAAAATATTTCATGGTATCAAATTCTAAATTATTGTTACGAACTGAAAAAAGACAACTTGCCATAGTTTTTCCTTCTATATTTCTGCTCTTGGGGAGCTTGGAGAAGTACTAAGTTCACTAATCAAACATTAACCAGACAGTTAATAATTCTTAAAACAGAGGGCTTAATTTCATTAATGGAAAAAAATGGCATGGGCATATGCCTCAGTCAAATCAGAAATAGTTGTAAACAGAATGGAAAGGAGTTCATCAGTCCCACTCCCAGGGGGTGCTCCGCCCCAGGAAACAAGGAAAGTCAGCTGCCCTGCAGTTCAGATGTGGTGTTCTCTTTATTTCCTTATTTTATCTTCAAAATATTTAATGTTTGCACTTTTAATGTGTCTTGTGTCTTGTATATAATGTCCGGTTACACAAAACATATCCTACATGGGTTTTAGTTTATTTCTTATGCCTTCCAATTCACTGCTAAGGACTTTAAATGGCACGTGGTTTTCTTCACTCGTATTAAATTACCGTCTTTTCAGAAGGACAACCAGTCATCCTGCATTTGTATTATTAGCCTGTCTCAGCAGCATTGTACCTGCCGCTAAATATCTATGCTAAGGTGATAAGAAGATGATTATTATCATATCGTTACATTTCCTGACCACCTTCCATGACACGTTACTTCACAGACATTCGCATTCTTAAGGGAATGTATTTAAAAGCTGTTATTCGTTAATCAAATGTTTCATTTGTTTGTGAACACAAATTCTATGATCCAGTAACAACAGAGTGCAATAATCTATTTAGAGTTTAGTTTGAACACCAATTCAGTCAGCTTCCCAGCTATGCAATAGTACTGAGTTTATGTGCACGGAGAGGAAAGTGTCATGCACATCTGGCAAAGGCTCCTTTTTCATGCAGTCTTTTACTCCATTCAGTCCATCAGGCTGGGAGTTCTTGGTAGCTAACCACTTTTATTTATCTGCTTTTATCCAACCTCATGAAAAGGCAACATGCATTATCAAAGCAAATTGTCCATCACAACCCAGACAAGGCAGGCTATTAAGAAGAGTCTCCCATTCTGCTCAATGGGCTCACACACTCCTAAACTGATTAAACCTGTAACAAATATTTTCCTGGTGTGGGTTGACTCAAAGACGATGACAGATTTTTAAAACGTTGCATACCGCCAGAGCAGCTGAGTAACATTTTGGTTTGTGACAATTCTAATTGTTTACATTGAAAGAAAGGATAGGCAGATACACAAATAATAAAAACATGACTCTCGGTCACAGGTTTCATAAGTTACTAAGTAAGCTACACTCCTTAATAAATTACTTGAGAAATGAATGGCACAGCAGATGAAGAGTGTATTTTACTCAACAGCAATACAAAATCCTTTTTTTAAAAGAAAGGCAACATACATTTGATGCCACCAGTTCCAAATTACTGAATTATGACAGCTTTAATGCACTATGTGGCATGAACATAAAACCATGGAAGATCCTGGGCCTCAATTTCTTCCTCGGGAATAAATTACAGGACAAACTCTCTGATGACTGTGACTTTACCTGACCTGTTCATAAGTTTGCAAAGGGGTACGAACAGTGATATTTGGTGTTTAATTGTGCATTAATGAAATTAATTCACACAACATTAATTTAATTAATGAATATTTGTCAAATAAGCTTCCTCTCTTCTTTCCAAATTTTAATTTAGGGCATTATTTTCCATAGTGCTAGAAGAAGTAAGCTTAGTGGTGTAATCATCCTTCCCCAGCTAACCATGTCACCAAAAGATCACATCCTTGGATCTCTCTCTCTTTTAAGAAAACCGTAAGTGACAAAAATCCTGTCCAGTCATGTTCTTAATTTTCTTTTAAAAGCATTTTACTGTTGCTCCAGGAACTAATCTGAACAAGCACAGAAACTATATCTTTTTTACTTCTCTTGCAAAAGCCATATTCCCATAGCTGCTGCAAGAAAGGAGGAATTAGTCAGTACAATCCTGAAAGCAAGAAGGGGGAAAGAAAATACCAGGGACAAGAAGATTTCTCTCCCAAAGACCTGCCTTCCAATATTATATATGTATTTCACATTCCAGAGAAAAAAAACCCAACACTTTCCTGCATGACACTCTCACAACAGCTGCCTGCCGGGGTCGCATCCTCATCGCAGGCACCTCGCGGACCATTACTTCTCTATGGCAGGACAGAAGGTGAAGGGGCAAAGAGCATCACTGGATCTACATGGGCTGCCAAGAATACTGCCAGGAGCATAACGACTTGCCTCATTAGCAATGAAACTAATGAAGTGTGACTTTTTACTGCTTTGTGGCCTGTCTTAATGCCTCCCTGCCCTACTATATACCTATTTCTCTGTAACTCTGACATCCATTTCCCACACCTTCAGTTCTTGACACCACCTCTTCCATAATACCTCCAGAAACAGCATGTTTGTCTCCTAACAAATGTGGTAGGGACCAGTCTGTGATCCAAACTGTTTGTGTGAAGATCAGTACACAGGCATGGTAACACTATCGGCATTATTAACTTAGGAAGGTAAAAAAAAATAATGATACCAACCCCAAGTTGACCTATTCATAAGAAGAATCTTTTGTAGTTCTGTTTTTAAGTTTCTGAATTCAGTGAGGTTTAAAAACGAAATAAAAAAGAAAAAACAAACCAGAAAATACCTTACAAGTATTTTAGTGTCACACAAAGGAAAACATCCGCATTGAATATTCCTGTGGCTTGGGCCAAGACAACCTATTATGAAAAGCCTGAGACATTTGAGAGCTCAGCGTCCTACTTCCCAAACACCATCTCCGAGTTAAGCATCCCCCTAGCCTCCTGCTCTGCAAATATATTTTGCTGCCAACCCATTTATCAACCTCTCACATCAGTGCTTTTTACTATGCAGCACTCTGCAGCATGGTCTTCCTGAATGCAATGACAGCCCTTTCACACCCAAGTGACGCCTTTGCAGCACCCCTCTGATACCAAGTATGCAATGAATCAAGCTGATCAACAAAAACTGACCTCTCACTTCTCTGTTTGGCTTTTTGTCCTTAGACTTGGGAGTACCCTTGAATGCCGCTCAGCAGCTCAGACACGGGAATTGCTACTGTAACATATAATGGCAATTTCAAGAGCTTCATGTGCCAGGTTCTGATTTTGCAGGGGAAATTCCAGTACGAGTGCAGGGAGGGACACCAGCAGCAGATTATATCTGTCTGAAACCTTGCATACATTCTTTAATTAATCACCTTACATTTCATATTAAAAAAAAACAAAAAACAACACCCCAAAGAATCACATAAACATCATACAGAAATATACAAAAATATGCTGGGAAGAAATCAATACACATCTCACATATAGCAACCAGAGAAGGACAAGCAGGAGAATCCAAGAGGAAGTAAAGGAACGGAAGGAAGGATGCAATACTGATGTGGGATTCTGTAGGAAGAAGATTTTGGTGCATTTCCAATTTTTGAGTAAGAGATAAGAAAGCATCTTGTGCTTTTCTAAATAAAACATTTGCCTGTTTTAATACTTACATACACTAATATACATCTTCTACAAACATTAACTTCAGAGATAATGTATCTTTTAATTAAAAGTGTAATTTTTTTAATGGATGGCTGATACCCTGCAGCATCTATGGAGTTTCATAAATTATCTTTCCAAATCTAATATTTTTTAATTCTCTACATGCTGATTTAAAAGATCTAATGTCTATATATGATTATTTCCCATTGTAAAGAATCTAATCCCAAATGATCGACTGTTTATTTCTAAAATACACCTGAAAATTCATGTTAACTGTATCAGGTTTATAGGGTTTGGGACCTGGCTTTTTTTGCCCAACATTTCTGTGCTCCAGACAGAGTTTTAAATGTCTTATACTGCAGCATAGGCAACTTTGGAGCCAGTGTAATGGTGCAGTGAACATCTTTATATAGGTATTACAACACCAAATCTGGAGTTAAAACTGAACTGTACCTGTTACTCTAGTCATGCAATTCAGAAAGAAAAGATATTACCTGTTTCTGTGAGGGATTTTTTTCCTCTAGCTAAACTTTAAAGTATCTAAACTTTATTCAGTGCTGAAATATTACAATGACAATACCATTGACTACTCTTCACAAAGAGCTATGTCCATCACAAAGTGCAAAAGATCACACAGCTCTGGGTGATCAATTGAAAGATCAGTCCTGCACAGAACAGATCACCAATAGCCTTCTGAACCCTGAAATGCAAGGTAAGAAATTCCTTAATAGTACCTGTTACTTTTATGTAGGCAGAGGAAAACATCTGAAACTAACACACAGTTGCTGTTACTGCATTTGGTCCTAAATTCACTTTATGTTCCACACACACTACGTCTTTGATATCAATTCTTTAGATAACAGCTTATTTAGATAACTACTGCTGACTTGAAACCGACAGGAAGCATTAAGGCTGTACTTGAGCATATATATTGGTTTTTACAAAACAGTTGTCTCGTAGTTGTGCAGTTACACTTCCCATACCACAGCTTCTTTTTATAATACCTTCTCCAGCCACTAAATGCATCTTCCCAGACATCTTCTAGCATTTCAAACCAGCAGCCTCCTTCAACAGATATAATTTCTTTTGCTTTCTTTTCCTTTCCCCAAATAAAAAACCAACCAATGTGTTTCACAAAATCAATTCACATTGTGACAGAGGAGTAGGTTACCAGCCAAAGATCTCTCATCTGCTGAGGAGAGAGCGAGTAAGCCTTGCACAGTGGTAGGAAGAGGAGCACTCGGCTTTAGTCACCAAAACAAGACATTTAGAAGATTTCTTCTCTGTTCAGGATGAGCTAGAGATGAGGAAACTCAGTCAGACTTATTCTCCAGCACAATTATCAGCTCTTCTAGCTACCCAGAATCTCCCAATGAGACAACAAAAGCAACCTCACATTGCTTTTGCCACCTTTGGGCAGGAGAGGTAAGTGCTGGATTAACATTAGCGTATGCCAATCTCAGCACATGGCTGAAATATTTTTACCGTTCCAGGAGATGCAATCTCTCCCAGGACTGTAGCTGCCAAGCTTAATTATGGCCTGCAATGGGTGGTTGGTCTTCAGGGAACTCACAATTAAGGTTTGCATCTGGCCATAAAGAAGTACATGCCCTGCTTCTGGTTCAGCGTAGACCTTAGATAACAATCAATCAAAATAAACTTATCCCTCATTATCAAACTAGTTCTTAAACAACATGATGAGACTTGCATATTGCTAGCTTGGTCAGAGAACAATATTGTGCAAAGAAGCTAACTATAAAAGGTTTTGCTGAACACACACAGAGTGACTTAGTCTTCACCGAGAAAAAGAAAAAGGAAATTAAAAAAAAAAAGAAGAGATTCATCCACAGGTAAAAATTATTAATAATTAGGAAATCAGCAGAAAGTAATATAAACACAAGCAGAATTAGAAGACAGCTACCAGATCAAACAAAATGGTCTTCAAAACAAAACAAAACCACCTCTAGAGACAAAAAAAAAATAAAAAAAATCCCATTTTAGGACACAAAAATTACTCCAAATATTTAACAAAAAAATAAAAAATAAAAAAAAATCTCAGACACAAGGCTGATAGAATTTCTGGTTTGACAAGGCAAGCAACCTGGCACAGCAGTAGAGAAACTGAGGTCACACCTACATTTGCAATCAAGAGGTGAGTACAACTCTTCAGGCTCACGGTACACTCATCTTCTCAAGTTTCATAAAATGTGAGCATCATCTACCTATGAACAAAACTACTCTGAGCTGACACACCAGAACCCATTTCCTACTTCTGAAATTCAGCTGAAACATCAGATTACCCCAAACATGACAAAACAGATAGGCTTTGCTGTTCTTGAGAGACAGAGCTGGCCTTTGCTAACTGAGCCACTAAAGACTAACTGAAATGCATGGAGAAGACCTGCTTTTCCTGTTCTCCTACTTAGAGGAAAACTCTCGGTGCGAATAATTAACGGTAATACGAGTAAAAATTCTTATTTTGTGTAAGGGCAGATCCAGTACCCATCTAATCTTTAACTGAACAATGGAATAAGCTCTTGTACAGGTGACTCGTTCATGAGGCATCATTTAAGTTTCAAAGAGACACAGACCAATTCTGTTAGTCAAAGCTTAGTTTGCCTTTCCTTTTTGTTTAACAGGCAAGCTACATTATTATTGTTAGTTGTATGTAATCACACATATCACAAATGTTCATATTACTAAGGTAACACATGATTTGTCACGTGACTGTTGTTGAAGAACATGACAGTGTCTGATTTGACACTGAATGGGACAGTTCATCTTACCTCAGTTAAAGATTATCTTCAGATAGTCATGATTACTAATACTGTTTTTTTACTTGGGGGATGAGCATTCACTACTTATCGCTCTTGGAAAGCTCCTGCTGAAACAGACACAGCTATCTTAGAGGAGAATACCGGCACACAACTGAAACGGGAAAGGTATCTTGGGATTAAAGGCTGTATCGCAAATCACATGTCAGCTTTTTCTTTTTTAAAACCACGATACAAACTGGAGCTGGTATTTTCTCTGCTATGATAAACATCACAGAAGCATATTCATCCCCATTATTTAACAACCGAACCTATAAACTCCCGCCGATTTCTTTATCCATTTCTAAAGTGTAATTTACAATCCTACACTGCAGATAAGGGTACACTGCTCACAAGATTAAAGTCAAGGTCATGTATTGCGCATAGGCTGCTGCCTGTGAAACAGGGATCTGTTTCACAGATTCCACGTATATTTTTAGAAGGGGTTGCTGTAGCCATCAGCTAACAGCTTCTGAATTACAAAAGTGAAGATAAACCTTGGCTTAAAAGGTAAAATTTAAGGCTTCTGTGCCAAAACAGACAGACCCCTGCTGATTCAAGGAAGCAGAGTTCCTTTTATCCCTTCATAAAACTTGAAGGGGAAATCCCCAACACACTCAGTATCAGCCTAACTTTCCTTCTGATGGAGCCAAGAGTCAAGCTCCCACAGACTTTGACAGGATCACAGGTAGACCACCTTTGAAAAATCCTGGTTTTATAGCATTTCCTCCAGCAGCCAGTGTTCCCTACACACATCTATTGTACCTTCTTCTCAACAGGCACTTGTGCAACTATTCAAGCCAGAGCTACAAGAGAACCACTAGCACCACACAGGCAAAGGTTTATGACACAGAAAAGGTTTCTGCCTTCCTCTAGTGAATGCCACCAAATATCAGCAATCAGGAAGAAGTGAACACATTGAGATGCAATAATTATTATAATCACACATGGCTCGTAAGAAGATGACAATTCCAAAATTGACCATTAGGCTTAATTAATGGATATCTAGACAAGGACTCCAAAAATTCTGCTCACAAAATGTGAGCAGCAAGATCTGGTTTTTTATACAACTTTAATGGTGAAAAGATCTTTGAGGGATGTCCCAAATAGACAGGCAGAGCAACACAGCACTGTTAAGTACTTAAAAATAGAGATCATTCTCTTTTGCCTAGTGGCAACAGAGATATAAAACTTCTACCTCATCCCCCAACAGGCATGTTTTGACAGATCACTGAAAATGCTTTTATGTAGCTAAATGCCTGAAAGCCCCACTCTGTTTCCCCCAATTCTGAAGGGGAAAACAAAGGGCACAAGGAATCTGCAACCTAGGTTACCTTACCATAGACTATTATGAGATTTCAATTAGCTAATATTATGACAGATTCTAGTTTATACCCTGTGTTTGGTTTTGTTTGTCTTTTTCCGGAAATACTCTGAATTATGCATGTGACCTGCACTTGGGAACCCAGACCTATCCACCAGACATCATTCATTAGCAGATACACTTTATTTCAAAACTGGGGAACCTCATGAGAAATGAGCCTAATTCTGAGGAGTTCTGAAAAGTCATCTGCTTAAATGTCTAAACAAGGTTTCAGTTACAAAACACCTACTTTTCAAAATCTTGGCCTGAATTTAGGACAAGCAGTATCTTGTTATCAAATTTACACTGAGGCAACTAATGTGACTAATACCAGATTGTGAAATTAACTTACTGAATCCTCAAATTGCTGCCTGAAAGGAAGTTTTCTCCACATCCCTCTACAGGCAAAGTGTAACTCCATTCTTCACTAAACACCTGTGTGTGAGAAAGCTCGCTCTTGCATTCCGTCACCAAAATTCAAAGAAATGTCAAAAAGGAGCAGTAGGATGAAACTCTTAAAACAGAAAGAGTGGCCCAAGTAACAGGTTCAGGACATCCAACCTGATGTTATTTGCTTTCTACTCTGTTTTTTCTCCAAAGTATTTTGAAACGATAAAATCACAGGCATCGATACCTCTTTAAGTAAAATAGATTACTGCAGTATATACATCACGGTTAGATTTGAAATAATATGCATATTTGCAAGCAACATTTTATGTTGGGGGGTGGCTGGGTGGGGTGGGTGTGTTAATCAATATAACCTACAAAAGTAGCTTACAAAGAGCTGTCTAACCATAAACTTTTGCTAGACAAGGGCTGCTTTACCATTATTTTCTTTTCCTCCCTGTCTTCTTAATATCTCCGAGGGACAGGGGTGGCCCCCAGGCCCCGCCGTGTCGCTGAAGGGGCTGCGGCGAAGCGAGGCCGCTCCCTTCTGCCGGCGGCCCTCCCTTCCCCCTTTTCTTCCCCCTTTTCTTCCCCCTTTTCTTCGCCCTTCCCCTCGCCCGTCCCGTCCCGTCCCGTCCCGTCCCTTCCCTTCCCGTCCCTTCCCTCTACTCCACTCCCTCGCACCGCAAGCCTCCCACCCA
>JAOXNO010000013.1:91411018-91477309 GCA_028565335.1 Limnodromus scolopaceus
CTAGCTCCTGCCTGCAAGCTGGGTAGACCTGCCCGCCCTGCCCCGGCAGCGGCGGCGGGGCGCTGGGTTGAACCCGGGCAGGGCCCGCAGTGGTCCGGCCGCAGCTATCGGGAGCGGAGGAGGGAGGCGGCGGCCGTGGGCAGGGCCTGCCCCGGGTGGGAGCCGGGAGTGCGGAGCTCCACAGCCGGGGCCGTCCGAAAGGCGCCCCGTGGGCCGGCCGTGGCGCCGCTCCGAGCGGGGACCACTCGGGTGGGGAGCCGTCTCCTGCCCGGGCTCCTCACCTGGGCTTGGACACCAGTGCGGGCTCATCCCGCAGCCCCAGCCCGGCCTGAGGTGTCCTGCCGGCATAGGGACACCGGGTTTGGGGTCGCAGCAACAAGCGTGCGGCGGATCATATCCCCCCCCCCCGCCGTGGAGGCACGCGGTGTAAAATAAGGATAGCTCATGGAAAAATCTTTTTCCCTAAAGTTTTCAAATTCAAAGCTCGAGTTTTCCTCGTTTCCTCGAGGTGATGCGTCTTCCACGGCTGCTAACAGGCAGAGGAAGTCGCTTTCTCACGCTTTGCGCCTGGCATGCGATACTCCTCCATCGTGCTTAAACCGGCTCTGCCGGCCGTAGGTGCCGTGTGGTCACCGTACAGGACCATGGCTGGCCTAAGGAGTGGGATGGGCTGGTTGTCAGGTGTAGAGAGAATGGCAGCCATTCATCTAAAAGCCTTTGCTTTTAGGATAAACTATAACCACACATATACACAAAAAATCATAGCCAAAAGAACGCTTTTTTTGGAGGGGAAGGGTGGGTGGGTTGGGTCAGTTTTCTTTCAAAAAAATGTTTTTTTCAGACATACTATTTGCAATGAATTTTTCTGCCTGCAGTCGTGCAATCCGCAGACCATTAAATGACCTCCCAGTGCAATACTAAAATAAAACTGCTTGTGTTAGGATGGATCTGCATCCACGTTCTGGTAAGACAGACTCTAGTTAGATTGTTTGAAATACTATCATCGACAAAATGGAAAACTACCAAGAACAAACTTCAGCCCAAATTGAATCATAAAAATTTTCACTTATAAAGGGATACTGAATAAAAACCATATAGCAAATTAAAAAATTAGTCTGACATGAAATAACATGCTAATATACTCCCTACTTCATACATTAGGAGATTTTGCCGAGTTTAGGAACACAGCCCTGTCCCCAAGATGCTGAGGAATATTTCTCTAACACTGTAGGAAAGTTTGTCCTTGACTTTGTACTCATGATTGTGGCAGTATATGTGCTGTATCTCATTCCCAGTCCTCTTCTGCAGGACTGATCTTAATATTCTGCTGTTCACATCATCACCAGTACTGTATCTCTCTACATTTTGCTTACACCCTGGGGCTTTTTCCCCAGATGCCAAAACCCTAAGAAATGCAAGGACATTGTCATATCATTTACAAAATCAACTGTTTCACTTCGGTGTGATATATCAACATAATATAAATATGTTTCCATTTAAAATAATATCCCCCACAACAATGAGCTTGTGTTATATAAACATTATTAATGTACCAAGTTATACACATGTATTTCTTCTAAGGCCCACGCATTAAGTAACCTAGAATTTCAAAGACTCACCAGAATTTAATGTAGACAGAAACAGTACCTCACTGCCTCATCTCCTGCCCTTGGCATACTTGCATTTTTAACCTCAGTTTTAAGGAAATAAGGGCTTTGCAAAGGAGATAGTGGGTTTTGCTTCCATCAGTAATTAATTCTTGAACTAGCTTGCCAGTTTAATCATGTGGGGAAGATCACTAGAAAGCTGCTAAGTTTCACAAACGTCAGTGGCTAGACAGAGGAGAGGAGCCCCATTTAGTTTCCCCACTGAAGGCAGAGTGGAGGAACTAACGGAGGTGGGGCAACCAAAAGTAGCACATTTCAGTCATCAAATCACCGTACACTTCATTTGACAGCCATCAGGCAACCTGTGTACCCAAGGTTTGGAAATAGCCACTGGGCATGCCGCTTCCTGCCGAGCAGGACTCTGCTAGCCTGTCGAGCTAGGAGGAGCTGGAATAAAAGGGCACAAATCCGTACAGAACCAGGTTTTATTTGTCCTGCTCTTCACAGAACACAAGATTTTAAAATACATTCAGAACAATAATGAAGAGGCTTTGTAATTTCTCTTGGTGGGACCAAAAGCAAAGGGGAAAGAAGGAGGAGGAAGGAAATGCAAAAATCCAAAGGTCACATCTTCACTGTAATCAAAAATTTAGTTTAAAAAATTGAGTGCGTTCAGGAAATAGTAGAAGTTGCACAAAAGCCTGAAAATGCTTTTTGGGGAAAGGGATTTGTCTTGGGTTTTTCACATGGAAAATGTGGTTTCACCACTATTGAAAAATTACAAAGTAGTTTCTGATGCTATTTCAGGAACAGCTTCACATTGTCTGCACATCCAGAGAAATTCTGCCAGCACATTCACCTGAAAGTTTACGTCACACATCATAGATACCAGCTGGAACATAGTCTGCACCTCTCAAAGAACTAAGTACATATACCAAAACTTCATCATAAACTTTAAGAGGAGCTTGTTATATTACACAAATTACTCAGGAAGACAGCTTTCGTGCAGTTCTCACTAGGCATGATGGTCTCGTGTGTAAATGTAGCACTCTCAGGACTAAGAAGGGACCACATCTGGAAACTTGAATCTGAAACTAGTTTTGATTTGCACAGGAGAAGGAGACCTGGGTCTTCCTCCTCTAATGGTTCTGAGAGATACACTTAGCAGGTACAGCACATGCCCAAAAATACATGATCTCAGCAAAACTAATTACCAAATGAACTATACCTTATGCATTTCCTTCCAGCTGAACAAAACACCTCTGTCAAAAAAGAGCAGTTGCCGTCAGCTGGAGGAATGCTTTTAGCTCTTCTCCCGAAGTCACTTTTTTTTTTTTAAAAACAGAACCATGCACCAAATAACTTCTTTTTCTTTAGTAATTTATGCATTGCAATTTAGAAGGGCCTATCCCATCACTATGACTTTTTTTTATTGCAAGTATATGTAGAAAATACTTGCCCTGGGTTTTCCCTCATATTTCTAGTTTCCTATTATCAATTTCCAGAGCAATTTATTTATATTGATCACTATGCATAGTTCTCATACCATTTTCATATATTGTGTTTGTCAAGTAGTTGTTTTCACTTCCCTGTTGAACCAAAATTAGTTTTCCCCACCAAAACTGTCCTTTTTCTTGATGACAGAATGCAGCTTTCTCATTTTAAAATAAATTCATTCTAAAGATCTAATTTCCATTCACATTTTTATATAAAAATGTTTCCTCACAATCAATTTCCATCTTTTTTTTTTCTTTTTTTTCTCCTGGTTTTTGAGGATTAGCCCTTTGGAAGCAACACACGAATGAAGACAGTACTTATTGGGAATATGCTCTGTTTGCACATTTCATGTAATCTGTTGATGCTCACTGATCCCTGGAGAGCTACCAGTTTCCAGTACACAGCTTAGTTAATCTTCATCCATCATAAAGACCGACCAGAATCTTCTAAATAACAAGAGGCACTGAGGTCACTCTGTGTCAGAATAGAAGTTTTTGTGTTTGAAAATTAGAATAACTTGTAAAAACTAACTAGGTATTACTGCTGGCTCTATTTCTGAGGTGAAGATTTCGTGGAATTTCCACATGAAACCATAGTTTTTCCATCTGCACATTGCAGATTCTTAGTTATAGAGTAACTTTTCCTCGTCTCTGGTTATAAAGTGAAGCCAGAGGGTCAGTCCACGTAAACACATTAATTAAATTATTTTCAGTGGTGGGCAGATATTGCCTAGAGGGTCATGTTCTATAAAGTGATAAAATGCTGTTAGCGAAAGGATCACTGTGCCCATACGCCGGGCACACAAATTGGGTGCATTAACACCCACACCTATGCACACAAATATACGGATTTGCAAGTTCTTTCCTTAATGAAGGCTCAGTAATAGAAACAGAGCAATTTAACTTGCTTTTTCCAAGTAACACAGGTAATCTGGTTAGTTCTTGATTCGTAAATGTTAATGTGTAAAAATTCCTTGGAAGATAAGGGTTTTTTAAATCCCTTCTCTGCACTATGACAATGCTTCTTTTTTTCTCTCTAGCAACTCTTTAAAAGCACTATGAGAAACAAGAAGTAGCCTCTGCACAAATACTTTGCCAACAACTCAAAACCTGATATGCTTCTCTATAAAGGGGTTGTGCAGCTGTCCTGCAGCTCTACAGAAGAGCAATGGAACCACAGTATTTGTTATTTAGGGTCTGTTTCAATGCAAATAATACACCATCATCATAATGCAACTACATGATGGTAGGGTATAGAGAAGATGGTGCTTGGTGGAAGGATAAAAGACAACGGACACAAGCTGGAGCAGAGGAAACTCTGGCTAGAATTAATTTTATAAAAAAAGATGTCCCATGAGAGCACATTGGAGCACATTGCTCAGAGGGGCTGTGGTGGCGTCTCCATCCCTAGAGAGATTCAGAACCCGCCGGCACATGACCCTGAGCAACCTCCTCCAGCTGGACATGCTTTGAGAAGGAGATTGGACAGGAGACCTTCAGGGGTACCTTTCAACCCCTGTGGTTTTATAATAATTCTGATGATCAGCAAAATATTTCTAAGTAATTAATGTTTGAATGTTAGCACCAGCTCTCAGATAGCTTGGCAAACAAGCAAAGGTTATCCTGGGGCAGGAGCATGGATTGCAAAACCTCTCTCTGTCCCCTCCAGCACATTTTGTGCCTGTATTTCTAGTACATCCTACCTGTATACAAACTAATGGAAGAGCGCTGAATGTGCACAGGATCTCTAGCCGTTGCAAATATGCAGAAAAGGTGATCCTGGTAAAAGACAAAAATAATCCCCCACCTGTCTAGTTTATTAGACCAAGCAATGGGTTATTCATATTGCCCAAATTATTTAAGAAACAGTTATAAAGCAGTTGAGGTTGAGCGGTCTAGAGAAAAAGTCTAGAAGGAACAGCTGAGGGAACTGGAGTTGTTTAGTCTGGAGGAAAGGAGCCTCAGGGGAGACCTTATTGCTCCCTACACCTACCTGAAAGGAGGCTATGGAGAGCTGGAATCCATCTCTTCTCCCAAGTAACAGATGATAGGACAAGAGAAAACAGCCTCAAGTTGTGCCAAGGAAGGTTTAGGTTGGATATTAGTAAAAATTTCTTCACTGAAAGGGTCATCAAGCACTGGAACAGGTTGCCCAGGGAAGTGGATGAATCATCAACCCTGGAGATATTTTAAGGACATATAGATGTGGTTGCTTAGGGACACGGTTTAGTGGTAGACTTGGCAGTGTTAGGTTTGCAGTTGGAATCAATGATCTTAATGGTCTTTTCCAACATAAATGATTATATGATTCTGAGAGGGACCTCTGGAGGTCACCTAGCCCAACCACCCCAGTCCACTTTTTTGCAGTTACTTGCCATTATGCCACTGGTCTCCAGTAACAATCATGCCTTTTATAATGATGACAGGAATTGGCAGCTACTGTACAAAAGCATGCACATCACATTAAGTTCAGTCACCATAAACTTCCAGTTTTGAACACTGTTACACCCAGTTTGCTTTAGCACTGCATGACTATCCCAAGACACATCTTGCAGTCTCCCCCTTCAGCAAGGCTTTACTGACAAGACTAGTATAGAATACGTAGACTAATGCTGTAGAAGGCCATGAGCTCGGGCTTTGTCTCTGCCTCTGGTCTACCGTACGAGCAGGAGAGGTCATCCCTTCCTTGTAGCAGCCTCAGGTATAAATTAATTATAACTATGATAACTCTGAATCAGAGCTTATGGACATGATCAGGTATTACATTAAAGGGTTAAGCAGTTTGGAATTATGTAACATGAAGCATGAGAACATACTGAGAACCAACATAACGCAGTGTATGTGAACACTGCTGGCAAGGGCTTGGGATGGGGAGGTTTTCCTCTCAGGCAGAAATTTTGCCAACAGAAAGCCTGGTTCTGCTCTGATCTCCAACTGACAGTGAAAGCATTAGCGGAAATGAATGCTACAGCCATTAAAGGATTGCGCAGAGCTCAGCACAAGCACAGCCTCGCCTTTGTGGTTGTATTTTAAGAAAAGCATCACTAGCTCATTGCAGCCCAGATCACACTTGCTACACATTTAGGCGTGACATAACCCTTCTCATTTTTTCATTATACACAAAATGAGTTTTCACCCTACTATATTATTTTTCATGTTGTGTCATGGAACAATAAAATAAAGACTATTTTGCGCATTACAGAGACATCCTGATGTGTGCACACACTGCTCCAGTCGCTAGTTAGTTAACTGGTTGATCTGGAAAGATGTGCAGTATTAGAAACTCTGATGCAGTTGCTTACTGGCTGTAAACATTTATTGGCTATAAGGAAACTTTATCTAACTCACCACATGTTTACAATTAGTTACAAGAAATCAATTTCTTTCATGGCCCTTTGAGCCTACCAGTTATAAAAAGCTGCTAGGCCATGTATGGCAGAAGTCAAGGTTCCAACTTCTAGTTTATCCCTGCACCCATTTTAAAAAAATAATTAAAATTGTGCATAAGACAAGAACCCTGGTTATTTTTTCACTAATGTCTGATATTCGGTTTTGCAGATGGATTGTTGTCTTTAGTAGTAGAAACAGCCATATGTCTCCTCAGATTTAGGGCTGATCACTGTGAACTGTTTAGATTGCTAGTCTGCAGTGATCTTCCACTTGAAGAAAATAAAGAAGACCTCTACATACACAAACGCTCAGCAATTATACTCCAGTTGTAGCAGAAGGAAGCATGAAAATATAGTTTTGGTGGCTTAAGTGGAAGGAGGCTATTGATTAAAATCACAGAAGATGCTTCAGCACTCAAAGGACTGACTCCAGCTCTGAAGTAGGTTGGCAAGAGCGTTGCCATGGGCTTTGGTGGGACTTGGGATTTACTCTTAAATAACTTATTAGCAGAAGGATCACTGAGACACACACACTGCTGTCCCTACTTGCTGGCTCAGTGCACAATCCCGACACTTCTAGGGCTGTGACTAATGGCACCCACTGGGTGCTTAGTGCCACCTCAATAGCTGAGGAGAAACATTTTAGGAAGGGAACATGAGAGCAGACAGGGAAGTAACTCCTCACACCACTGCAGGGCAATGGGAAAGATGCAGCCCTGGCAGAGTCATAACCTTATAAAATCTCTGCATCCTCCAGCCTGTTGTGGTCAAGCACTTCCAAGAGAGTACAGCCATGTGGTGCACAGCCACACTGCTTAATCTTTCCCCCACTAGGACCAACGCTTCTAAACAAACCCAGATCAGCAGGCTGAGAAGACTCCTGAGCCAGTAGAACAAAAATCTTGAGCAGAAACACAGGTACCGAGGTGATTTGGTGGGACTAGGTGTGCAGCCAGCAGAACAGGTCGGGTCACCTCTCTTTTCCCTGCCCTTTTTGCCCTCCTGTTCCACTGATGCTCACCATTTCTTTGTAGCTCCAGTCTGTGTGTGCCACCACCTTCCTCCCCCAGTCTATTTGCAGCAAACCACCTAGTTGTCTTTAAATTTGGCAAATCCTTGCCCCCCAGTGGTGAATCCATCCCTTAAAAGAATAGCAACTGTCATGAGATGGGAAAGGAATGTTTTGATGGCACAGCTGGTGTGTTCTGCCCTGTTTCCACACTCCTCTTCAGGCCTGTGTTTTTAAACTGTAAACTCTGGGACAGAAACCTTTTTTTTCTATTATTACTGAATGCATTTGTTCAGTGTTTGACACAATCAGCCCCTGTTCCAAGGCAAACCCCAGTCCTCCCCTTAGGTAGTGGGTGATGAGCATCTAATGGGTTTAGGCCATAAGCAGTGATGCTCAATATAAGTATTTAATTTCTGCAAGTTTTACTATTAAACTTTATGTTCAAAGGGCTTAACAGTTATTAAAATACGATTTATTGCAACAGCATGACAAAGCTTTGTGTTGCTAACAAGAATCCAGAAGTTCAAAGGAAGACTTGATCACATAAGCCTCTGCTTTCAAGAGGCTGATTGTGTTGCAAATATGACATGCACGAGTTTGACAAACAGTAGCTAGGCCATCTCTCATTAAGTCAGTCTGGCTAAAGCAGATTTCAGTGGAAAGGTATTTGCATTCACCCCTTGTCAGGCAGGGGGCACTGGATGGAGATGCGAGGTAAACTGAAGGAAACACAAAACCAAGTTATTTTAACAGGAGGGACCAAACCCAACATGTTTGAAGAACCTCATACACCATATGGAGACCAGAAGCGAGTATAGTTTGGGATTCAAGTTTTACCACTTGTCTTCACCCACATCACCTGCCTGGACAGGGCAGTTTTATCACGAGATGGCCTGTTACAAAACAGTACTGTGCACAGAAATCAACATGGGTGATAATGCAGGGCTGGGTTTTAAGTGATAGCTTTCATATCATACCACATCAACCATGACAAGAATTTGTAAATGCTTGCAGGATACTTTTTGCTTTTAATATAATGTATCCAGAAAATACAAACACTTTCGATCTCTGACAGGGCTACAAGTGTCACAAAAATATTTCACACTGAATTATTAATGTGGATTGGAGAGTCATAATCTTGCTGGTTGAGGCTTAGTGATACTGACTTTAAATGGCAAACAGCTTTTTACAGTTATGAAATCCAAAATGTTTCATATATGCACATGCAGAAGTGCAGAGATTTCTGTACTGCGTAATAGACGCAACACATCCACCTATGTGTTGTTTATAACCATGGAGCTTACAATTTATACCTGTTGTTACAAGCTACCAAAAAATATTCCAGCATTTCAGCTTTAACATGCTGGCAACTTTGTCAAAAATTTAGTTCTCCCTTTCTTTGAAATAGCTTTGCAGTCTTAAATATGTACCTAAAAATGCAATAATGTTTCTCATCCTGCTTCCTGTTTTTAAAGGCTTTCCATTATCATTTGATTGTTCAGCTTGAAAAATTCAGAATCTTTTGTGCAGACTAAAACATAATATGAAACAAATATATGATGAACTACTGTTACCAGTTGAGCTTCATTATTTTCAGTATATTGCTCTGAATTATTTTTTATTTTTTAAGCTACTCGCTGTGTCTGTTAGGTGATATATTTGCCATCTCTTCAAACCCAAAACTAAAGTATATTTGATGCTGTTGACCAATTTTGCCACTTCTGGTGAGATATTGTGAACAGTGATTTTAATGAGAAATTTTTGCTATACAAAATCTTCCACATAAAAATATTCATTCCCAAATGCAAGAACTTTCACTTTGAAGACACCTTTATCCTTAGTTTCTGAAGTGCAAATGGGTGGTGAGGAAAATGAAGATCATCTATGTTAATTTAATATAATCCTGTTCTTAGTAGTTTTGATAGTCTTTTCTGTGCTTGCAGATGGGTTCCAAGCTATAGCAGACACTACAGTAAAAATAGTCTCTCTACTCAGAGAATTTGACATAAGATCTAGGTGTTATTTTTTTTCCTTGAAAACACTGAAAACACATTGTCAGAAGAGATTACCACCAGCTTGGGACTAGAAGCTTTAATGAAGTGATTGTTGCTGTTCTGCAATTGCCTGCAATTAAAAAATAAAAAAGTAAACATTTTAGGTCTTGTCTTTGATGGAGTCTCAACTACCTGAAATTAATCCATAGTAAATTCAGAAAGGCGCTGCAGCCATCATTCATGGCTTTAGAAATATTGCTTAGGAGTCTTGCTTTGTGTATGGCATTATTGTATGCCATTGGGTATGATCAGTAAGTTAGATATGACACACTGTCCAGCGGCCATGGTTTCACACACCTGTAAGCAATCTACTAGGTAAAACTGAACTGAGAGAAAGAAAACACAGAATATTCGTATGCATCTGTAATTCTCCAGAACGGTCTCACCAGAGAAGGGAAAGAGGCACCTGGTCTTGAAAAATTAATTATAAGAACAGAGAAGGGAAGACCCTAGGTTCCAAATATTTGAACACCCATGTTTCCCATGGGTTTCACATTTAACCCTTGAGCACCTCTGAAAATGCAGACCTCCATGACTCATATTTTGTAAATGCATTTAGAAAAGCACGTGGGAGTTCTGAGTTTCTAAATACATGGTAAGTCTCCGGCGTGTTTTCACTTAATCAGAGAATCTTCAGAAGTATTTCAGAGTAGGCTTTGGTAGAAAACCCTCTTCGTTACCCTGCTGTTTTTTGCAGAGGAGGTGTTTGAAAGTTGGGGAAGAAGAGCAGTTGTGTAAATGCCGATCTCCACTCAGATTTTCCATCAACTGTGACATTTCCCCTCAGCTGACTAGATTAGCACAACAGTTTTTAAAATTGCTCAAGAGAGGCGATGGTCTGACTCGCTGGTGAAGCTTCAGACAACTCATTTATTGCTGGCAGGAAGGCTCAGCTCCCGTGGGCATTTCGACACAAGGCAGTGCTGCATCTCAGGCTGCTGCTGCTTAGAGGCAGTGTCATCTCCAAATACCCCCACTGGCTCTTTCCTGTAAGCCCTGGGCAGAATTAAGGAAGGAGCCACAGAAATCTGCTCGTTGGGAAACAATTTGAACTAATAGGAACAAATCACAGACAGAAGTTAAAGAGAGACTAAGCTTACAGGGAACTAAATTCTGTCCAGATCATCTGCTTGCCTCAAGTCTGGCTGAAAAGAAACTGCTTCCTCTAGCTGGCATTGTGAACAAGTGCTCTGGCAAGTGATAAACCCAGAAAATTAGTGCTTATAGGGTTACAGCACAGTGTCCAAATCTCTGATTCAAAACAGGGACTTCAAATCATACTGCACAGGGCTGCTATAAGCACTGGGTCTTCTGCAGTAGAGGTTCCCTTAGTGCTTATAGTGTGGTGGCAGATTACATAGCACAGAAAAGTATTTATTCTTAGACTGAATTAAACCTGGTGAATCAACTCTGACACTGTGCGTCCAGAACCTTATTCCCACTCTATATTTGCTGTCAAAGACATTTTTAACTTTGACTATTGTCTATTTCTGGACAGAAAAGGGCTGTACCATTGTTAAAAAAAAAAAAAGAGCTGGGCCCCAAGATCACTGGCATCAAGGAGGGTCATTAGAAGCACTTTCTTGGACTCTGTCTAGCGACTTCAGAGTTTGATTCAAGTCTGTGGTTTGTAATAGTCAAGAGATACATTGCCTAGGCAAAGAGAGGAATAATCACCTCGTGCTGAGTCTAAGAAGAAGATATATAATGGAAATGAGATTAAATTACTGCACAATAAAACTTGTGCCAATTTACAGGTTAGAGTTTAGTCAGATGTGCTGCAGCAACAGTCCAAACCTTCTTACATTTCAAGCTATACCCTTTAAAAGTTTTCATTTAAATTTTTTATGCTTCACTTATAAAAAATTAAAAGAAAGTTTCCCTGCAATTAAGAAGTACTCCGTGTACTTCCAGAAGGAGCTGCATTTTTTAAAATGTTGGGAGGTAGCATTCTGTAATTGGAGTTGACACTTGGCAAAGTGAACACGCACACTTGACCCTGCCAGGATGTCTCTCATCTTGCCTCCGTGCACGTGGACACATCCTTCTACAGCATCTGACTGGCAGGCAGCAGCCCTCAGTCGGCTCTTCAGCTTGCTGAAATATCCGGGTAGAGCACTGGAAACAGTCAGACGGTATTTATAGTACACAACAAAGAATCAGGGGATTTGTGAAAAGGAAATAAAGAGGAGCAATTTCTGGCTTCCTTCAAATTCATAGAAAATATTAATAGCATAAAGGAAATAAGAGAATTTTGCATAAAAGTGAAAGGCCGGGGAGAAACGCAAAGCAAGCTCCCTTTTAAACAACAAAGAGACATCTACCTGCCAACTGTCATGTAAGTGAAAGGAGTTAATGTCAGATCTTGACAGGCAAGTCTGAGAAATTTGTTATGCTGATAGTGCTCAGATTTTTTTTTTTTTTTTGTCTTTACAAGGCCCTTTTAGACAGTAGCAAATGAAGAAATAGAAGGAAAGGGAAGCTTTGTAAATAAGACAAAGGGGGAAATCAAGTCAATCTCATAAAGGTTATGATATGAATATAAATGAAAAGCTATTACCCACAGCAACAAGAAGTGACTTCTGGGATTTCTCTTTGAATGACGTACCTGAGAGTCTCAGCTCTTCCATAGCTAGCCAAAACTGTGGACACATGAATCTGTCGGTTCTGGCGATCTCAGCATGTTGGCTGCATGGGCCTGGCAGCAGGGCTCGCAGCCTTGCGATGCCAACACAAAAAGCCCACCATTTCTAAGAATCAGAGATTCTTGAATTTGTAATGAGAAGTTACTGTCGCTTTGGAGAAATGTTGCCGTACAGCTTCACATCACATTTTTCAGCAGCCAAGTCATCTGAAGTCACTCTATATACATCATGTGAGTTCTTCAGTCAGAAGGCTGTGGCCAGGTACTGACTGAAAAGATGATCTGCTTTGCTCGATGAGACACAACCAAGGCCTTTTGTGTCATTTGTACTCTAAGAATGTCTTGATAGCAGCAACTGTGCGGTAGTTAATAGAAATGTTGATACATCCCCCTGCACCTAATCAGAACTAAAACCATGCAAATCCTGTAAATTATAACAAGCTACATTTTACTTCATTAAAACGGTGTGCAAATAAAGAAAATGTCACTCGTCCACATTCCAATCTTTAGCATGGCTAATAAAGAGAGACATTAGCTTGCAGCAATTGAGGCAGCACCGTGCCAATGTTTGCAAAACTGTTATTGGCAAAGAAAATAATTTATTTGCAAAAATACATTTTCTACATTTTTGACTCAGGATACATATCCAAAAGTTGAAGAAAAGAATGTGCAAAGTCATTTAATTTATTTATGAAATATGTATGATTAGAAGCTTGATTCTAATTAGGTCATACAATTACAACAAGTCTCTTTGAATTAAGGCCTTGCCTTTGATAACAATGAACAAGCATCCAAGCAGAAAGCACAACAAAAAATAACAAAACCGAATACTGATCTTTTTATCCATTTCTTGCTAAGAAAAGGCCATCCTTTCCAAACTACTGTGAACTGCATTGGCCTACACCATTTATTTAAATTATAGATCATATAGACAAATTTAACAGCATCACTGGCCTTTTACAAAGGAATGCAAGAAAGTATTCATCCTTAATAAATCTAGACCTCCAATCATCTTCCCCGGCCTCTCATTTCTCATGCTATGCTCCTACCATACAAGAGACTATTTTTCCAAAACCCAAGTCTCTTACTTTGCAGGCCAACAGAGATTAGGAATGCTAAAAAAACATACAAGGGCTTTCAGGAATAAAAAAAAAGGGGGTTGTGGTAGGCAAAAATAATTTCTTTGTACTCTTAGCAAACTTAAGAAAACTAGAAGGGAAGAGTCAAAAGGGCTATTGCCTTTTTCATAAGAATGTGCAAATTTACAGGATTCAAGAGGGGGGAATCAAGGTCAGGACCACACCACTTCCATTGGAATAAATGATAAAGCTGACATTCAAGAGCAGAACAGGCTGTTTATCACAGGAGGGGTATACATATTTTTGTGGCTTAATAAAATATCAAAGGCTTAGCAGATCTATGCTTTGTTCTACTTTTGCAAACTTCCATTTATCTTATGGATGGTAAAAAAACCAAAAACCAAAAAAGCCTTACACAAAGAGGCAAGTAAAACTCTAGACAACGCTGAACCGGGACTTATCTGAGATTTTGAAATTCCCACATCAGTTTACTTATCGGTAAGCTCCGGTAGGGCAAAGTGACAAAATACAAGCATGGGATCCTTATTGTTACACAAGACAGCAAGAAAATATTTTAAGAAAATACATTTCAAGGGTCAGAGACAGATTCATGGTAGCAATAGACGAAGCCAGCCTCTCTCTTCACTTCATGTACTTTCTCCCTTTCTAGTGGGGAAAAAGAGATAGTTGCACTTATCTCAGGGATACAGAAGGAAATCTCTTTCATGCTGTAAGAACATGAAAAGCGAAATTCTTGAAACATGTATTTCTGCAAACAACACTCGAAAAAATAAAAAAACCTGCAGACCTGTCATTCCAGGTTCTGTAAACCCTGCTAGGCCCAAGGCTGCCAACCCCTGCCCCTCCCTCAGTATTTATATTTCTTGACATCTGTGAATACTGTATAATAAAGCAATTAATAATAATAATACTCTGGCTTATATAGTGCTTCTCAACTGAAGTTATCAAAATACTTCACAAAGCTTAACATTCAGAAGGGATTTAAAGCTGTGGTACTCCATGGCATAAACTAGACTTAATATGAGGCAAAAAGAATAGCAGGGGGACATCCAAAATAATTATGTCAAGATCTCTTAGCTTTAGTATTCTTACGTCTTTCTCTGGAGCATATATTACTGATCTTTCTTAGGGACCAAACAATGTTTTAGTCAATAAGATAATGATTTTTGTTCCTAACTCTGTTTTTTAGACAGGAAAGCCATGAGGTACGGCTGAGATACCATTGTATATAATCAAACTGCCTTTGAGTTGATCAGATAGAACGATTTAGACACCACCACAAACATGGACCTACAATATATATTTCCCCTTTCTCAATCCTGTGCTTTGACCAGTAGATCACACTTGTGCTCCCTAAAGCCTAATGCTATTCAGTGGTTTCACAGCTTATAGTGTAAAATATTGTAACCGGGGCTATTTGTAGCACAGAAAGAAATGAAGTATTACTACATATATACCTCAAATATCTGTATGTTATTCTCTGTTATGATAATCTTTCACAGCAGAACTGGCAGCACTTCTTTGTATTGCTGTGCACTGAAACAGGTTGCATTCTTAAAGTAGAAAATCAAGATAAAGGAAAAAGTTGGGTTTATATTTCAAATGACACATTCTGAAATTAGAAAATTACTAATTTTTTTAAATTACTGACGTTCATGGCTACATCGCAAAAAAGTGAAAGATTAAGGAGGTTTGTCACCTTCTATTAAAAACTAGATCTATTCAAATAATGAGAGACAGTTATCACAGTATTTGTCATAACTATCATGCTACACCCTAACAGAATAATGAAAAACAATAATCTTATCTTGCACACATGCAGTAATCATCCGTGAAAGCTTTTCAAATTCTGATGAGGATGATGTCGATAAAAAAGATCAGAAAGTAGTAAGTGATGCTGGGGGATGCAGCGGAGCTGTACTGGCATAAGCAGTCAGAGGATATTTTGAACAAAGCTTTATCCCTGAAATTCACAGCTCTGCCTGAGGTTTCCAAGCTATATACTGCAGCCAGGGTAAAGCCACTGATTTAGGAAACGTTGCAGAAAATTTGAGCGTTGTGAGCAAATTCCTTTCTTAGATCCACTGTCCCTAGAGCCACAGCCAGGACTTTAGAGCTTGGCTGAGTCTTGGCATTCATGAGCCAACAACATTAGTACACTTGTGCTATTACATGTAACTACTATAATAAGTATCATAATGTTAATTTAGTAGAAGTGATTCCATTCCCTGTTCTTGGTTTAACAGCAAGGCTATGTGTGGAAAGCATATGTGACAAAACTGCACACAGTAATGTTATAATACTTATTGTTGAGTGAGCTAGTTAATTTACATTTTTAAACAAGTTGGGGAAGCAACTCTCTGGCAAAATCTGTTTTCCTCTCTTTTTAATGTTTTTTCTTCTTTTTATTTTAAAGCGCAACTCCAGCTGCTCTGAACTGATCTCATTCATGATGCACATCTCCCCTGACCTGCAAGTTGTTGCCTTCCTTCAGTAGGTGCTCACCATGTGCACAGAACCTTGCAACAGTTTGGGGGTTCCTTCATTTACTAGGATGAGGAACAGACTAGGACGAGGAACAGACTGGGACTAGGACAAGGACAATGACATCACTTCCAATGAGATGTCACATAAAGCAAAAGGCCCCCATGGCCTGAAGAAGAAAGCAAAAGTCAGGTCTGGAAGAGCACAATTCAAAACCTGAAATGCCTCAATAACGTTTGTTTCATCATACACTAAATATTTATAAAATTGACAAAATCAGCATTCTACAGCAAACTGCCTTGTGCTGGGAAAATTAGTCGATAATACTAACAAACAGAGAGAAATTAGCCAAGTGACCAAGGTGGTGCCTGGAGTACATCCTCTGTGTCAGGCTGCTAGCAAAGTTGCCAATGCTGTCACACTGGAGAATGTTGCCCACTGCATCCCCTAACCCACATCCCCTCCTGTCTGAAGAGCTGAGCTGACCTGGTGACAGAAAGCACCAATTGCTTGTCCTCCACAAGCAACGCTTATGGGGCAAAAGGATGAGTGATCTGTGTATATAACCTAGAAGAAAGCTTTTATTTTTTTGGTAGCCTGAGTTTCTCATGCACAGCCTGAAGATGTCATTACCAGTTCCCCTGAACTCATCTGTACTGAATCGTAGAAAATGGTTCAACATTTTTGCATTGCTGTCTGACATTAATCGGTGTTAATTGATGATAATGGTAAGGGTAATTAGTTGTAACAGGCACTAAGTCCCATACCCCAAGCTTCTTATGACTGAAATAGAACAGCAGTCAAAATGTGGCATGAAAAATAACATGGCAATATCCAGTTATCTGCAAATGTAAGGGGATGGGGATTACATATGCATTTGTATGCACTTGCATGTTTCCATGCATCAAAATGCTTTAGATACACTGAAATCTTGTCCAGCATGCAATTTATTGCTTTTTTGTTATTGACGTTGGCTGAAATGCAGCAAGCTGTGGTTTGCCAGAAACACTCCAGCATTAGGTTGGGAAGTTGCTCCACTTTGTCCAGGAAGAAACAATTCCTTGAACTATCATTTGAAATTACATGAAGCTGTGAGTTCCAAGTTTGCAAAGCTTAGACAAATCTTGTAGGGTTTTGTGTGCTGGATTTTATTTCAACTTGTGTGAAACATCCTGTTTGAGAATAGAAGAAACAATAAAATCAAAACCAGAAGTTACAGTTCACCTGACTAGTGCAGTGGCTTGAAACCTCAGACTGGAGCTGTCACGCTGAGAACTGAGATGACAACAGGCAAAAATTAAAATACTCCGTGTCTCACTTGGTCTTCCCACACGCTTCTCCCATCAAAGGTTTCCTCACTGTAAGCCTGGCACTCCTTGGGTTAGTATCAGGCTGTTTGGTGCTTATCTCCCTAACAGTGCATTAAAGTGCCCACAACAGCTGTACCAACCATCCGTCACCCATGTTGCTGCTGATCAGTTGAGACTGGCCTGCACAATGTGTGCTGGGACCTATGTTTCCATATATTATAAAAATTACTGTTTTACTGAAGTATCAGGGGAAAAAAAAAATCACCAAAAATCAGTGTTAGCCCAGTTTTACCTGCAAGCACATTAAAGCACAAAAGATGGGTGAGACTATTGGTCTGTGAATTTCAGCAGAGTATGGAAGAAACCACATATCCTGTTTGGATATCAGCTTTAATTGTAGAGATGGGGCAGAGCAATCATCTCATACTGAGCTTAATGCAATTCACATTTATAAAATCAACTTGTCCCAGAAAGCTTGAAAAATATTTGAGATTGAGACACAAGTATCTGAGAAGACAGGAGATTGTCTTCTCAGGATCAAGGGAAGATGACCCTTCCCAGGACTACAGCACAACAGTAACTGTTGTGACTTCTGTGGCTCGGATGATGGCAGAGGACTGGGGATGTGATCGCAGTGTGACAGTTTATGGTTGGATGGCATAAAAGCCGGAAAAACTCAGCAGTTTTGAACACTGAGCTATTTATTTACTTGTCTATATATGCACGTACAAACACACTTTTCACTATCTTGTTTTAGACAAGTGAACTTGACGACACAGGGTTTAATCTTTCCTCTGTCTCACCCAAAAATGCTATTATAACTCCTTTAAAAGGAACGGTCTTCCTTCACTTCTGTTTTCGTGGGAATAACCTGGGTTTCAGACACCAATAGCCAGATGAACCAGAGAAGACATTTTACAATTTCATTGTCACTTGAGCCTGTAGCATGAAAGCTGGATGGCCACTTTGCTCACACTTGTGTTACAGAGCTAACATGAGTGAAAGGTGGTTATAATTCCAGTTTAGGCTTGAAACTGAGAAATGAGGTAACTGTTAGGAAGGCATCCTATCCTTCACCAGCTTTCAGTCTACTGATAATTCCACACAACTAAGCTCTATCACACACAATTAAGTTATACCACTCCCCTACTTACAGGAACGCACAATCATTCGATCCAAGGATTTTTGAGTAATTTATGAACACCGGCCCTGTGAACATCACAACTACCCTGCGAGAGGAATTGGGCTACCAATACTACTACCATACAACACATATCAAAGTCACCAGGGAACTCTTTGGGAGGCCTGGGCGTACTGCCAATTATATAGGTTCACCCAGTACACTGGAAATTAATAGGTTGTAAGAACAAAAGTAACTGCCTATAATCCCATAGCCGCACTGTGCAATGGAAGCCAGAGGAATCCCCTGAATTATTTCATTTTCTGACTAGAGAACATGTTTTTTTGCAGAAAAAGAAGACCTCATGCAATCTTGATATGGTAATTCGCATTTATGGGCAGCCTACAACAACCTTTGGGACATTGTTCCACTTCTTAATTACCTCATGGTTAAAAACTAAAGAACAGACCAACTCTAGCATAACAGAATATAACCAAGTATTATTTCTATTTTCCAGATTCCACACAATAATATTAGAATCTAACAGATTAAACTTCTATACTTGAAGATGACTCCTGTTCTACAAAACATTTTCCAATGAAAACATCCCAAACACAAAGCTCTGTTGAGTACCGATGATATACTATTCAGGAAAATTCTCCACATACCTTAATGTCACATAAATACTACAGGCAAGACCTTTAGCCTTATTGCTGGTGAAAAAACAGATATGAACAATCAGAACCCTTAGAAAATGTCATTTTTAATTCTGTCTCTGCTGTCATCCCATCTAGCACAGCACTCATCTTTCAACTCACTTTAGATGCTGCTTCCTAACAAATGTTCTCCAAAAGTTTTGTGGATAGAAGATAATATAAAATATTGACCTCATTAATATTTATGATTCCAGGAAACCTGTGGTAGGAAAGGTTTCCAAATTAAGCCAAATGTCTCCTTGAACCAGGCATCAGGAACATCAGCAGAAATATTAATGTGAACACTTGCCAGTAAAGCAGTCATGAGCCTGCAGGCCTTGTTTGATGAGAGTGAGCTCTTTTAACTTACCTATAAACATGAAGTATTGTGGCAAGTTTAAAACAAATAGTCCTTTCTCCTTACTGTAAGAATAAAGCCTTTCCGTTTACTATTTATTTCTCATTTTGAGTCTGGGGAAGTGCATCCCTGCAGCCTACAATCTCACTGTTTTTCTGAGCCTTCGGGAGCTGGAGGATTTAATTTTTATCACACATTCCTAACAGTGCCTGGAAGCGTGTGTCCACAGTGACGAGCTCTCTAGCAGAACAGGCCTACAGCAGCTGAGTTCTTTGGTTCTCCATTCTTAAGGGCTACCTTTACTTTAAAATCGAAAGTCACTTTAAATAGAAAAGACTTACTTCCTCTGGGAATAGTTCAGGTCTACAAGTGCCTTTGAAAGGAATTCTTGATGCATTTTTACTAGATGCCTGCTCTTCAGAAGTTTTACTCCAGGAGCCTAATATTCCCTCATTCTCCTTTGAATCATTTGTTAGGGCAAAGCAGGACGCTGAGGTGAGGTGGGTGGGGAAAGGCAAAGAGAGCACCAATACTGATAAGAGATCACGTTCCCTGATTTTGATGAGACAAGCACTCACCATGCAGAGAAGGATGTAAAGAAACTGAAAACATTTATAGTGCGCTATTTCATCTGTGAGATGATTAAACAACTTCCATGGAAGTAGTTTCCTAGTGAAAGATGCCAAGTCAATGAAATTTAGATGTCTGTCACGTAGTAGTATTATAAAATGCTGACAAAAAGTTATCACAGCATCATGATACAGTTGGAATGGTTTGTTTTTAACCACACACAAAGGTCAAATGCACATTTACTCACAAGGTATTTTCACTATGGATTGCATTGTTTAAATTTCTCATTCTGATCGGGGAAGAAATTAAATTTTCATAAATCCTGCCATATTCTGTAGAGTGGACATTCTGTTCTTTGACTAGCTCTGTTTACTATATCTCCATAAATGAATTGCAGATATTTTTGGTTTGCAAATAATCTCTAATTTCTCCTTTCCTTATTCAATTCTTCATAATCCTGCTGGGTTCTTTTTCAAGGATACTCATTAGTCATAAATGTATTTTGCCAAATCTCATCCTATGTAGCCTCAAGGTCTCTGATTGTGCTTTCCATGACAGTTATCCTCTCTTTTGCCTTTGATACGTTCTGTGAATGGTTCTTAACAAACAATTCTGTTGATAAAGTACAAGAAAAAGAAATCAAAGCATCTCCCAGCAGTGGTACCTCTGCAGGGCAAACAGGAATAAAGCACAGTAAAAGTGTATTTGTGTCACTCAAATTAGCAGATGAGAGCCTGAAAGTGCACTGCAAGAGATACAGTGAGAAAAGCCACCACTTTAATGTAGGTTCATTTCAGAAAAGCACTATACTTTAGGAGAAATAACACTATCCCACTAGAAGTGTTTCTTGAGATCTAAACTACTATCTTTAGGCTCGTAAAAGTTACTCTTACACTAATAGATCGCAATTTTTTAAGGAGAAGTAGAAATACAGAAAAAATGGAAACATGGATACATGATGTCTCTGAGCAGTTTTTGCATTGATACTAAATATGACAAATGCAAGTATTTCTGGAGTTCGTAGTTAGCTTTTTGAAGTGCGTAGTCAATATGAGGAAAAAATTAGAGCCATTAGCTTTGAGACCTCTGTGTGTTACTGGCAAAGAATGATGTTAAATGTGACATCAGCATCCTACTTCGTATAAAAATTTGAACTCTGTCACAATATTAGACTCTAGAGGGAGAATTAGCCCAGTTCAACATTCTGGCAGAAGTGGAACAGAGGGTAATCTGAGTTTCTTCTCTATGAAAGATCTCTTGTGCTTGCTAACCCCCCTTGCCTGTTCACGTTATTTAAAATCAGTAAGAAATGCTTCATTTCATTGCCAGCCTTATCACTGCAGTCCTGGAAAACATCTGGACAGGTGTCTGAAAACAAGAACACTGAAGAAATTTAAGTAGAATAATTTTAATCAATACTGTTTCGGTTGTAAACTATCTTAAGATAGGATTAAAAAAACTGGGAAAATAGTGAAACTGAATGATATTCACCTGCACTCAAAAATACTCCAGTTAGTCTTCAGGTTTGAATATTGTCTAATTTACACATTTGATACCATTGACATCACTATTGTGCTACAAAGACAATACACAGGCAGTATTTTAACTGACTCTGGTATCAACTCTAGATTGCAAATTCACTGCATGACAACAACTTCAAATGAGAAAAAAAATAAAAATCAATCAATACTTTGATGCTGAGCTGATGGTTGAGAAGCAGATTATGCAACAGGTATGTGGTAGGGTGCATTTTCTCCAGTATCTTCATCAGTAGATTTGATAGCAACAAATCAAATTCTTAGGTCCCTAAGAATCAACACTTCTACGACTGTGTCATCAGTTGCTGATGGTCTGTCTGCAGCTTTCATCAAGGACACAGAGCTGGCTTAACCCAGTTCTCCTCCCTCTTTTCCAGCTGAAAGAACTGTCACAACAGACAACTCTTCTTTCATCTCTCAAGACTGATCTTATTTTTCCAACACTAACACCAACCTACTTTGGAAGCATGTGAGGCAACACTAATGGAATGCCTGAAAGCAATCCCTGAAAAGCTCCCAGTCAGCGAAACAACTGTGCATCTATTTCTACCACCTTCATTAATATGCTCTAGATTTAGTGAATTCTTGCTGATTTTAACAGGACTGTTCATCATAGATCTAGGATAATAGGGAGGCCTTAATATAGATGGCCTCTATTTCCACCTCCAGCAAGAATACATGATGCTTTTTACATAAATAGCATTTAAATGTCATAAAGACTGCTTTAGAAACATTCATGTTAGAAGAGAATTTGAGACCATCTTCAGTTTTGCACAGCTTTCGTTTTCACACCCCCCTGGAGGATTTTATTGATCATGAAAAATGTTCTGGAGAAAATTTTGTTTCTTTAAAAGTTTTGAACTTCTCAAATGGGCTTTTTGGACACTTACCTAGATAATAAGTTTCCATGGGTTTACCACACACTAATGAGAAATTTTCATTTCAACATATAAAATAATTTATATTTTTGAAGTTTTCCTTTATTTCTCATAGGACTGACATCGAAAGAAAGGATTGAACTTAACTAAAATGTTTCAGTAGATCCATCCTGAAGTGTTCTTGGTGGACGGAAATTTTAGACATTGACTTTTGTTACCAATATGAGATAAGGATGTCTTTCAATTTGAAAGTTATCCTCACAAGAGGAAATCATATCGTAGGACTTCCAAGTGTGCTGATCCAGTAATTTGTTTTGGTTTTTTTTTTTTTTAATTCTGCTTGCTCACATAAAAGTAGAATTAGATTTCCCCATAAAAATGTCTAAGTAACAGCTTGCCCTGTTTTCAGGGAATAAAGCAAAGTCAAAGAATTACATCCACAAAGTGTTCCTTTGCCCTCCAGAACATCTCTTAGTCTGCTGCAGCACATATCAAGTGGAGCCACAGTGTCTGCTGATGTTCAGCGTCTGCTCTGGGTGGGGAACTTCGGAGCCTGGCAGGGAGCTTACGCTGTTGCCATGCAGAAACAGAGGGGAACATTTGATCCAATGTTATTTCAGTTCCGCAGCTACCTTCTGCTAAGCCTGGTATGTGTATGATAAAGTTATTTTAATCTGTTGCTTATTCCTTTGTTTCTTGTTTTATTTTTAGCTATATAAAAGAAAAATGTTTGAAGTAATAAAGGCCAGCTGTTATAGTATTACTTACTTGTTAGGACAGTATTTCAAATGCCTATTGTATTCTTTTATCTGTGATTACAGTACTTTGTGAAGCCTCAGTTGCTGCAGCACCAATCTATAATTATGATCCTTCAATCAATATTATAGATTTAAAAAATAAGTAGCTTTTCTTCTGTTCCTTATCTTGTAATCAGAGCAATGTTCAATTTGTATACACAGACATGCTCTTGGCATCCGTGAGGTTTTTCTTCCTTCTTTCAGTACCTCACCCCAGCTCATCACAAAATCACACCAGTTTCATTCAAGGTGGGAAAATGCCTACCTCATCAGGAAAAAAAATAAATAATCAACAACAAACCAACGAACTAAGTCACCAGAACAAGCAGTATAGCAAAGCCCAGCTGGGAATAGCAGAAAACAGCTTTCAGCCCTGATACTGTGGGGGCAGACGCCTTAAAGAGTGCGGACTTTATGCACCAAAGAATGAAACATATACCTGCTCTTGGCTGTATTCAGCCCACTTTTGTGAGAAAATACACCTTGTCCCTGAGCAGATTTGTATCTCCTCCACATAGGCATAGCACAATACCTTCAAACTTCACAAAAAGCCATGGTCCTCCTTTCCTGTCACCCATGGGTCGCCCAGCTCACACTGCTCCCCTTGCAAGAGCCTTATACCAGGCACTGAAAGTGTTGTCCAGTTCCTGAGATTGCTTTCCCCAGTTCCTTTAATTAGAGGTTGCAGTTGCTGTACAAGAGAGCAGGCTGTTGCTCACCAGAAGAGCTGTCACTGTGATCAGGAAGGGAAGGCAAAAGCTTCCACCTTCACTTGAATAGGAAATGAAGTAATTCAGTGGATGATGAAGATGCCCAGTCTCCTACATATCTGGTTTCCGGGATGAGAATCTCAAGCACCTAAAGGTGCAAGATTTATCATGTTTTTCCTGTGACTAGCGTCACTCCCCTACGGAGTGGTGC
The DNA here is from genome assembly GCA_028565335.1 of Limnodromus scolopaceus. Taxonomy (NCBI): domain Eukaryota; kingdom Metazoa; phylum Chordata; class Aves; order Charadriiformes; family Scolopacidae; genus Limnodromus; species Limnodromus scolopaceus. The sequence goes on from JAOXNO010000013.1 coordinate 91,434,992, forward strand.
ATATATATGTATACAGCTGCAATAGAGAGAAGTTTATATTCCAGTTTTTCTTTTACCAGATACAACAGTAAAGCCCTGTACATAACCACCTCTTCTTTGAAGCTTGTAGATACTAAATATTCAAGACAACTATTCTTTAATAAATTTGATTGAAATAGGCCACTAAGCTTTACAGTTTTTATGGATAGAAGCATGTAATCTCTTCAGGCAGATGAGGAGTTGGCTGGCAAAAGGCTCCACTGTTGCTAGAATTTATCATCACCCTTCCCTTGAAGACCTGTTTGCCCAGCAGATGAAACAGCGATGCAGTTTAACCAACTTGCTTGTTCTGGCTGAAAGCAATCCACCACTATCCAAACCAGCCTCTGGTGGTAACTGCAGCTTGCTCTCTCCCTTCTCTGCCTCCATTTAAATGCAGTGCATTGCTCCGATATCTCAAGCACTGCACATCCGAATGCCCTTGGGACAAGTAATCTCAGAGTGCACTTGTTAAGTAGTCTGCCTATGAACTTTGAGACAGTATACAATCTGTTTTATAAGACGTGCAAACTCCTTGGTCAAGACCATATTTGTGTCTACCAAGATGGAGGCCAACAGAAAAGTTTAACAGCTTGCCCTGTCTCCCTAGGGATTCCTCTCCTCTTCGTTGGTACCTCAAGAGCTGTACAACTTCTCCTCTCCTCCTTCACTGTGCTTTCAACACTGATTATAACAAGACCCAGGCAAGAAAGAAAAACCTGGGTGACAACTGGCTTATGAAGTGCTGGGGTAGACTCTCAGCTGGGATAAGCAGGCATAGCTCCATGTGGCCTGTCAGAGCTACATTCATTTGCATTATCTGCAGCCTTCAGAGAGTGAAAAAGGTTCTTTCTCTAATGAAGAGAAGACAAAGGCCATGGCCAGTGTATTGAGCCAGCCTCCCTCCCTTCTGCCCAGCTAGGTGACAGATTCCTTTAGTCTCCACAGTAAATTCACACTTTAAGCTGTCCATTGTGAAATGTTATCTGAGGTTCTACTATAATACCTGTTATTCTATTGCTGAATCATACTCGGCACATCAGATTTAGGAAAGTCAGAAAAGGAAGGTGAAGACAAGGAGGAAGCAGCACAGGAAGAGGGTCAGGAGTTGTGCACCAAAGTCTAGGTTCTGCCAAGAGTTAATTAGCCCAGTCAGGCTACAGATCAAGGGAAATCTGGCTTTGTGAAAAGTGTTGAAGCTACTTTTGTTGTGTCAATGATATAAATTTTCCTATGTCATACAGATGCTTGTTGGGTAAGCAACATTTACTAGCGTGGTACTTATTTCTTTATCGTCATTATTATCTGTGTGTTCATAAACCCAGAATGGTACCATAAAAGGAGGATTTTAATGCTGACGGAAACACAGTTGGATATCAAGATTATATATAATCTTGATTATACAATTCCCGTATACATGGATTACACTTTCTGATTGAACAGAAGGTAGCTACTTTTGACACTCTGAAGCAAATAGGGACACCCTACTGTAGCTTGAAATTATGAAGTAATGGGATAAATCTGAGATATTGCCCCTAACTCAATGGTAATATGGGGCTCTTCACATAAATGTGAATTTTGCATAGGCAACTCAATGGATAAAATGTTTAGGGGTGGGAATAAAAACAAACCTGAATAAGAGAGCCAAATTTAATTTAGAAACAGGGATAAGTATGATAAAAATGGATATAAGCAGATGGAACAGACTGAAACATCTCTCTAGGGAAAGGTTAATATTGTTAAGATTAATAACCTAAACTACTATATATTTTTAGCTCCTTAGCAGTATACGCATCATATGGTTTCCAGTAAGGTGGTGCTGTTGGTTTACTCTCAAAGTTAAGTTTCTTTTGAAGAGTTTACAAGGTCTAGCATTACCAAAAGTGTGTTCCTTCTCAAAAAATGATTGGGGAATGTTTCATTTGTTTCAAAACAATTCCTCACAATGTTTGCTATCCAGAGAGTACAGCACCATGACAGGATACAAACTATAGGTTAAAGAACTAGAAAGCTAAGTAAAAGAAAAATAAGTGGATTTTTTTTTCCCCATTCTCTTGTCTTCATTTTTCAAAGGCATCAAATTTTGCCCCCACACCATCCAGCTTGGTGTTTCTCCACTGCGCCTTATACCAAATTCTCCAAATCTTGCATCTAGCCCTGCTGTGCACAACTAATGCAGGCAGAGCCTCTGACATGACCTTCTCAGCACAGTTTGCCTGTGTTCTAGGTAAGCATATTTTCCCTTTTTTCTTGATGCTTTGTGGTGGAATAGGCAAAGGATTTATTTCTTTGACTCAAGAAGCATAAAAACCAGTGGAAATTTAATAGCTGATACCCCTAACATCCCCAATGCGGCCAAAAAAACCCAGGGATTTGGATCCCCCTCAAAATTCCACAAATCCTTGGCTTTTCCTACTGTGATTCCAATGCCCAGAGCTTCTGTTCAGCAAAGCTACTAGTAATGTAAACATGTGCCTAAAGGTAAATTTGGCCATAAATGCTTTCCTGACTGGGGAAGGTAGATAGAATAAGAAACATGGAAATGCAAAGGTTTCTCTGATTAAGTGGAAGCACACAGAAAGCATCTGATTTTAATCTCTAATACTAGAATCCATGGACTCATATTGCTGTGTTTGTGAGGACTTATTCCTGATTTACAGATGTGCATAATCTTAAAACAGATTCCAAATTCAGTATAGAAACTGTGGGTCCAGTTCACCCCCGTACTGCTTTATTTTGACACCTGTATCAACCTACTGACACCAAGAGACTAAGGTGGGCACAATGAGCAAATACCCTAATTAACCTCTTGGATACTGGCTTTGCTGTCCCTCTTAATTTGTAGTTTTCTTAGAGAAAACACAGACTAATGAAGTTTGAGATTGTCCAGTTCCACAGTCTGAAGGGATTCAGAGGAGGAGATACTGTTTTGGTCTGTCTGTGTTTTGGGTTTCAGTTTTGCTTTGCTCATAACATTCAAAAATAAGTTTTTGAACAGGCAAATGAAGGTTTTTCCTCTACTTCCAATGCCGTCCCTATCCTCCCTACCCTACTCACCTTTTTCAATCAAAGAAATAGCCTGCAATCACTGATCTCCTTGTATTTTAAAACAGGGTTATAGACTGTAGTCTGGTTTTATGTAAGACTACTTTTTACCTCTTTGGTAATGCATTTCTTTCCACCTTTTCAGTAACTCCAGAGCTGTGTGAACCAGACAACAAATATCATTGTGATCACCCAAATGTATTACTGCCTGTCTGGAGAAACAGTTATCATAAGCACCTACCGAAAGATCACACTTCATTACACAAGTACATGTATAATGCACTAAAGAAAATTGTATGAACATGCACCTATAGTAGGGAACTTCTAAATACTCAAAGAAAATGCACACACACCTATAGAGGCCATTAAAATAATCTTCTGCTTGCAATAAAATTGTGTCTAAAGCTGGCAGCAGTATGTCAATTAAAATCACCTGCTGCACAGAGTGAGAAGTGCGTGAAGTCTGTATTACTCAAATCACCACAGGATAAAATGCAGTTTACTTGCCTATCCTGTCCTTTGCTGCAGCGGGCTAAACATCTTTCTCTCGCCCTCCAGGGTGGAACCACAGACTTTGTCAGCTGTCCCATCAGTCAGGGCTTTACGAGAACATCGTGCCCATGCCTTAGATTTCAGCGAGACAAGCTCAGATGAGTCTGCTGACCGCACATTTGCACCCAAGGTAAAGGAAAGGCAGGCAGACTGACTTCCAATTCACTGCTGTATAAAGGTGTTCAGATCTTTCTAATGCTCTTAATTTCCTGCTGAAGAAAAGCAGTCATTTCATTGAAGGCTAAGGAAAACACAAGGTGTATCTTACCTCAGATATCGCTGGGATAAATATGATAAAGTTAATTACTTGGCCCCCTGAATTCAATACATAAATCATAAGATAGCTTGGTTGACTTGTGATTGGTAATCTATTATAAATATATTTATTTATTCATATTTGTGTCACTAAGAAATGCGCATGCCTTTGGGAGAAAAAAATAATCGTACTTGGGTTTAGTTACTCTTATTTATACTAATATATGCAGATTTAAACAGTTTATGTGGAATTTAAAGATAAATTGCATCAGGTTCTCCAGATGCTGGAAATAACTAACTTTGCCTGTCCTCCAGCATTACTGTTTGTTTATCATTTCAAAGTTCACAAGGTAATTGCCTCATTATCTGTTCATCTAATTTCACAGAGAAATGACAATCCCTAGCTGCTGAGGTCATGGCCCATCAAAAATTATACTGTCTCTAATTTTATATCTGTTCTCTGGTAGATCTTAATTTGCTTATCTCAGTTCTCATATATCGACTAAATTGCTGAATTCTATTAAAATCTCCACCAGCTGCCCAAGATTTAAGACTGAACTACTGAATTGAGACTTATTGAATTATTAAGACATTATTGCCAATGTGAGCCAGTAAAGCAATAATTAAAATATACAAGATTAATATGCCTTTTAGTTTCCTGTATACTATTTGAATTCAATCTGAATGTGGCTCTGTACACACATACATAAAATATCCTGTCACATCAGTTAGCGTGACAAAAACATGTCTCTGTAGATTTTTTTCCTTTATGCAGTTACAATGATTTCAGTTGCAAGAGCTTTGAGAAAGAAAGGTAATATTTTTTAAGTTGTATATTTTCCTATATAACACTTCAAATTGAACCCTGAGAAATGTTATTCAGCTGTAGATCACTTTCTCTGGAGAGTTATACTTAATACTGTATTAATCTTCCTACTCTAATTTCCAAGTGTGTCTGTGTTCCCTGCGCAGAGAGTGGCAGATGATGGTCACTCTTGGATTCAGTGTTTCCATCTTTGGCACGGCTGCCACATTTCTGTTCCTGGAAGAGGGAAGGAGTTTGCAGAAGCAGACAAAACAAGTATTAATTAATCCCTGTTGGCCTCTCATTGCTTGGTCATTGGGAATGTCATGGTTTGGGCCATGGACATGGAAACCAGGACCAGGAAATTTGACCTCTTCGCATCCCCCTTCATCCTCACCAGGTGAGACTGTTGACCACTAGGAGTTCCCACTTGAATAGGTAGCTCCCCAAAAGTATTATTTTATGCTGCTACCATATCACAGTGCTAAGTACCATACTTCTCTACTTCCTCTCTTTCCACAAACCTCTTGCTTCTGACAGCAGTTACATCTCAGCCATCATTGGGATCCCAGCAGTTAAAAGCACTACCAGCATAAGTGAGAGGCAGTGGTAGTTGCTATGTCTTCTTCACTACTCACAAATCTCTAAATTTGGAGACAAGGGTATTGCAGCTAGATTTGTGGTCCTCATATCTGTTGACCAGTGCCTCTGCTTCACCACTTTGTCACAGCAAAACTAAAGTACATGTCTGTAAAAGATCATGTCCCTTCTGAAGAGCAGGTTCCGAAGGTGACATGCAGCCTTATCATGCAGCCTACTAGAGTATAAAGGTAGTCTCTAAATGAAAGACGTAATAGAGAAAACAGATCTTCTAAATATGCCCAGAAAGACTGGTTCTTCACTGGAGTAAAGATTTAACTTCTCATTAGCATTTTTCTTACAAGGCAGAAATACACTCAAAGAATTTTGGAATTTTGCAGCATTCATCACCAAATGAGGAATAAAAAGAAGGCGGCAAAAGATGCTTACCAGCACTTCCCACAGTGCTGCTAACTGAGTGTGCATGGAAGTCAAGAGATGATTAATCACAGGGCTGAAAGATCAGGTTTTCATAAGCTGTTTTAGATATCCTTGGTACTTCATCATCAGCTCGGTCCTGTGCAGCAGAAAGGAAAGTCAGGCATCAGACTCAACGCACCCTGAGGTCACTTGCTTCTCATGCTTTGTTGGAGGTAGAACTTTGATTGCTTTTGTTCTTGTAAGTCATTTGGCAGTTTGTTCAAAATCTGGCACTGACTCACTTTCTGTCTGTCACTTCACTTGTGCATCTCTCTAGTGATAGCCCTAGAAGTACTCCATCATGATGCTTCACATTCAGGGTTTTCTGAAGCTTGGCCTGTTTCATGAAAGTGAGGAGATGTTGCTACATGCTAGTTTGGGGAGGGGCACAAAGGAATGGAGGGAAAATATACTGCTGTGGCAAACTGTTATTTACATCACATGTTGGTGCTCTGGGTAAAGAACTGAAATCCTGTCACTGTGACTATAGGATAGGAAGAAGCACAAAAGAAATCAACAGCCCATCTGCAAAGGGTAGAAACTATTACAGAAAGGCACATGGGAGGTTACTGAAATAATAGCACATGGTACAATCACATCAAGGAGGCATTGAGACTGTGTGGTGAATTTGCTGTGGTTTTAGATAGGATATGCTGTATGCCAGCTTTTGTAGTGTTCTGCATGTAAAAACCTTAAGCGTGGCCCTAATAGACTGTGTACAAAATATAACAACTATATTCCCCCCTTTCCCTTGCTCCCACAGTTTGGACCAGACCTAACATGAAGACAAACCAAGCTTTTAAGGGAATCGTGAGGGAAGTCTCAGATAAAATTTGCATCCCACAAAGCAGAATACACGTAGAGAGCTTATCAATAAATCATTTTAGGCTTCAGGCTTTTCCTCTTGGGTCCATTCTTCAGCTACGTAACATGGCTCATAATTAAAGCAAAGCAAAACAGAATTCCACCAGGCATTTGTGCTTCACCCTTATAACAAGAAACAGAGGTTTTCAGCCTCATGGAAGTCTCAATCATTTGTGCTTGAAGCTATACCCTACAGGGAAATATGTCTAAAATAAAAGCAGATTTATATTTGAACACATCTTTCCTGAATACCATCTTCTAGAGCATCTAACAAGGGACTCATTCCGTAAGAGTATTTAATGAAAACTGGGTGAATGTATATGGACTGGGAATCAATTTCTTTTTTGCTTCAAACTGTTTATGCACAAATACTCATTTCTATTAACATATTCCTTAATGGAAGGCATTTGGCAACTAGTTTGGACATACTATTTTTCATGTCAGCAAACCTTTCCACTTTGTCTGCTTGCTCTTCGTGGCTCACAATTAGTCCTAAGTTACCAGTTAATATTTGTGATTCCTGATTAAATATATGAAATTTTTAAAAGATGACAAAATAAATAGCAAATACTGAATTAGTGAATAACAAACACCACACTTCTGGTAAGAACCATTTGATGAAAAAATCGCCTTCACCAAGAAATCATGAATCATCCAGAACTCATGAACATTTTTCAAGAGGATCTGGCAGTTGTTACAACCAACAAAGAACAGCTGCAGAACGAAGCAAGCCAATTTATTCAGAATTCTAATGATGAACCTACATTTCCTTCATCCAGTATTTATTGTCCCATAAGGATCTACTTCCCCCTGCTACAAAAATTTTTGAAATATCTTTTTTCCTCTCACTCTGGCCTCAGACAATTGCAAACAAACACAATGTTAAGCCTAGCACAACACAATTACTCAGAATCTGCTTTTATGTTCTATGAATAATGTGGTACAGGTCTTCTCAGCAATGTGTACTTTCTTCAGAGGCGATGAGTCTGTCTGGCTGCTACCTCAGCAACCTGCTAGTTACAATTTAAGTAGTCTGCTATTTATATCAAGGGTCCTGGCTAGCAGGCTGATGAAAACACTTTTGATTGTACTGGGAACCTGAAAAAGCAGGCAAGCAACTCCAGCACCTGTTGTCTCCTCTTTGCTTCACCTTTATCTTCTGTTTCACAACATCTGGTTGTCCTTTTGCTCTTGCAGTTTCATAGGTTGTGAGAAGAGACAGAAGCTGCACATTCTTATAGGGATTTTTGTTTGTTCTTTCTCCAAATTTTTCTTTCTTTCGACAGCATATCAAGTTTTTCTGCTCTGAGATTATTTTTTTTTAAATCAGTGATCATAACAATACATAAAAATATAAGAAAATACATACTGAGTTAGATAAAAGGTCTATGTAGCCTAGCACCTGCCTCTAGTCATATGCTAATAGCTAATGCCCAAGGAAGAATTACAGGGAGGCATATAGCAACAGTGGCACAGCATCCTCTCCTAACCTCAGGTGCTAACTGCTTCAAGGACTTCCTCAAGTGGATATGGTGCCTTTAATATTTAACAACCTTAATTAATGTTTCTTCCAGTAACACGCCCAATTCCTTTTCAAACTGAGAACTTTAAGTGTCCATAGCACCCTGCAGCCAGGCACTCCACAGCTCGACTACAGGCTGTGCCACGGGGCAGTGCTCTGTTTGATTTCAACCTGGTCTGTGCTAGTTTTACTTGATGCCCTGTAGTCCTTGTACACGCAAAGCTTTTATTCCTGTAAAAACAAATATTGGCTGACGTTTCTATAACAATATCGGATCACAAAGCATGTTGTCAATGAGGTCATTGGCATCTCTGTATTATCAAAGGCAAACAGAGATCACAAGAATAGGCTGGGCGGAGGCGATAGCAGGGCTACAGCAGAGACATCCTGCCTGGTGCTCCAAGTGAGGGCTGTAACCACCGCCTTTCTGCGTTAATTGTGCTTACAGCCAAGGAGAGTCTCCACAGCGTTGGCTCTCCCCTCAAGGCACACAAATTCCAAACCTCATTAAAATAACATACATTTATCTGCTGGGGAGGAGGCCAGGCTGTCTCAGGTCCTCTCAGGATGACTCTGCCTTGCGGACTGGAAAGCACCACAGAGACAGAGTGTGCTCCGTGCAGAGGAGACAGCAGAGACACCCAAGCCCACTTAAACATGGGCAGGACTCCATCTGTCAAAACCTCTGGGTGGTGAAGCTGACAAAGACCATATCCTACAGGTTAAAGCATTAGCTATGAAGCAGTCCAGATCCTGAAAGGATTCCACTAGGACTGTTCAGCTGAGCGAAGGTAACCTGCACACAGGGCTCTCAGAGCCTGAATACATATGAAATCTTCAGAGAAGGGTCATCACACTTCTCCGCATTTGAAGACTGCCAGATACGTCCTCTGACAATGTAAAGTAGCAACTAACTTTATTCAGCCTCAGATCTGACTGGAAAAATTTCCAAGGGTAAGTTTTTCAAAACCTGCAAATTATCATTGTTTGAAATGAAATCTCGCCAAAACATAGAGCTGGTTGCAGCATATGTCCCATCTCCCAAGTCGCAGGAGATAGGACAAGGGGCAATGGCCTCAAGTTGCACCGGGGGAAGTTTAGATTGGATATTAGGAAACATTTCTTCACAGAGAGGGTTATCGGGCATTGGAATAGGCTGCCCAGGGAAGTGCTTGAGGCACCATCCCTGGAGGTGTTCAAAAGACGGGTTGACGTATTCCTTAGGAATATGGTTTAGTGATTTTTGTCAGAGTTAGGTTGATGGTTGGACTAGATGATCTTTAAGGTCCCTTCCAACCTAGACAATTCTATGATTCTATATTTGGGATGCTGTCAATGGCCAGAGCAAAAGAGGCCAAGCAAAAAGCCACCATAGCAGAGCCAGTAACTTTATGATTAAGCCACAGGAAAGACTTAGGTATTTTCTCCTATTCTAAATTGGGGAGGAGACTTGTACCGGCATTTCTTAGTAGCCAGGATATTGCCTGCTCTGTGAACAGAAGCTCTGTTGCTGGCAATTGTTTTTCATGAGATGCTGAGATTTGGCACAAAGGCCAGCCAGTGGGCCAAGACTGAATAAGAAAATCAGGTAGTAACTCACACATCCTTAAAGTCATTCAGACTCAAATACTTTCCTTATTCTTGGGAAAAAACCAACACGTTTCTGCGTAGGTTTTAACTAGTTAATTGTAAGCCATCAAAAGAAGATATTCCTAAATAAACATGAGCTATGCCAGTCAGTGTTGTATATTAAATCAAACAGTTCCCACTATGTGGACATAGTGTAATATTGCTGAAAAAGTGTCAAGGGATGGAGATCCTACCAAGAATCATTATATCCCCCTGATGAGGTGTCTCCTATTTAATTTCTCTAGGATTCTGCTGTTGGAACCGTTATTGCTCTGATTAGGCCTGTTTACACGTTGGCCATTTTCTGCACATCCAAAGACGAACGTGTTTTGGAAATGTATGATTAAAGCTATTTGCCTTAACTTAGATGTTGATATTACTTGTGATGTACTGCCTGCCATAATTTTAAGGTATTCCCTGCAGAGATAAATCTGGAGGAAATGAGTATTTTATCCAGAGCTTGCCATGGAAAATTGCAAATGCATAAAAATCAATCTTTGAAACTTAAACTATATGAACAGTGCGGCATGTTAATTCTATACAGTTTTGTGGAATTTGTTTTTATGTAGATTACACTTCGTCTCGTTAACTACCATCACATAAACAACTTCATTAGTATTCTGAAAGATTGTCTTAATAAAACAAGTATATAATATTGTGTTCCTTTATCTGTGCACAGCAGTCACTATCATTTTAATTTTATATGCGAGTGCAACTATTGCTGCCATATTGCTATGCTTGGACCAGATTCTGCTGCTTCCGTGCCCTTGAAAACAGTCCCAGTATTCTGGCTGCAAATCGCAAAGAAAAGATTTTGCACTTGGATAAATATCACTTGGATGGTCAGAAGGCAAGAATAACTAATTTTTTACTACTGTCTCTGAAGCTAAAAGGCACTTTAGTGCCCAGGCAAGTGCTTCTGCTCTTTGGGGCAGGTGGAAACAGATAAATCAATTGCATAAATTCAGCAGATCTTCTCAGCCAATTCACATGAGCAAGGTCTATTCCACTAACTGGAAGCCATAAAATCCTGCTCTATGCCTGCACAGAACTAATTGGTTTGAAGCAAGTTTCATGCATTTTTCATTTTAAACAAAATCTCTGAAGTCTCATAAATTTAGGTTTACCGTGTTCATAAAGCTACAGACCTCCCAATTTGTACTCTAATTATGTTTTGTTATTGTTATTATCAGCTTATTCTTGCTATGGATGTTTTTGTATCACTTGAAATTGATGCTGATGCTCCCTGACATACAGCCTGACATATATTAAGAATGCAGAAAATGAAATGACAGAACTAATTAAAAATCCATCTGTTCAGTTAATTTAGAGGTGTGCCAAACAGTTCAAATGAGATTTGGTCAGCACCAAATCGCATCCACCTGTATCATTTGCTTAGTAGTTACTGTCCTGAATAATGTTATTTCCTTAGAAACACTCCTACTATTCAGTTCAGAGACTGCACACTGAGCAGTGAGAGCATGAAAAACACAGCTATTACTCTTGAACAGAAATACTACACGTAAAAATGTAGTATAAGCCTACTAAAGGAAAAAAAAAGATATATGAGAAAATGCAGTATATCATGTTGACTCACTCCATTAATTGTAATGACTGTGCCTCCAAGACATGGAACAATCACATCAGTATTACCTATAGAGATATTGCAGCTCTCTATCCAGGAAAAATTTCCCCCTTAATGTCAATGGTCTGTGCTTTTCTCTCCTGTAAGCCCATCAAAGTTAATAGAGTTGTACCAAGAATGCATTTGGTCCCATCTGATTATGGCACACTGAACATGTTATCTTATAGCCTGGCTGCTGTGTTATTGCTTTACATGCAAAAAACATAATAATTCAAAAAGCATTCAACTGGCAAGCTAGATCTTTTTTTCTTTCAAAAAGAAAGGAAAATAAGCATGTCTCAGTCTGGTGAGCAGCAGTCTGTTATGTGGCAAACCTATATTATCACAGATTAGGTATACTTCGTCTGTACCAAAGAAATTTTGCTGGAATAAGAAAAGCATCTATATGTAAAATAAGCTACTCAGCATTTTCTTCCTGCTTGTTCTGCAGTCAGCCTCCCTCCAGCATGTACCCCTTGGATTTGTACTCCAGGCTCCAGAGAAGGCAGTGCGTGAGTACCCACGGAGGTGGGTGGGAGTGCACAGAGGCACTCCCTTAGCCCGTCACTTCAGCTTTTGAGAGCTGCAAGCAGTGGACAACGTCAAAGAGTTTAAAGCATACAGCTTCAATGGAAGGCAAAGCAGACAGCAGCCACCTGCTTCTAGCATGAAACTAACAAAACAGCCATTAGTGAACATGAAAGCCAGCAGTTTCAATGACACAAACCAAGTATTTCTCACCAGCAAAAGCTTTTCTGTGCTCAGCATGGTTTCATGTCAGTATTTTTATTACTGTTCTCCAGCTCCTAATTTTTGTTTACACAGAGTGTCCATCTAGTATGCTCAGGAATCTGACAAGGAATGAGTAAATGAATGAGCAATGAAAAGACTCTGCAAGCTGCAGTAGAGCCAGGAACGGGAAGCCCATCAGAACCAAGACCTCAGGGTATCAGTTCCCGTGGACAAGACAGGGAGTCGTTTATGGGGCAACTTGCATATTACCTTCCTAAACGTGGGCATTATGAAGCACCTTCACAGATGCACACCCTTTGGCATCCTTTCCTACATTGCTATGGTCAAGAGAATAAGCACCAAATCAGAGCAACTGTGGGGAGGCAGGAGACAGCAGAGCTGGCTGAGGGTTGTAGTGTCAGTGTGGGCAAACACAACCCAGAAGACCCTGAGGAGGGGATGGGATCTTTTTTACTGAGGAGGGGATGGGATCTTTTTACTCACTGGGGTCTTTAAAACTCATTACTTAGCAATGGCAAGGAAGGAATTAAGAGAAAACTGAGCAAAAGAGATGAACAGAAAAGCTTGGACAAGCTAAAGTAGACAGAGAGATGGTAAACAGGACCCTACCAAGGTCCCTGAGTGAGAACACACCTGCTGGCAATTCTTCAGCTGCAGTGAGAGCATTGCTCTTCTGTTTATTCCAAAATCACTAAGGGGAGCATATGTCTCTAGCTATATTAAGCTTGCAAAAGCGTGATGTCCTGTTCTATAAAAGTTTGTGATAGGGAGAGGTTAGTTCATTTCAGAAGCATCCGCTGGGCCATGAAGCAACATGCCAGAAACCACATTTCACTAATTTACTGGGATACTTGTTATTGTATGTTCAGCTGATGTCTGGGGTAGCAGGAAGATGACTCTGCACAGAGGTGTAAGAGATAGGCTAGTGAGAAATGCTGTATTGATCTCAATGTGGGATCTGATCAGCACTTTAGTTACCTTCCATTGTCAACAGAAATAATAATTTATCATCCTGTTCAGTGACAGCAATTCATTGAGAGACAAGAAAAGTCTCACAACTGATTTATATTTCTCACAAGAATATATTTAAACTCCAGCAACTCGCTGGAGGGGGTTGGAGGGGTGGGGGGTGAGGGAGCATCACTATTATTGACTAACAAAGGACAAGTTGCTAAAACTCTAGGTTCCCAGAAATGTAATGATCTATCAGTCATCTGACAAATTTAGCATCTCAACTTGCCCTCTGTGTGTAATGTGGATTTTTTGGATTGAAAGGGACAGATTTGCTAGATGCTGCTGCCTTTGGGACCATTTTCTTAGACAGTCCTATGGGAATCTCATCTAAAGTTATAGTTATATGTTGGTGTTTCTGGTACAAGCCATAGCTCCTACTATACAGTCAAGTATTCTTGGCATTTCCATGGTAAAGGACACAAGGTTGTTACCCTAAATAATACTGTCTGGGCTTTCTCTGCATGATTTTGGGGCAGAGCTGACCCAAGCCTGTTCTTATATACCCACACCAAGAGCCAGCTGTAAGAGCATATGGCTGGGCTGTGTGAGACTTTATTTTAGAGCAGGATCTTCACCCTAAGCACTGAAATTCAGAGAGGAGTTCTTTAACCATGAGGAAACAGGGAAGGCACTGAGTCCGCACTCTCAGTGCCCAGTATGGAAGACTTCCCTGTTCATGTAAGATGTTAATGACCTTATGTGGAAAAAAACATACTCTGTTTTGGCCAGTGGGGTAGAAGAGAAGGGCAGCACAGGGGCTTGCTCTCCTGCCTTGTGGATGAACATTCCACCTGGGAGGCCCTTTTCCACCTCACTGGCCTTTGTGCAAGGCTCACACCAGCAGCTGTGCTGCCATTCAGACCTTACGAATGACACCAGCATACCACTGCCTGGTTTGGGGATCTCAGTACAAATTTGACTGCTGAGCTGTTTGGTGCCAGCAGGACCAATTGATTCTGTCCAGCAACAAATGTGGAGAAATGTAGGCACTTCAGAGTTTAGGTTGACTCCAGGCTTTGGAGTTGTAACAAGTGGTAGCTACCAGCCTGACTCTAAAGCCTTGTTAAGACACACGGGAAAAATAATTTTGTATTTTAGAAAAGAAACTAATCAGTAGAGCTGTAAGGGCAAGGTGAAAACTCCATTTATAGAAGAGAGGATGGGTCAGCTCAGTCAAGATTTAGTGATGATCACTGAGCTTTATTAAGGAGTGTTCAGTTAGTTTTCTGTGGTACCATCTCCCAGAAAAATTTCTCCTCCCCAGAAAGATACAATGAGGAAGAAATATATGTGCAACTTTCACACAACAATACTGCTTTTGTCATTTGTCATCAGCTCTAGGAAAAGATTTGTATGATGAGAAATCTATAATGTCTATGTCCCCTGGGGAAAATTAGCATTCCATTATGATTTGGGTTAATATTTGGTTTATTTCCCAGTCAAAATCTTGCCTTTTTTTTTTTTTTTCAAATGTGGGGTAAGTTAACTCCAGTCAAATCAATGGTATGGGTGTTGAATTGTTTTGTTGCTTTCAGATAACTTCCTGCATAACTTTTGTGATCTAGACATCTTGTGTCTGAAATACCTATTCCAAAGTTGTGAAGCTGAAGGGCTGTACTTGTAACAGCCCCAGTTCCCAGACTCCTTGAGCTCACAGGGTTATGCAGGGAGTTATGTCTGATAAAACTTGAACTTTTCCCTCATCCAAAAACAACATCCATATTCACTGCTAGGAAGAGAGTCCATTCAGTGAGCCAGTACTCCAGTCAAAAGTTAGCAAAGATTTAGGTCTATCTTAGAGCGTTCTCTGAGAATATTTCCTTCAATCACAGTTAGGTCAAGGCTATCCACACCCATTGCCTCATCTGACCTCAAATGCCACTTGCAAGGGTTTCCAAGTTTGCATACCAAGACCATTGAACTCTGACATTGTCTGAAACCCACTTTGAGAAGCCCCAAGACTGAGGATACTGCAACCATTACTATTTTAGCCCAGAAAATTAGTAGATTTATAGAGTGGTTGTAAATCCATTAAACATTCTGAAGAGACAGATTCATGCCAGTTGAGTGAAGAATTGAGTTGGGTTCACTTATCATATTATTCTCTGCAAATTATTTCAACATTTTTTAAATATCCAGGAAAAGTTATTTTCCTAAATTGCTGGAAATACCTTGCATTTTTGAAGCACAGGTGTACAGTATGCATATCTTTATCCTTTGTACATTATTGACATACATTGCTTCACATTTCTACACTCCGCAACGGCCTGAAATCCAAGTTCCTCATCCTCATCTCAATATATTTATACTACACAGTCTAAAAAAAAAATAAATCTTGATGTTACTGTTATTAAATGTTAGATCCAATTTAACATTTACTCGCTGAAACATTTTTGTAGCAGAAAATAGGTTTTTTCTCTTTATTTATGCAACATTTTGCCTAATGAGCTAAAACTTACTGATTCATTTTATTTTACTGAATGAAGATATTCATATGCAATGAGAGTCATCTTGTTAAAAGGGTAAGCCTGGTAACCAAGATTCACTGAGCCAAGAACTAAAGGCTATGTGTATAGCAGTGTAATTTCATATTTGGTCAATGGATATACGGTCAAAGCCAGTTGCCTGTCACAAAGACACCAGAGAGTGGTGAGGCAGGAAAAACAGAGGCAGAGTGCAGCGTATTTTAATTTATACCTTCTTATGTTTCTTTCCTAGCACCTACATTCCTGACGGTAGTACATAGTGTATATTGAATTATAACCACAAAGCTATCATTTCTTATTTTAAAATTCTCTCTCCAGTTCTAGTGCCCACTTGCTAAAAAGCATAATGAAAAATTTAGAAGTACAGAGAAGAACAAAAATTAAAAATACTGAAGGACCAGAGAAAATGTCCTTCAGTGAAAGAACTCCATCAGTTTATATTATCAGAAAGAATCGTAAGATATGGCATCATAACACAATCTTATCTCCTTTGCAGAGAAAGAAAAGAGTTAAGGAGGTGGTTCTTAAACAGCAAGGGCCAATACCTGGAAGCTGATATTCAACAAATTTGCATTTGAACTAAGGTGTTCCTTGAAAAATAGTCAGTTATTGGAACAAATTTCAAGGAGAGATGACTTCACCCTCACTTGTTATCACTGTAAAACAGGACATCATTGCTAAGAGGGGTGCCTGGAGGCACCCCATGACGCCCACCACTCTCCTGAGAGCACACAGGCCACCTCCATGCTGCCAGCCTAAAAGCACACCTCAGCAACCTGCTGCTGTGGGGCAGACTCACCTACAACAGTTTCAAAGCACGGGTAGAGCAAACTCAAGCCTGCTGCTCGACAAAGCAACATATCTCTCATCAAACACAGGTCATCCAGCTCAGTAGAGGAAAAGAAAACTAGACAAAATATAATACGCTGACATTCAGAGGTCAGGCAGCAGGGCTTCCCATCAGCCTCAGTGTACAGCTCATACCTACCATATGCTAGCTCCAGAAGTGTGCCCTCTGGTACAGCAAAATAGTTATGTCACCCACCACTTCCACACTGGAGTATTGTCCAAGTGTTTCTGACACTTCATAAACTATAGCTAAGCAGCAGAAGGGTTATACGCATTTCACAGGCCGCAGAACAGTTGAGTAGCTTGCCCAAAGTCACAGATGCCTAAACAAGGAATTTACAAAAAAGCATCCTAATCCCAATGTGGAAAAGTCAACCCTAAAACCGCAATGTCTTGATTATAATGTAGACATGCTAAAGATGCAAAGGGGATAAGCAATACAGTTCCTTGGAACTTGTCTACCCAGCCTTTCCCTCTGGGTGAATTTCTCTTCAATTCTTTCTGCTCCATAGACTATTTCAGTGGAAGCTGGCGTATTTCCAGGGAGAGAACCTGACTGCAAATATAGATTTTTATATATATATATATATTTTTTTTTTTTTTTTTAATTTGATGGAAAATTAAGAGCTTGAGGACACTGGGCCAGATCCATAAGGGGTGGAAGTATGCTGTAATTGCTGACTTGGAGAGCTAAAATGCAGACAAATTGAAGTCTAAAGAGGGTGCTTTTTCAATTCACTACAATGTAAAAAAGGCAGTTCATCTACTGTGCTAAGGTAACATTGTACCTGTCTCTGCTATATTTGCTTCTTCGGAAAAGCCCAGAATAAACCTAACAACATTCCGGTGAGAACTCTGGACTATCCCATAACATTCAGGTTACAGGATTTGGCATGATGGAAGGGGAAGACTGAAAAAACTTAGATCTTGTTTCCAGCTGAGACAACTTTGTGTTTAAGTTTGGGAAAGACACTTGAAACAAATGTTGGTCATTGGTAGCTAAGCTAGCCTCCTAGGCAGTTTCCTGTGGTTTCAAATTAGACATAAATCCAAACTAATACTGTTAATTTTTCTTAGAAACACAATATAGAACTTAAAGAGTTTGTGGGTTGGAGCCTCAGATGGTGTTTGCTTAAAGTATTCTGGGATCCCCAGTAAACTGACGCCAGGGAAGCATACCATATCACTCTTTACTCCCATTTTGGTAGCATTTAGGCTTGCATTCACTTTACACTATCTAAAAATTATATATCCCCTGATGCTCTTATTGTTAAATATTCAGCCCAATTGAGAATTCCTCAGACAGATATAATTGATCCTTTTACGGTACCGCATTTAGATCAGAAAAATTAACATCATCAAATTGCAACTCACAGTGATTTATACATTTGGATTACTGACCATATTCAAGCCTATTACACGGACAGATTTGATCATCCTCCTGTTTCGTTGCTGTAAAAGTATGCATTTCATTTTTGTCTTACTGGAATTTTTCATGAACAAGGAACTCTTGAACCAGGAATTCCCAAACGTTAGACCAATGGACTTCTGCTTACCCTCAGAATATCCCATGGGCCACAATGCAACCTCACCATCCACATTTTAATTTTTAAAAAAATAATTTTTTTTCTGTTCTGTGTGGTTCCATAAGCCGTGTTACTACAGCCTGGCTCTGTTAGGGAGACAGCTTTATGAGTGAGACCAATAGAATTACAATTAACAACCATCAGGTTTTTGTTCCTAAGTGGCAAGAAGAGCAGGTTTTCTCCATACAGGATGGTTTTCCCTGTTTTGATGCTCTATCCTCATGCTGGTCCTTGTGCTCTTTTTCTTGTCTCTCCTTTATTTTCCCCAACAATAATATAGCAAAAAGCTACACTGCAATGATTCCCTACCAAAAAGTTTGCCTATGCAAAATTCTTGAGGTACTCCTCAGATACCTCTGCCACCCTTTTATTCCTCTTGCCAGTTATGATGCACTTAAGATTAAAGTGTATTTTTTTTTTTGCTTTGAAGAGGAGATGAATGTGTTTTCCCACTTTACTAATTATAACATGATATATGAGGCAGAAAGCCTTGCAAGAGGTAGCACAGCATGCAAGTTCAGATGAATAATAATTAGGCTCATGTGTTTTTAGAAATTAAGATTTTTATTAGAAGGCTGTTATTTGAAAGTTTTAGTGCTGTGTGTAAGTGAAGCTAATATAAGTGGGCTTTTTTTTTTTAATCAAATCAACCAAGTCCTGCTTATAATTTAAGGGCCTCAACTAGCTCTCAGTAGATTCAAAGACTCCCACTGACTTCAAAGGGAGTTGACTCAAGCCCTAGAAAAAGGATTTGTAAAAGTGATTAGTGTGAGGGCTTTGTTTTAGACCTAAATTGTAACTAACCACAAAAACTGGTTTTATTATAAAGATTTATTATGCATCTGGGAATAAGAATTTCTCTTCCAGTTACTGTTGACACTCAACACCAAGGGAGAAAGAAGGGTTCTATTGCTTTGTTACGAGCCATCCTTTCTTCGCTGTTGGTAAATTTGTCCTGTCTTTCAGTGACACAGCAGCATAATAGAACAGCATTTGTGTTACCTAAGTGTACATCTCCAGGGACATCCTGGGAGCAAAGCTCTAAAAGATGACTAATCACATGCAAACCAATGTTTTCCAGCAGGACATAGGACAACATGTATGCTCTGCTTCACTCATCTGACCTGAAAAAAAACATAACTAAAAACGTTTCATACCCCAGATGAAGTCCCTATAATAAATCCTCTCTCTTCCCAGTCCAGTATTCCCATGAATTATGAAGCTATTCAGCGTGGCTGAAAGTCGATTGGACCAACCAGGAGAACTGGAGACCCTTGGTTTCGCTGTGTTGACCCAAATTCCCCTTCTGGCTTTAAGCTGCCTGTTCTCTGAATGAGTTAATTCATCCAATTCATAGAATCATTTAGGTTGGAAAAGACCTTTAAGATAAGTCTGTTAGTTGGAGTTAGATATTCCTCAGTTATAAACAGTATCTTCACCATACCCATTTCAGGCACTGCATCTCTTACCTCCCAATTCTCCTTCAGTCTTGTATAGATGCAACTCAGGCTCTTGTCCTGCACCCAGAGCAGTACCCACAGGGAAACACACAGGTCTCCATATAAATTGCAAAGTCCACCAGCACTGAGTAGATTCTAGGACTAGGGAGCCCAATATTCATTGCTTTAAGCCAAGCCTACCTTTTAGCATTAAATAAATGGTTGCCTGGCAGCTTCTTACCTAAAAGACCTTGAGAAACATGGATTTTTTTAAATGCTGTAAAAAAAATAAAATCTGAAAAACCAAGACAGCATTTGTGTTTATGGAAAGTTCACCAATTATGATTGGGTGTCACCAGTGAAAACTTAAACTGTCACTATGGAAATACTCGGTTTGCAGCCCACGGAGGGAACTCCTTCAAGCCTTGTATAGGAACCCAAACTAAGCGTAAACCAAGGAGGTCAGGATCTGATACTGGTGTAACAGTGGCAGCACAGCGTTCTCTCAGAGTGCTCTTTTCAGACAACAGTGAAGCTTAGGTTTGAACATTCAATGTTAGAAGCATCCACTCTAGTTTAAAACTAGGTATGGGTACACGGTACCTTTCACAGCAGTACAGTGAGAGGTGGCAATATATGAAAAAGTGCAGCTCCAACAGTGCTTGATTTGTACGGTGAGCATTTCCAATTATTTAGAACTAAGTGTGAAAAAAAATCTGGGGAAAAAAAAAAAAACCAGCACAAATGATAAGTATGGGCTTAAGCTACTGTGTTCAAGCCCATGTTCAAGCCTGCTCAAATTCTAGTGATATGTCAGTTTGGGATTTGAGTTCAGCTGAAAGATCCAGAAGTGACAGCACAGGGAGCCACCAGAGACCTGCAGCCACAGCATGAGAGGAGCCTTATGCCTAGTAATACTGAGCAGTGGGCAGGGCAAAACATTTGTGGTTGAACCTGAAAATGCTGGTGATGCCCACAGCTTTGAATACACTTTTGTTGTAAAATCAGATTAGCATAGTAGTTCTCAAACGCATTTCTTCCTAATAAGATCTCCAGAAACAGCATGACACTGACAAGTGTGCTGACATACAAGAGTTTTCTACCCACTGCTCCTTCGCAAGGAGATACTTAACTCTGTTGGGAATCAAGGGCTTCTCCATATCTGTTTGCAGTAGGTTAACTATTGATTTTAACTGCTTAATGTTTAACAGAGCTTTAGGAAATTTCATATCGATCTACTAAACAATCATTATTGGTTTTATGGGTACTGTTAAAACATATAGTGGCCAGGTGTCCCAGTCAATACCTATATACTGTTTTCAATTAACTCACTTCAGGGGAAAAAAAAATAATCTATGGAATATATCGCTGGATATTTATTTTGCTAGTCCATGTCTTTACTGCTTATGCAACTGACCAAATCATTTTTTAAAACAATGTAACACAGATGCAAAGTATCATTGTAATTCAGGATGAGTCTTCTAGTATAACTGCTTAAGGTTGCACTAAACATACAAAGCAATGCAAACACCAATAATCTGTTTTAGTTCATTCCCAGTTTCATTTTCTCAAAAGATTATGGTGTACACATATTTATTTGCACTGCATTGTGGATCCTTCATAAAAAGAGTTCTGAGCTTACCAAGAGGAATTAAAGGTGTTACACATCACAGCAGCTCTGCCAATAACAGGAAAGAGGAGATTTGCTCAGTGTATAAAATGTCTATATGGCGTGAGGGAAAGGAATCTTAGTTTAAAAGGGTTCAGTTCCAAAGTGTTTTTATTTAAGACACCACATTTCTTACCTAGTTTTCACAGAAATTATTCTTCTTCGTTACAAAGATGGGAAAAAACCATCCTTTTCCCTCATTCAGGACCACACTATTATTGTCAAAGATCTTTCTTATGGTTTATTTCAGCCTATGAAAGCGTGGCCTGCCAGTTTCACATCAAGCTTATCACAACTGGTACAAATCATTCCTGTCCATCACGGCTGCAATATACCTCAGTCATCCCCCGAAATCTAGAGAGAATGCTTTAATCATTTTGCTGACTTCTGCTGGTGTTCTGGCACTGTGGAACTATTAAGAAAAGGAAAAGTTCTACAACTAGGTCAGGTGTATTGTTGGCATAATAAATCAGTTTGTTTAAAACATGGTTTTATTCTACTTTGTGGTTTTGGAAAGTGCTAATGGTACATATTTCAAGCTTCAGTATTTAAAAAGCAAGTTCTTCCTATTTTTCTCATTTCCTTTCCTTTTGCTAGATCATACATATTTTGAGTTCCATGATGCAAATACCCATAGGTTGCTTCATAATTGGATAACACATCTATTCAGAAGATGTTACTTAGACAATTGTAGTGGACAAAATCTAACACAACCCTAACCCAGATTTTAAAATAACTCGTTTCCAGAAGACTATTGTACTCACAGGTAAAGCAGGTGATACATTTAATTTAGCTTATTCCTTCTGTATTTGCCAACACAATTTATCTATTCAAGTTTGGGAAATGGCATTTTTAACTATATAAGTAAAACAAATCCAATTCTGTACCTGCAATGTATTTTGCAAGTGAAAGAGGTGCTGATTTGGTTTATGAGCCTGGAGGCAGACATCACCCCAGTTAAAACCCAGTTAGAAAACATACTTGTGTAAGTTTCATGGAAAAGTTTGTGTTGCCAGCATAAGAAATAAAATATTATGGAATATCAATTTCTTCAGTAACTCAAGGAGAGAAAGAAGTGCAGAAGTGAAGATCCACAGAGCTGACAGTAAATCCTGTGGAACAGTGATTTAGCAAAGATTACCCCCCTCACTTTTTTTTTTAAGAGATGAGTTACTAGGGTTTTGATGACAAATATGAGGCATGTTCCAGTAAATTCATCTTGCCCAACTTCCATAGTAAGAAAATGGACAAAAAGAGAGCTAGGTCCACAAGAGGTCTCCTTTAATTCTCTAAGGGTATGATTAGGCATTATATTTCTCTTTTCTATTATGTTGTGTGTACATTTTATCGTATCTGTTCTGCAGCTGGCTTTCTTAGCTGTTACATTTTTATCTTCATTTAATCAGGAGCTAAAGTGAACAAAATGATAAAAGCTCCATTCCCTCATGTTTTCTGTAGGGAGAAGTTGACCACACTGCACAGATCAGAATGCCAAAAAGTCAAGCTAACAAAACAGCCATCATCATTCAAAGCTCAGAGTCTATCAGGTTTTTTATAAACTTTCTTCTTGAACTGAAAACTCAGATCTTGTATTACCTTCTGAGGAGTTCAGAATGGAGTGTAGATTTGTCTGTAGCTCTGAAACCACTCTGTGTCCTAAAAATGTGGGAATTGCTTATCTGAAAATGATTACAGCTTTCCATGGCAGATCGAGGAGGCAATAAGGATATCACTGTCCTGTTAATGTAGGACACTAGTTTTTAAGGCACTAAAACCTACTGGTCTCATGATAATGTTTTTTTAAAGTTTGGTTTTCACAATTTTACAACTAAAACATTCATTTTGCTAAGTGTATGGAGAGGAATTTTCAATTAATATCCTAAATATAAAAAAACTAACAAGAGAGAAATAAAAGGACCAAGTAAATTTTTCTGGCTTCCGGAGGAAAACAAAACATGAGAGAGTTGACTAATACAAAAAGAAGGACCAACTTCTTTATTTGCTAGGGTTCCACTCTGAAAGAAGCTGATTATATCTGAATTTATAAAACTCCTATTGGAGCTGAATGTGAAGGATGTGAACTGGTTGTTGTGGTAAGAGACTTGGATATTCCAATCACGGCAGACTGCTTTCTCAAAGACAAAGCTTCCAAAGCTCGTGATACTTGTGGAGGTTTCATTGCAGTTTGTTGTGTTTTGTATTTTTTTTAAAAAAAAAAAACAAAACCAAAATCAAACACACAAATAAGTCCCTAATGATATTCCTATCAAGGTCACAGAAGTTACTGGAGGAAATGCAGGACAGGCCAAAAAAGTTTCTGAGGAAAGGGTCCAGAGAAATTTTTTTATGAAGGGTTTCTTTCACACGCATCCAGCTCTACACACAAAACGTTTTAGGTAAAGAAAATCATAGGACCACAACAAATATGAGACAAAGGATGTTCAATTGATGGCAGGTAAAAATTTTAAGCCATGCTGAGACTCTAACTCATAGGAAACCAGATAGCAAGCACAAGAAAAATGACTGTCAGTAGCAGAAAAAGGCATCGAGGCATACAAGGCATTGTATTCATCAACAAGCTTTTGCAAATGAACTACTGAATTAATAGGCTTTTTCTTTTCACTTATTCCTGAGGCTGGATAACTTGTGAATATACAACGGATGTGCATTTCTTGATTTTTTTTTTTTCAAAAAAAAGCAAAAGTGTACCAATAAGCTTATGCGCTCCACTCTCCATCCCCTTCCATCTGTTCTGATCCTATCATAAAAAAATATTGCATACTTTTTAAATGGCATGACAGTTTCCAGGAATCAAAACTGCTCAGAACTGAGATAAAAATCAGGCATATTTTCCTCTTGCAGCCTGTGTTTTAAAGGGTTTTAAAGACAGTCAGATGGAAGATCAGGCATATAAATTAGATGACCTTTGGCCTATTTCAGAAAACAGTGACTCAATCTATCATAGAGCAACTCTCCAGATTATTTATTGGGATGCTTGTCTCCTAACACAGACGTCAGAAAGCTTCTAATTGCATTAGGTTCCGTTAAAAGGAAGTTCCAGGTTGCCTCAAGTGAGGAGGCAGCTGAAGCCTGATCTGCATTTAGCAACCATGAACCACAAAAGAAAAATACGTGCTTACATCTGTCTCCCAAGAGAGGATGTAAAACGCTTCAGCCACTACAAATGCTAATTACCTCCCTCTTTAAGGAGGCACTATTTACAGCAAATGCAGTTGACATGATTATTACCTAATGCAGCTTTCCTCCATGTCCCTGCTGCAGGGCGGTGCCACCTCTCCTGAAGAAGGCATGCTACCCTCCTTGTGCACTAATGCAGACCTTCATTTCAAGCTCCCTGGAAGCTACGCCAGCCTTCCCAGCACAGCAGGTCACACCAGCCAGGTAAGTCTGGTGCATGAGTTGAGGGTGCAGGACATGCACCCTACTGCAGTGGGCAGGTACTGGAGGTCATCCTCCTCCTCTACTCTGCCCTAGTGAGGGCACATCTGGAGTACTGTGTCCAGTTCTGGGCTCCCCAGTTCAAGAAAGACAAGGAACTGCTGGAGAGATTCCAGTGGAAGGCTATAAAGGTGATCAAGAGACTGGAGCACCTCTCTTACAAGGAAAGGCTGAGAGACCTGGGTCTGTTTAGCCTGGAGAAGAGAAAACTGAGATGAGATCTCACCAATGCTTATAAATATCTAAAGGGTGAGTGTAAAGAGGATGGGACCAGACTCTTTTCAGTGGTGCCCGGCAACAGGACAAGAGGCAACGGGCACAAACTGGAACACAGGAAATTCCATCTGAACATGAGGAAAAGCTTGTTTACTTTGAGCGTGGCAGAGCACTGGAACAGGCTGCCCAGAGAGATTGTGGACTCTCCTTCTCTGGAGACCTGGGTGTGTTCCTGTCCAACCTGCTCTAGGTGAACCTGGTTTTGGCAGAAATGTTAGACCAGATGATCTCTGAAGATCCCTTCCAACTCCTACCATTCTGTGATTCTGTGGGGCTGCATCACCTACCTGGAGAAGCTGAACTGAAGGGAGCCTCGTCACAAGGTACAACTCACTCCTGCAGCCTGGCACTACCACCGATACCCACCCCATAGCCTCCATCACATGCTACTCAAAAGGCAGACAGTGTGAGATTGTTGATGTATTGAGTTATGCATCAGACATAATCATTAAGTAACCAGCAAAAACTAAAAGAAATACTTCATCTCCAGAACACAGAATATCTCCCTCCAGCATTCCTGACTACTGCTTAAATCATGCCCCTCTCCTCAAATAAACCAGGTGAAGATTTAGAGGTTTTTTTCAGTGTGAAAATCTACAGAAGAAAACAGACAAGCATAAATATCGCCTACAAATCCCTGACATGCTGAGAGTAGGTCTTGGGACTGTGAGCAGCTCATATTGTGCCGCCCAAATAAACTGAGTCATCCTCTCTCTAGACACTGTTACCTAATTCAACCTGCATGATTTGACCTTGGAGTTCATAAAAGTACATTGGAAAAGATCTCAGAGAGCCCATAAACCTAACAGAAAATTTCTGAGAGTTTTGAAGAGAAATTGCCTTTTTCTCTCTGACTAAGAAATAGATCGGTTTGTGGGAGTCTTATGTTTGCACACAGTTGCCATCACGCTAAGTTTTCACTTTACTTAATAGACATACATCTGCAGGTGTACAGCATATGTTGTACCAGTGAACAGCACTACGACCTCAATACGCCGGCCCTGCCTGCAGCACCAACCTCTCACACAGCAGTAGGTGCAGGATGGTTTAACACTGAAAGGGCGGGCAGAGCCTGTGGTGTACAACACCACAAGCATGATTCAAACCATTCATTTGCAGTCTAAAAATTCTTCCTTCAGCATGAAAGATTTGCCCTTTAATTCAATTTATAAAATGGTTAATTCTCTGCACAACCTCTAACAGCTTGTTTTTAAATATCTCTACAACTGAAATACACAGTCATCTGATTAGGCATATCCACATTCATTCCTACTCTCCACAAAACTCAACATCATCTCTCTTACCCCTACTTCTCCTACCTTCATTCAAAAGGTCAATAAGGTTCAGTTGGAAGGGGGTCTCTGGCACCTTTGGGCCATTTACATTTTGGAACTCTTTTCTACCCTTACAGAATTTTTGTTCTCTCCTGTTATAGTTGGTTGTAAGTATATAGTCCTGAAACACCATGTGTTGTCTGACTCAGTTTCAGACTCAAGTAAAACAATTAAGCTAGGCAGAGAGCTTGTTTTCCATAATAGTATGAAATTAGGTCACGACAATGTTATATACCATTTGATATATGCACAATCTTTTTCTTACCTCAACACAGGTCAGATTTCTATGTTTTCAGAAAGACACATGCAGAGATAAACCTTAGGGCTAGGAAGACTTTGTACTAACTAGCTAACAGTTAATAGTCAGTTTAAACAAGAGCATATCCCAGTTGGTTTGGATTAGCTTTTTGGTAAACAAGCTTTCAATGCATAGATGTAAAGTTATAAGGGATATCTGGAATCCTGTGAATAAATTATGCAGAAGTTCTTAAGCAGTTCCTCTGTCAATGTACTTTATAAAAGGTTCCTAAGTTTGAGGTTGTTACATATATTTAAACCTCAGCATGCAGTATTTTATTTGTACCTGTATATTTTTGCTTCTATAACAGCACATTTCTTTCTATTCCTCTTTTAGAAATTATATCTGAACCTCATAATTGTGGCAAAAATATTTAACAGAGATCACTTAGCTTAAGCACAAAACTTGAAGTCACATGTAAAGACAGTATACCCTTTTACTATCGGTCTATTGAAGTCAGGTTATAAGCAACAAGGGAAAAAAATTATTACCTTCTGAAGGAGAAAAGAATTCCAGTAATAAGCCAAACGTTATCTAAGGGAGTAGCTGCTGTACTAAGAAAAACCAGAGTAGCACTTTCATCCAAGTAATATAACTATCAAAACCTAACACCAGTCTCACAGAGCCGAGAAGGTAGAGAACACCACCAGCATTTATAATGTTCTCTGAGGCATCTGCATTTTATTAAAGCTCAGAGGATGGTCAGGTGTGATCTATCAAGTAGGCTGTTTGTATTTAAACCCCATTAAGCAAATTCAGGAATTGCTATCAGGTATGTCCATCAACTGCTGGGTGTTCTTTTTGAGTATTTATGGAGTTTCCTATTTATCTGACTTTTATTGGTCTCTGCATACCTTTAGAAAGAATATTCTAATTTTTTTGAGCTCCAGAAATCCAAAAACTTAATCCTGTATTAAGTAGAGCTTGTGGTTTATATTAAGACAAAAACTCAAGATAGGTTACCTGTGTGGATTATTGATGAGAACCGTTTGGAAGATGATTGGGTTTTGGGTTGTCCTCATAAAGAGCAGGTATGATTCAGTTCTCCTTAACTGATACTAAATAGGCAGGGGTCTCTCATGTGACCTTGAGCTTCTGCAATGATAGCAATTATGCAGTCTTTCATGATGGTTTATTCATTGTCAATTTTGGTTTGTTTTCCCTAATATCAAAGTTATGTTTTCCCTCTCTGCTTAAAGCCTTTGGCTTCTTATCTTCCTCTGTAGATTAATCATCCATGACTATAACATGCTTAATGTAGAAATTATATCCCACCTTGATCATCTTATTTCTTGACCGGACATACTCAGCTCTGATTTTTCCCTTGTTCCCCCAGACCATTTACTAATGCTTTGCTATCTCTAAATTTTCTTCAATTCGTCTGTCTTTCAAAAAATGTCTTACCCATAATCAAGTGAGGAAATATTTGAGGGCAATGGTTTCTCATTTGTAAAAGTGACAACATGGCATAATATCACTCTTGCTTTTCATATTATGCTGACACAGTATTTGAATGTTGTTTTGATCCACTGTCATCCACCCTGCTCAAATATCTTTTCACTGTATGTCTTATGGCTGATTGAAACTCAAAAGGTATCAAACTTGCACTGTAGGTAGGGCTGTCAGAGGAACTGGTTGTCAGGATTTGATTCTAGAAAGAGCATACTGTCTCTGTCTTATAAATGAACTTAAAGGGTGATGTTAAAAATAAGGTAGTTCATCAAGAAGCATGAAGGCATGGGAGACCTGCTAGCTACAAGATTATTTAGGAAAGAAGTAGGAAAGAAAACTGAAGAAGGAGGGGAGAAGACAAATGAAAAAGGCAAATTGTGTGGGCTTATCAGGTTGATTAATTGCTTCTTCCCCAGAACTTCCATCTATATGTGGCAACATTCCTATTCACCCATTTTATATTTACAGATAAATGTGAAGATGATAGTTCCGCTGGAGTTCAGAGTACAGGTGCTTGTAAAATAAACCCCAGACATGGCATGGGAGACATTCATGTTTATTTTCTCAATTTCTGTATTTTAGTCTCTCATATTATTGGTGTTGAATCTCACTCTTGTAAACTTAAGCAGCTTCTGAGGGTTCTAAGCAAGGAAATTAAGGTTGTGCAGAACAAATCTACAAAGCCCCCATTGCCTTCAAGTTATGTTCTCAGTGACACTGAGTAAAATTTACAGCTGCAGCTACGTAAATATGTCTTGTTGATGTGCAACAGAAGCAGAATCTAGCCCTATCAGAATATTAGGAGAATAAAGCAATATTATTTTTGTTAATGAAGTCAGCAGATAGAGACTTCAGTGCAGAGATCTGCCCTCGGATCAAGGGAAGAAGAGGGAGCCTCTTAGGCACCCATTTTTCAAAATAAAAATGCACTTGAAGATTTCATTTGACCTAATCTTAAATTTTTTAGCCCATATCTCAAATTACTTAATAAATGGCTATATTTAACTCATTCTCCAAAAGCACGTTAAACTCCACGTTGATTTGCATTCTTTCAGAATTCAGTTCTTTCTGTTCTCCAACTTTGTATTTCAGCAAGGTGCTGCCAAAATTCAGATGCTGTGGGGTTTTTCTCTAAGGATTTTCTCTTTCACTTCAGTTTTGCTTAAACAGATAGGTGTCCATGCCTGCTGCTACATCCAGTTTCTTATTTTTGATCAGGTCCTGGAATAGCTCAAAATCACGTGCTCAAATCTTTAACATTCTAATAATTCGCCACAGAAAGTTCTTATGTTTTCTCTCAAAAGTTGTATTGTCATGCTTAAGTGTCTACAGTTATGTTCTGCTCTAATTCAGGATCAAGCATTATAGGTTTGCAGTCAGAGCATACTGCTTTTCTTCTGTCAAAGCCCTCTATACAGCACACTGGGAAAAAGGGTCTTTTCTCTGATGAGTGACAGAAGCTTCAAGCTCCCAGGTGTCCCACATGCTCCCAAGTGTCATTTCTTCCCTCAGAGGCAAACCACCACCAGTCTAGGGACTGCCAGTAGCTGATTTCCATAAGACACAGCCTTGGTTAGGATCAATAACTGTCACTATGAATTTCTGTACAGTTAATTGTTATTCCTCAGATGATGTTAAACAAACGTAGCTGATTTTCTGTTGTCTTTGGAGTCTCTAGGCTGCACAGGAGATGGGAGAACATCCAGATTCTCCACTTGCTGCTCAGGTGTGCTGACATGGAGAATCACACCTCATATCTTTTGGCCATTCACGGCACACTTTTAGATGATAATGCTTCCCATAAGTAAAGTCACAGGAACAGACGGTTGGCACATGAAGATTCACCACGTAGTACAGCATGGAGTTATCTTGGTCAGTAAGAAGAGAATTAGTAAAAGCAGGTCTTTTTTGACTTTTACTTAATTGGAGATATTCTCTCCATAAAATTCATGACAGCCTTAACACAGAAGGGAGAGATTTAGACCTATATTTTTATTTCAGTTTCTTGTTATGAATCATTTGTCATGGCCAGATAATTTGCTGAAGGGAACTCTTGCCTCATATAGTGCTTTACTGTGGCTAACACCTTCACTCCAACTGTCTAACATATCCCTGTTGAGCTTCTCTGCCGGCTTTTGGGTGTAACATCATTTTTTTTTTACTGATATATACTAGACTTGCTCAGAGAAGAGACAGATTTTAAGGGACCACACTCAGCATCCCATTTCACCTTAATAGTAATCATTCAGTCAAACGTCACAGATTGTGCTGTTATAACTGAGACAACTGCTTTTGTTTGCTTTTGTTTTAAGGACTACCTTTCTCTGGGTACCTCTGTCTGGGCAGGACTTCACTGGGCATTAATGCCCAGTTTGGGCTGCACTGTCACTCTGCAGACAGCCTGATGGAGACGTGTGGAAGGCAGTTTTCAGAAATGACTGAGAGCACAAAAGAGCTGGAGTCACAAGGTTTTGTGAGAAAGTTTCCACCCCTAGCCTGAGCAGATTCAGGCCTGTAATTGCCACCAGCGCAGACTGGACAAGTTCAAAAATTGTCAGTGGCTTTTTGGAAGAGGCATGGGTTTCCATCACTTTTTTAGAAGTCTTGGTGTGTGAGCTGGTGCAGGCAGGATGCAGGAACAACCACAAAACCATGGATTAAAGGCAAAGAACAAATTTTATCTCAATACCTCGTGGTTTGGGGAATGGGAACCTCCGCAGCAGCACTGAGGCAGAGGCATGCAAGCAGGGAATGCAACCACCATGGAGCAAGAGAGAGTTCTTAATAGCAAGAGAGTCCTTGTTAGCGAGGGAGTGAGAGCTCGCACTTGCTCTTCTGGCCTGCATTTCAAGGATTCTGGCAGGCAGAGTTTTCTACTGTGCTTTGATTTCTTCAATAGCAGCGCAGGAATCTTAGGCATGTTCAATAAGGTGCCCCTGAGTCCATCCCAGGCCAACGTTATCTAAGTGCAGATGTTCTACTTGTTGAGCACACAAAATGACAATTAGTGTCTCATGTGTTTTCCAGCATCCCACATGCGAGTCACTTGAGCGAGTTCACAGACTTCGTCGCCAATCTTCTGTTACTTTCCCACACTTGGGAACAGGCTCACAGCATGTTATTGCGCGTACCTAAGGTTTTCATGGCGTTGAGAAGAGAATTTGGAAGTTATAGAAGAGGAAAGTAATTTTTTTTCCCCATTGGAACTTTTCTGGGGAAACAACTCAGCCTCTGATTTGAAAGGTTAGGAGTAGATTACGCCCATGCTGTTCTCAGTGAAAATCTGTTCACTGTCTCCAGTGGGCTAAAGATTGGCCTATAAATCAAAAATAGTGTTGAAATAGGGGTAAGTGATATAGACATTATTGACAAACTGGTCATTGGGGCTTTGATGAAAACTTACTACAAATCTTTAACTCTGTAACTATCCTTTGCATCCTCCTGTTTTAGTTTTATCATCATGCGCAAAGGACATTCTTTATAGAGTATTGGAACAGTCATAGTAATTTAGATGAAAATACAGTGTGAGGTCTGTAACCAGTCGGTAGTGAGGGTGAGTCATTTACTACGTATTTCCCTCCCCACATGGATATAAAAATAAATGTTCTGCATTGGCGTACTTGGCATGTACAATTATGCTATTTACTCAAATCTGCTCCGTCATGCAGTCGCAACTGTTAGTCATTGTTCTCTTGACGGTTCCTTGAGTACATGTGCCTTTCTCTAAAAACTGCTTGTTTTCAGGCTTGGAGTTGTGGACACTCTTTCCCTCTTTCAATTATTCTGGTCAGAATTTTTAAGATATCTTTAAGGATCGGGCCCCCAGTAGGAGAAGTGAGGAGAACTGCATACCTCACTGTCTTAACCATGGTTGAAAATCCTGCTCTTCACTCATGCAAGGCCAGGACTAGAAGGTTAAAAAGATATACTTTCAGGCCATAATCTTGCAAGCATTTATGTACACAAGTTGAATTAGGCATGTGCAGAAGCATTTGCAGTATGTGGATTTAAATGGAGATTTGATTAGAAAAGAACCTTTATATACGCAAGGAAATGCCATTTTGAAGCAACATTTTAATACACTAGCGTGTCTGGGTTTCCTAGATATTTAGCAATGGAAAAAGCCAAACTCTTTAGCTCTGGTATAGATTTAGATTAGCAAGCAGGTCCTGCACACATATTGTATTTTATATACCATGAACAGTTTCCTCTTTATTAATCCAGCATGTAAGGCTTTTGTTTCTTACTGAGGCCCATCTTTTTATTTCTTGCAGATTTTAAAATCTGTTGTGTTGGCACTTTACTTCTTGGAGACCACTGGTGTCATTTTCTCCAAATTGTTAGCGTAAACAGTCTGTAACTTGAGCAAGCCAAATGTGGGTGTATTAATCTTCCTCGTGCCAGCTAAGCAAGCCTGGCAAGGCACAGTTTAATTCTGATATCAGAAAAGTAGTAAATAATCTTTTTTTTTTCTTTTTTAGTGCTGAAATACCCGGATCCTTGTAAGTATGTTTGGCTCTTGTAAGTTTAAAGATGAATAGAAGATGAAGGAAATTCTTTTTATAGTCATATCCAGGAGCAAGGATGAGCAAGTTAGGAGAGGAAAAGAAATATGTGGAAGAAATAGTGGTTAAAAATATGAGACTGGCATATCCAGAGAGCTGGCATCATCAGCATGACTTAAAAGCTGGCTCCATCACATCAAATAAAGCAACACATGATTTAATGAGTGTTCTGCGAGATTAATAAGCTAAAAACCGGCTACTGTTAGACATCATTCAAGATATCTGCCACTTTCCTTAAGGAGAAGTCTGCCACACAAGCCACTCGACTTCAGCATATGGTTGCGTCGTGAGATATCGTTCTGTACTGTGACCATGGGGTAGTCCAGGTCAGCTTCCCGTGGGACGCCCAAGCCTGATGCTCAGGACTGAGGGTGCAGTTCAAGTCTCAAAGCTTGCTCTGTATTAGCAGAAGGTGTGGTGGCAGATTTTCCCACTCCTCGAGTTGAACGTCAGGAGCTGTTACTTCCACAGCAATGTTCCCCCTTCCCCTGTAGCCCACAGACAGGCTTCACTGGATCAGGGTAGATGGCACAGAGATACAGGAGAGCAGGAAGCAGCATGATGCCAAGGGAAGGATCCAAACTGCCTGGCAGCAGCATGCTTCAAACAAGAAAATATGGAGAGTCTCGGTCGGTCAGTAGCGCCATATTCACAAGGACATTGCCGGGGCTTCAGGAACATACAGGGCAACTCGCTACCCCCAAAATATTCAAAACATCCAGGGAGATTATCAGCACTCCGGAGCTGATTTCATGCTTTCTTTTAGGAGGGTAAACATCTCTCCTTGCATTCATAACTGGGGAGCAGAGAGAAGATCCCATCACATGCCCATTCCAGCAAAGCTCTCATGTAATCTGAATCCCTGTGGAATTAAGGCAAGCCCTGTGCTTATGGCCTTTATGTTCATATTGCATGCTGTGCTTAAATGCTGAGCTGGGAGGGGGCCAGAACTCCCTGCCATCTGAGCATGGGTTACCAGCAAAAGGACAGCCTAACATAACACCAGCTTTAGCCTCATAAAAACATCCTGGATCAATTCACCTACAAGCTTCAGTATAATCTCAAATAAATCACTTAGCCCCCAAGCTTTTGAGATCCAAGTACTCTTGATTATCCTTGATGTGAACAGGGTGAAATGGGTTGCTCAGTACCCCTACCATCTCCAAAGTTTCAGTATTTACATCTACTGAAGGGATCTGCAGACACACAGAGCCCCTGGATTTCTGTAATATATTCTGCTTGACAGGCGATGATAAAACTCCTCAGGAACATAGGGTTGAATAATCCATCCTGGAAGCTTTACACATAATAATAATTTACTATTGTGCTTTCAGGCTTCTTGGACACACACAGTCTTCCATCCTGTGGAAGAGTACTGATGCTCTGTCAGAGCTCTGGTGTTGCCATACAAGGTTAATAGCACATTTCAGAAAGGCTCTGAAATCTTTGCTCTGCTTTGGTTTGGTTGTTGGGTTGAGTTTGGTTTTTTTGTGAGAGGGAGGATCTTCCCTGATCTTCAGTGGCCATTCTCTTCCTAGCAGAAAAACATCCAACTCTTTCTCTCCAGACCTAGAGAGCCAGCTTAAACCTACTGCTCTCTGCTCTGCACTAACAGCAGAAAATGCCATAGCTGCTGCTTTTCTCTGGGCAACAGAACAGCAGAGAGAAGAGTGGGAGGGATGCTGCTGAATCCTAGCAAAAACGTGTTTCTGGTTTTGTGCAAATAGGTAAACAAACACTTTCAAATTTTTAAAGTAAAATTTACTGTAGCTGCAAAGATGTTTGCTGTTAAAAGAAAGCGTTGTCTTCTGCTTGAAATCAATAATTAACATTATATTTTCTCTGACATTCCTGAAATGAAAGCAAATAATCATGTATACACAAACAATAATGATCTGTCAATCACTGCCCATCAATACTTTTTCTAGAAATGCACAAGGCCAAAATATGGGACAAGAGCCAGTAAGAAAAATAATACGACAGGAAGCTTTAATGCTTACTGTAACCACACTCTGAAACATCAGCATTTCAGATATCAATAATTCACAGGAAGAGATAATGACAATAGCTTTGTTCAACTTCTCATATGCCCCACAAGAAATAAATTGACTCAGGTAACTTGAGATACACTGCAGTGAGTTCTGAAAATACAAATTCTGTAAATTTGGGTCTAGTAGTCTTTCTGATGCTGCTAATAGATGTGACGGTTGTGTTCAAGTCTGTTGATGTAAGGGAGAGTCTTGCCATTTATTTCAAGAGGCTTTTCCCTGAGACCCTTCATGGCATTTCTCAAGAGGCCTGAAGTACAATACCAAATCATCAGCTTAGTTTTTAAAGAGGAAATGCTTCACTTTGTCCATTTGTAAAAAAATGTAGACACCTCCGGGATGTCAGGCAGCAAACATTAAACCCAGATGAGACATTATTGTCCCACTGAAATAAATAAGTATTTCTTGATTATTTCTGAGACTAATTTCCTACGGTGGCACATACAAAGACAGAAACATAAAGAGGAGGATCTGCAAGTGATTTAAGGAAAGTCTGTGCTCACTCTTCTTAAGTGAAAAGTAAAACCCACTTTAAAACTGAGAAATTTTAACATTGAGACAAAAGTACGGCAGCAGAAAGCTAATGTCATTGCCTTTTTCTGCGATGGCAATGTATTTTTAAATATCTTCAATTCTTTTCCTTTTAAATAAAATACAGTGAAATAATAGAACAAGAACAAAATGCTATCAAATTATAACGAAACCAGCTACTTTAATCCACAGGTGACAGAACCAATACCACCTTCATGCTTTATTGAAATGTGTTATAGATGGGCTCAATTTCCTTATTCCCTCTGCTTCGGGACAGTTCACTATTTAAGACAGAAGCAACAGCACAGTACAGGTTGGATTGGTACTTGGCAAAGGAAAGTCATTAGAAGCAAGAAACTGAATCAAAAAGAATCTATAAATGTCTTTGTTTTCCATGTCTGACATATGCGCCACTTTTTAGTAATCTAATATCTATGATCTCATCACTCTGAACCAAACTTACTTCTAACTCCCAGGTCTCTTTCCCATTGGTTTGTGTGGCACCTCGCTCAGGCTCCAACTAAGTGCCAACCCTACGCATTCAAATGCAAAGAGATTCAAATCAATTGTGAAATTGTTTTTGAAATCCTGAAATTTAGATCTCATGATTTAGATTTTAATCAAATCAGACAATGGGGTGTTTTTACCTATTTACCCTCAGTTTTCTTGACGTCTCAATGTTGGTTTTTAAAATCTGTCTGCAGCTGTGACAGCTAGAAAGTCTTTCAAAATTGAAGCGGACATTTGTATGCACTCATGTGACTACTGATGCTTTATGAAACACAAACAATATCATGAAACACAAGCAACATCATGAAGCACATAACACGTTAATATGACGAGGCTTGTTGTGAGATAATTCCTATCTAAACAAAACCATTCTGCCTGTTTGGGGATTTTGAGCTAGATCTTAAAATTTTTCTGTCCCAAACTAATACCTCTTCTAATTCATGTTTAAGATATGTTCATATGTTTATTAACAAATAGGTATTTACCAGCAGGTCATGGGAGGTGATTCTCCCCCTCTACTCCATGTTGGTGAGACCCCACCTGGTATACTGCATCCAGCTCTGGAACCCCCAACATAAGAAGGACATGGAGCTGTTGGATTGGGTCCAGAGGAGGACCAGGGAGATGATCAGAGGGCAGGAGCACCTCTCCTATGAAGAAAGGCTGAGAGAATTGGGGTTGTCCAGCCTGGAGAAGAGAAGGCTCCGGGGAGACCTCCTAGGGCCTTCCAATACTTAAGGGTGGCCTACAGGAAAGATGAGAAGGAAGTCTTTATCAGAGAATGATGTGATAGGATGAGGGGTATCATTTTTAAACTGGCAGCAGGTAGATTTAGATCACATATTAGGAAGAAATTCTTTACTGTGAGGGTGGTGAGGCACTGGACCAGGTTGCCCAGGGAAGCTGTGGCTGCCCCATCGCTGGAGGTATTCAAGACTACGATGGACAGGGCTTTGAGCAACCTGGTCTGATGGGAGGTGTCCCTGCCCATGGCAGGGTGGTTGGAACTAGATGACCTTCAAGATCCGTTCCAACTCTAACCATTCATGATTCAATGAAAAGATCAGAGAAAACCCTAAGAAGGAAGCACAGACATTTTTGACAATGCGAAATTTCACTAATTTGTATTTCTGGACTGAAAACATTGCTACTGTGGTGCTGCTGCAGGTACGTAGCTGGTGGAATTGGAGGAGACAAGGCAGCCCTGGAAAGCCTGTGTAAGGCCTGTCCCATCCACAGCCCCTGTGGTATCAAGGAGACCGATCTCATCAAGTGTCCCTGAGTTGCTGTGGACCTAAGCTGGGGCGGACAAGGAAACAGAAGTCATGGGCTCATCCACACTCATTTCTTTGGAGCTGACTACTTATACTTTGCTGCCTTCCTGAAGGTGAAAGTTATACTACTAGGTTCCTGGCACATGATGGTTACACCAGGAGGGAATCTGTCTCCCAGACCCACTTTGGGCTTTTTTCTTCCTGCTCCTCTGCCCCATAGCTAAAGTTCAAAGGTGCCTGAGTGCCCTTCTTCCATGGGTTTGACTGTCCATCAAGCTGAAGGTAGCTCATGAACAGTCACACGCAGCAGCAATGCACCCAACCCATTGGTCAGACTCGACTCATAGGCTCTATGTGCCCCTGCTACACACAGGAGACGCGTATCCCACAGGCAATGCCATTTACATGAGCAGCCTGAAATGGAGAGAGCTGTGCTGCTGACCACTTTGGAGACCACTCCCTTTGAGCGCTGCAGATGTAGTCATCGGTTGTTTTGGCTCTGGTAGGGATGTAGGCTAAATTAGGTAGCTAATGTAGGCTACCATTTCTGCTAGTGTTTTGTAAGTGTTCAGTGCCTGCAGTCAGGTTGGATATGTACAAGAATCCAGCTACAAATTAACCACTGGAGTGTTTTCTAAAAGCAGTTGTTACTGGGTGGCAAATGCATTTGAAAATCTAGGAAAAAGAGACAGGCTATAGATCTCAACGGAGCAAAGATGTTCATTCTTGGGGCTTGTCCGCACCCTCCTAACCCCGTGCTTGTTTCCATCTCCACGTGTAGTCTGCCACCACAATTGAAAGCAATGAGATTGAAACACCTGTGAAAGAGCAACTCTCTCTTAGGTGTTCAGATAAGATCTAAAATGCTTTGAAAGTCTGTCCCTTAAAAAGAGTACAAGCCCTTTGAAAATCTAAAGTAAAAGGAATAAGGATCTCTGTCTCCCAGCCTCTCCATGGAAGAAGTGAAGAAAAAATAAGGTGGGCAACAGAGGTTTCACCCAATCTTTTATTACCAATCACAAAGGCATCTTCTAATAAATCATCAACTTAATTCAAGCACGCTGAACTTACATTTCACTTAATTTCCTTTCAAAGTAGTTACATGTAATATAACAACATGCTCATTGTTTTAACTCCACAGGGATGGTGTCCAGACAGTACATTACAATATATGAAGTTAAAAAAGCCATGTTGCCAAATTTATATTATTATGCAATTTAGTTCCCAGTGCCATAAATTTAAAGTGGCATGTTTAGCATTTTGAGCAATTCATCTGGAAAAGTGACAGTATATTTATTTCTACCTTATTTCTCCTCTGAGTTCACATAATAGAAGGAACTGGAAAGCTATAGCAGACCTGTAACGTAATAAATACAACACTGCATAACGTATTTGGAAGTCTGTGACAAGGCAAAAACATAAATGTAGTCCTCAATAAATCTCAGGTCTGGTATAGTACCTGTTGAACAGTGCCATTTCCTCTGCTTAAATATTGTGCAAATGAGTTCTGGGGCAGATTTATTGAGGAAGGAAGAGAACTGAGAAAGGATTTTTAGTCCTAGTCATTAATCCTAGTGGTGCAATGCCCTCTCTCTTTTTCAGATGACTCAGGGTAAGTCCAAAGCTACTTTACCAGTTACACTGGGGTTCTACCTGCCTCTGGCATGTAATGTGCATCATATACGTATGTGTCGTAGGCACATTATTCAGTGGCAGCTCTTCTTTGTGGTAAGTGCAGGTGGTACATAGATATATTCATTACTTTTTGCTGATTGGTATAAACTGACCCTCAGCACTTTGTTATTAGGAAGCTCCAGCTTCACAGAATTGACATTATGACACTCATAATATTTTCATAATCAGTGAAGGCTAATAAGTGTTATTATAGAGTAAGCACTCTTGTCTTTTTGTGAAGCGCTTGATAGAATTGGACCTTCTCTAGAGGTAGGATATGATTAATATAACCTCACCCCCAGATCTAAGAATACTTTGATTATTTGCCCAGATAATTAAAGCTGTTTACTTGTGCCATGAAAGGCCAATTTAAACAGATTGTGAACCTTAGCCTAGGGAGCATTCAAGATTTCTGCAGCTTGTTACTGGCAAAGGATGAATTTTAATACTAACATAATTATTTCATCATTATGAACATACTGAGGTTGGTACAGATGCTTCCTAAAAATGGGATTATGATCTACGTGTGCTGCAGATACACAGAATGCTGCCAGCTATTTCATGAGCCTGCCTCAAGGCTAGAAATAAATTATTCTTTAAGGAAATGTGGAACACTAACTATAACCTTTAAACAGCTAAGGGAATTATGTTAACAAATATAAATACGCTCATGTGTGCAGCTTAGCAGAATGACCAAATTACTATCATTTGGGGCATCCAAACAGACACTAAGCTATATGATGTCTTTCCCTGCCGGTTCTGATATCACAGTTTTCTTTCTTAATACTAATTTAATCCGTATTCTCTTAGGCCTCGTGGGAGGATGAATTATTAGAGACAGGAATGATAGCCAAAAGGCGAGGGGTGTAAAATGTTTGCACAGGACTGGCAGAAGAAGAGGATATGTTGTCGGGCCATGTCTATATGTCGGGAGGTTACACCTTTATCAGGTAAAATGGAAATTTAGCTTGCATTATTTCTGTTCCTTTAACTCTCTCTGTGGGCATTCATATTCAGAATGAAGAGAATTTTTTTTAGCTCTGGGATTAACCAGAAGAGCTGTTGGGGACTGACGAGGAGTGATATCAGCAGCCACTGCTTCGTGAGAAGGATGCTATGAGTTGCACAGATGATTTGTATTAACAGACTGAGTGGGTGCTCTTAATCCTCTTCAGTGCAATTTCCAAGGTTAGACAAGGTGACTGGTAAGCAACTGCTCCTGTCTTCACTTGGGTCACACATTCAAGGTTTTCGGCATCTGTGCAGAACTAGTGATTGCCCTACAATAAATAAATAAATATTGATGTGGGACTGTGGAGAGGTCAAAAAGGTCTGTCTGCACACTCAAATCTCTATATACTTTCAGGAATCTTAGTTTTCATTGGTAGGAAAGGTCAGCAGATTTTGTATGGAAAAGCTTTTCCTTCCAATTTACATTTTTTATATAGAACTAGCTGATACAGACAAACATCAAACCGATTTTGTTTTAAAGGCAAGAAAAGGGATGAGAGGAATCCAGACCAGCAGTCCACTCACAGTTCCAATAGGACCTCTCATTTTCCCCTTCTAATTGTTAATGTAACCTTCAAAATGGGTTGTCACTACTGCCCAGTGGCAGGGAAAAGTCTTTTGTGAAACAATACACTCCCACAGAGGGCAATTACTTAGATAAAGAAAAAGGAAGATGGAAAAAGTGCTCAATTAATGAGATATAAAATAGTGGAAACATGGCAAAAATACATTTGAAGGGGAATGTGTGAATTCATGTGGGGCCTATTTGATCTGGTTTACACATCCACTGATATTTTAACAGGATGTTCTGCTGGCCCATTATTGCAATACCAAATTCCACCTGAGTATCACACAGATGTATTATTTTTCACATTAAAAAAACTTTGCAGGAAATAATGTTAAATGTTCCTCAATTCAGGACACTGAATTTAGTCTTTGAAAATGTTACAAATGAACTTGCTGAGGTAGTATTTTGCCCCTCTTGTTATGCCTGCCTCTATTTTGTTCAGCTGGGTATAGGTTAGATGAAGCATAGTGGGCTACATGTTCTCTACTCATGACAGCAGAAAACAAAACAGCAGTGAAAGAAACAAAACAAAAACCTGAGCTGTTAAGAAAATCAAGAAATCTCTGCTAAATGAGTCAGCAAGGTCTAGATCCTTGCTCTTCACACAGTCATGTGCAGAATTGACTCTGTCACAAGAAATCCTTTTAAAGAATTACATTTTTAGGTAGGAGCATGAAAATAAAAAAATAGAGTTTTAACACCATTTGATCTCTTCTCCAACATATTTTAATGCTTGGCGAGGAAACACTGACATGCCGGGATGCAAACCCCTTTGATTTTAAAGTAAATAGGAAATGAGAAAAACAACAAAAAGCATCCCTAGCCACTAATTGCAAAATCGACTTTTCCTTTTGTTCAGTTTAGTTAACATAAAATTAAAAATCAGAGTGAACTTCTGATACATGAAATGTATTAATTAGAGTAAGCTAAGGAGGTATCTGTCCTCAGAAGACCATATGGCTTAGAAGTAAGTAATTCCACATCACTGATTTGCTGGCAATAACGGAGTGAGGCGGAAGAATGAATTAATTTTAAATCACATCCATAAGGGAATGGATTGTTCAGAATGTTTTTTGTGCCACACAATGACTGTAATTTTAAACTGCTAATACCTTACAATGAGACCCATAAATGGCTTATTTCTTGCCTTTCAGGGGGCCAAATTCTGCTCTTTTGATGTTCTCATGTAGCTGTTATTAAGATCAGTGGAAGTCAAGCCAACTTTTACAAGTGTGGGATTTGTTTGAAGTCTTTTTGGACATAGTCAGATAAAGCTGGACTGCCCAGCTCAGCTGTTCCTCCCCACCTGCCACAAAGTGCATGCAGCATTGGGCTGTGCAAATAAGGGGTTCTTGTCTAACTATTCCCTCTTCCCATCCATAAGCAGTCTTTTGGGTCAGGGCTTTGCCTTCACTTTCTTTTCTGTGATCCTGGTGAGCTCAGTGGATTGCTCTTTCTCTAGCACAGGTTGCCTGTGCTGGGGCCAATGTGCCTGATGAGTAACTTCCCTGAAAAATGCAAAATGTGAGGATGTGTCCTTGAAGCATAGGACACATCTGACAAAGCTGAAAATACAGTTATTAATTTAAGCAGTTCAAAGTATTGTACTTCATTACTGTTAGAAGAAAGTCGTTGTTGTTGTTGCATGTTATACATTGTAAGGCCAAGCCAGAGGCCTTGATCTGTGGGATCAATAGGAGATTAAAATCTCCACTGTCTCAGGAGTTATGTTGTTCACCGGCAGCATCTACCACGTTGGCAGATACTGGCTGATTTATATATGGGAGCATGGG
Organism: Limnodromus scolopaceus; assembly: GCA_028565335.1. NCBI lineage: Eukaryota > Metazoa > Chordata > Aves > Charadriiformes > Scolopacidae > Limnodromus > Limnodromus scolopaceus. The sequence goes on from JAOXNO010000013.1 coordinate 91,476,954, forward strand.
TACGTGCACTTAATTAAATACAACTGAATTACAATGACCCTGACTTTGAAAGGCTGAAACTTAAGTGATAGTGCTGCACAGCTTCACTATTTGCTTCCCAGTTTGAAGGCTCCCTGACCAGAGAGGTATCGCATCATGGCCCCTGGGGCAGCTGGGCAGAGGGTGGGAGCTGTGACACACACAGGGTCAACCTGCCCTGCCACGATGACTGCCCACAACCACGTCCCTTTGCAAGGCCAAGAGAGGTCTTGGAGAACAGGACAAGTGCCTGAGGACCGAAGGAAGGCAAATATCACACCAGTCTACAAAAAGGGCAAGAAGCAGGACCCAGGGAACTACAGGCCAATTAGTCTCAC